>OX387426.1:40970334-41414941 GCA_947563755.1 Lochmaea crataegi | reverse complement strand
CAAACCATATTCTGTATTCGGTAGATTCCATTGAAGAAACTTTTCCGGTGACTTTTCAAGGTTTTCATCTTAAAATTTTCACTTTCTCTCATCAAACAAACAATATCCTTGTTTTCCGATATTCACGCCCGAAGGGAGTTATTTTTGATGGGGATAATCGTCTAATAGTCTAAAAAATAGTTTCTTCAAATTCTTGTTGTATAAATAGCTCTAATTTTATTGGCTTCAATAGCTTTTTTATCAGTTCAAGGAAAAACGAAGCTAAGTTTCTAGAAGAACTAAACACTGTTGTGTTAACAGTTTTCAGGGAAAAAACTATGGAACAAACATGTTGTGCACATCCTCAAGAAAAGGACAAGAGTTCTAATTGTATGCAAAGATCAGGCAGGAAATAACTGGAGTTGCAGTCCTAGTACACTGCGCTAGATGATCATTAACCATAGAGCAGTGGGATACAGTGGAATACAGTTGACCCAGAGTGAAATCAAAAGGTTAGTTTAATGAAAAAAGGTTAGCGAAGCCGACGAAAAAAAAAATAAATGAGAAAGAAAACATTATACTAATGAAAACTAGGCACTACTGCAAAAAGAATACCCAGTATAAAATATAAAACAGTCAAGAGGAATACAAATGGAGACAAATTCTAGCAACAGGAAAGGATGGAAGTAATGAGCTTAGACAGAAGAAGTGTAACAAATTAACTATTAAAAAGGACGTACGGATATGGAACGGAAAAAGTTTCTTCGCCTTTATTCAGTGTTAGAGTTGATACATTGAATTGTTACTTATTTTGATAGGAACCCTGCTTTTCGATTGTGATGATAAAAGCAATAGACATTATTTTTTAGATAAATATTACTCACGCATCATTGTTCAAAATTTCATTTAAACCTTTTTCAAACGATTTTTCATCGATACTGTGATAGTCCAGTTTAACTGCGAATCCTTTGGATGCTGCAACATGGATATTTTTGAATTGATCCCAAAACACTGGTAGACCCAATATTGGTACTCCGTGATAAATAGCTTCTATTGTTCCCAGCAAACCACCATGAGAAATGAAAGCTGCGACATTTGGATGAGCTGCAATAAAAATTGGTTAAATTTCATTAAAATCTGAAACTAAAATTGTTAATAACAATAATGACAGGAAATTACCTATATCCTCGAGGAAATCTACATAAAACAAAAAACTCAGTATGTTTCAAGTAATTTATTGTAAAGTGGAAGAGAGACCTGATTATGTGAAAATCATGGATAATATTCCTTATGCTATCATGAACACACCATAACTTCATCAATATTCGACTGGCTTGGAAAAAGAGAGGTACTCGTACTACTGCCAAACAACTGATCTGTGTGTTATACCGATCGGTCAATGATAAACAGCAGCTCGAGAGAATTGGAAAATTTGTTCTATGCTTGCAACTAGTTTGTGAGCTGACGAAGGTTTTTGTACGAGCCTCCAACCATGAATGAAAAACTTGCTTTAGATTGCCAACACATATTAAGGGAACTGGCAGGGATATTAGAGAAAAGAAAGGAGCAGATATTCTCGCAAAAAAACATGAGAATCTTTCAATAACATCAAGCCTTAGCTGGTTCCAACAAAGCCATATAAAGTAGCAAGTATACAAAGTGTCCCACAGATTCTTAGACAAACCATAGTTCTAAGACGGCTTAATATAAGTTGATGAAACTTGATATACAGCTATTGGATGGACAATATGGCGAATTCTTAATTATATCAGTGACGTTATCGGCGCAGTTATAACGTCATGTCAATATTAAATGTAAGGGGAACGTCGTGTGACAGCTCATACTTAAGGTATTTTCATTCTCACTTCATTCAAACAGCACATTTAGTATATTCACTTTCATTTATAAGCTCCAACACAAGTCCCGAAATACCTAATATCACAGCTAGCCTTGTATTTGTTTTTAGTTCTTGTCTTTTAGGTCACGAAACGCTTTATATCATAGCTGGTCATTCATGTATTTTCTTGTGGTCGTTATGTTTTAGAACACGGAATCCTTAATACATATTATAATCAGCCATGATGTCGTAATATTCTGACATTCCATTAGACTCTTGTAATAATTGACAGATTCGTGTTAATCTAAAATGCCATTTTCATTTAGACACAATGAGTATGTTAATGATTTTTGCAGAATGTTTTGGATACAGTGTGGAAATTGTGTATCAGGGAATGATTAAGAGTAAATCCTCCAGAACTGAGTTAATTCCATTCACAACAAGGAAGGATGCTTAAGAAATTGAAGCTGCCAAGCCTCTTCAACGTTTAGGTGGGTCTAAGTCAGGAGGTTAAGTATCTGGGAATTATTCTAGATGAAAGAGTAGCCTGGAATTCACATCATCTCGACAAATCAAATGAAGGGAAATAGCCTCAATGGCAGACAAGCGGGCGATGGGTAACACTTGAAGACTTAATTCACGGAACTTACACTGGCTTTATACAACCTAGGTGAGACCTTACCTACGTTGCGATGAAAAGCAGCCCGACCGCGGTATTAGTAGCCATAGTCAATTTTCCATCTCTTGCTCTGCATGTCAAGGCGGAAACGAGGATGGCTGCATATAGGCTGGAGTGCAACAATGTGAACCGGTATGTGTGAACCCATGGTCATTGCAGAATAACGGATGTAATAACAAACTCGCTTCTTGGAATGAGACGTGAGAATATTCTGACCAAAAGAAATGAGCAACAACCATTCAACGTTCAGCTGAACTGGATTGGGAAATTTGGCAGTGATAAGGGTGGTACACCGACGAATCCAAAATGACAAAGAATCAATAGCTTAAGTCTAAGGTGCTAAACACTGGTGCAATGCTTACGCATCTTTCGGGAGCTCGCATCTGTATTCCAGGAGAAAAAGAGTTCAAAAGCCAAAATATCCTCAAAATCTTTAGCATGTCATCAGAATAAATTCAGATTGGAATGTGATTGCCCACAAGAACTCTAGACACTGGCCAAACACAATAAGATAACGCTCAAGTGGGTTCTGTGGTACAAACGTATGCTAGGCAGTAAAATAGCAGATTTCCTTACAAATGGAAGACCTGAAATGAAATTCACTGGTCCCGAACCAGTATTTGGTATATCAACAACTACAGTACGGGGGTGTATATCTCTGTGGATGAAAAAAAAAACAAGTTCCAAATATGATGCTACAAATGTTAACTGCAGCATTTCATCTCACGTCTGTGAGCTGGATAGGCACAGCTTTTTCTAGCTGCTCGTGGAAAAGTTACCAACCTGATATCAAGCTAACATGAAGGCTAATAGATTGGAATAGGTTCCAGTTCTTCTCGCATGTAAGTGATTCCTAGAATGAAACCGCCTGCTAGGCACAGGAAATGTTCAATTCAAGACAAAGTTATCCAACTATCCTAGTTTGAAAATGGTCTTTAGAGAAGAATGTGGTTTTACTTACCTAAAATATCTGCCTGAGGTAACCATTTCAATATTTTCACGTTTTCTGGTTTCTCTGGTAAGTCCGCTTCAAATTTCCACAAAACTTTTTGTTTTATTTTAGAAAATGCTTTTAAAATAGCCTTCCTCTTTTCAGGTTCAAAATTTGCACTCTTTAAATTAGATCCCATCGAGAAGATAATCACACCTTCAGGCGAATTATCCATGAACTCTTGTAATTCTGCAGGTAATGGTTTTGGTGGTATGACATGGTGCCCACCAATTTCTTTAATATTTGGCTGCAGAGGCACTGGATCATATAGACTAGAATGAGAGGCAGCGAGCAATAGGCTAGCATTAAAAATTATTGACGTTAATTCCGGAGCATCTGGAATTACTTCTTTCAGTACAGTGTTTTGTGCAGGTATCATTATATTGTGAATAAATATCTCGCCAGATATTTCTCGATAAGTATTTAGTAGTCTTTGCCAGAAGTTCATGTTTGTATCATGGTCTGCTAACAGATGCGTAACGTATGACGGTGGTGAAGGATTTGCTAATAAATAGTTACTAAATAAGTTCGTAGAGCCAGGAGCGAGTATTACTAAAGGACACTTGAATCTGTATGCAAAATATGTCAATGCATCGCTGAAATGATGATTTGTAATGACGAGATCGAATGTTTCGTTGGAGCGTATGAGGTTTTGAACATTTTTGTTTTGTAGGGTTAACCTAGATTTGAGTTGCCCGTAATTGGCTACCCACTCCAGTTGTCTGAAATATGAGAGTTGTCCAAAGTGAACTGCTCTTGTCACGTAATCTGAAAAGATTGAATTAATTTCGATTAAATTTAATTGAAGAATAATTCATCGACGTTGAAATACACTTAAACATATGATATTCAAATATTCGATAAAAACCAATTTTTCATGTAACATTTGATTCAAAACATATTGTTGATTGAAGGGCTGAATGTTTACAAATTCCCTAATTGTATATCTATACTAATAATATATGAAATTGAAGTTTCTGTCAGTCTGTTGGAGCTAATATACGATACAACTAAACCAATTTTGATTAAAGTTGGTGAGCATATCAAGAAAGTGCTGGAAAACTACATATTAATAAGGTAATTTCATTTGAAAAAAACTCAAATACTTGTCAATATTTTTCTGTACCTTTGCTATATAATTTTTTTCGTGCTCTAAATAAAGGCTGCTATTAACGCTTGTAGTGCCAGTCGTATAATCTAATTAACTGTAGATGATTCACAAAATAGCGCCAGCAATTACCTAACTAACTTTTATAATATTGGATAGATTTCTTCATCAACAATGAAATGTAAGCATTAGTAAGCATAAATTATAACTAGAACTCCAATGAGGTCAGATGCCTGGTCGGTGCTTGAAATATAAATGTTTATTGTATGTGGAAATATCATGAATATCATAAATACCAATCTCTTCCAAATCGACTATTTCGTCCTCAGGGTTACCTAACAACTATTTTAAAGTATTGTTTGATTTGTAAAATAAATTTAATCCTGCTCTATTAAAAATGTTTTTTAATCATTGTGCTTAACAAGGGTTAGAAGGTAAGTACTGGGAATGAATTTTTCTATTTTACTATTTGATTTCAAAAAAAAATTGTATCATGGAGAGATTTTTTAAAGCTATGGATTGATTAGTTCATATACTATATTAAATCATACCCGTTAATAACAACTATATCCCCAATTAAATTCTTTCCATTATGATATCTTTCGTTATTAAGAGGAAAATAAGTTACTCTATATACTAAAAAATGAAGACTAGCCATCTTATGTTAACTACAATGATAATAATCAGCTAGGATATACCTGGGAGTAGCGGTATCTTTTCTATAAATGTCAAATTCTAACCTATTTTTATTCCTTATTACTAGTGTGTCTAAATATCAAATACACCAAAAATATCATCCAAATATTTATACCACACCCTAGGAAAACACTCAAATGATTTACGAACTTGTGTCTCAAAGCAACTTATAAATAAATTAGCCATAAACGGCGATAGGCAATTACCCACAGCCGCTCCCTCATAATGTTTATAAAATTGGTCCCTATACTGAAAATGATTTTGATCCAAACATAAATAACCTGCAGTTACTTCGCGACTCAAACTATTGGAGATAAGTAAATCCTCCAAGTACTGCAAGGTGTGTGGAATTGGCACACTAGGAAATAATAAACTAATATCAAGCGAGATAAACACTTCCCCATTCTGAATTACCGTATATTTAACTTCATTCATAAATCCCAAATTATTTATGGTATCAAAAGTTTTTTTTTTTTTTTTAATTCCAGATGCACTGCGTCAACCACTTATTTATTGGCAGTTTGACAATATGGGGTAGTAGATACAGAAATATTTACATAGAAATATAAAATGAGGTCTGAAGATTATAAATATCGATTATTTCCAAAAATTGTATAGTTTTGTCTAATTGGTCCATAAGATCTGTCTAGAAATACCACACAAATTCCGTAGATGATCAAGATGTGGAAATTCGATCATTAAACAGACTATGCGAATAACCCGTTATACTGACAACATACTTCATTTGTAACCAACATATAAATCGATTAACTCATTCCACAAGGACAGCAATACACACAGCTAATTCCAATAACAGTGCTGCGCTGAGTGAGGAAAGGATTGAATTTATTCAAGTTGGCATCAGATAATACGTCTGTTTGCTCTTCTAGTATGTTCACTGGCACTGGTCATACAGTAGTTTGTTTTAATATTAACAATGCGAAATGAATCAAAATTATATATTGCAGTTGTTGATTTTCCTCAATATTATATATTGTGTATTATGTCGAATTCAATCGTTATGCATTCGTTATTAGTAATCATTTACTGTAGGAATTTAATTAAAGTATTCCAAATATTTATTTTCATTTTATTATTAGTATGAGGATGTAGAAAAAATATTGAATGCAACATGAGCACTAGGTGTCTTTTTCTCACTCATGGAATTGACGCTCTGTTCTGACGGCTCAGGCGGTGAATTTTTTGATTCCAGAAAAAAGCATCACTTTATGAACTAGTTGCATTAATTACTATTTCCTAACAAGTGCGCAAAGTGATACTTCCACGTACATAATAGTATATTGTGCAACAAGTGAGAAAAGTACTTTCCCCACATGTTGCACACTATAATTTTCTACAACTGCACAAATTTAAAGAATACAAGTAAAGTAACTTAATATCTATATTTATGGTGAGTAAAACAAAAAGAAAAGGTGAGCGGTCGTCGGACCGCCGATAGAAGCTTGCTTCTTATGCACAATAGAATGACCATTTTGACCATTTTTCGTAAATTTTTGAGCATTTTTCTAAAATTTTGATAATTTTTGACAATTATTGACCATTTTTTCAAAATTTTTGACAGTTTTTTCAAATTTGAACAACTATTGACCATTTTTGACAATTATAGACCAATTTTGACAGTTTTGACAATAATTGATCATTTTTGACAATTTTTCAAAAATTTAGACCATTTTTCCAAATTTTAACAATTATTGGCTATTTCTGACAATTTTTGACCATTTTTGACAGGTTCTGACAATTATTGACCATTTTTGAGAGTTTTTCAAAAACTTTGACCATTTTTTGAAAATCATACTCCTTTTCACACGCTGCTACAAATGAACTAATAATATACCTACTTCAAACCACCGTACAGACCTTATTTAAGAATTGAGTGTGCTTTATATCACTCGTCTATAATAATTTACCAGAAAAGCATACCCAAAAAAAAGATATATTGCACAAAGGCCAAATCAACAATAGGTGCGCAAACCCCTCCCCCAAAATTTTTTGAGCTGCACTTTTAATTTGTTGGGTTGGCTTCCCTGATGCCTTAGGCATCGGAATATGACTACAAGTAGATGTAACTGTGAGTATAATGTACTTAATTGTCAAGCGCCGCAGGTTACTGACGCTGCCTGTACGAGAGAGAGGGCCTAAGGGTATGGATAGAAAGAAAGCGGGTTACCTGCTCGCTGGTTTCCGGCGCCGATCGTTGCCTAAATTTACTTATGGTTGATAAACGTAAGCGCACAGAGACAAAGCAGGCTGAACACCTGCTTTGTCTGGCTGTTCAGCCTGCTTTACTGTTTACATTTAGCTAATACTTACACTTAGTAGAATATTTGTAGTAATTTTGTTATACACTTCAAAGGAATAAGTCAGGTTGAAGGTATTATTGAACATCCACCAAATGTAAACATAGTTCCATCATGCGATTTAAACAGCTGATTTGTCTTCTGACAACATCATTCTCTGATTCTCATTTTTCGAACTATTGTACTGCCGTTCGGTACGGAAGGTTGCCTACCGGTGTACCGTGGATGAATACTAGTGTACAAAAAGAGACATTTTATTTAGTAGATATATTCGTTAAATTTTAGTAATATGTAATATATAGTCTAAGGCTGAGTGAACAATAGTGTTGTCTAAAGCTAGTGAAGGAAATTTTATACTCTATGTATAAATTGAATGATTCGGTCCGAGATCACGGAACTTATGTGCTCGATGTGACTCGATGAAGAGTCACCTTCGAACTGGAGGGTTTTGAACTGTCAACATGTGAATCTGGCTTGACCATTTTTAGTGTGTTAGCGTGCATGCTAGGAAGTGCCCCGTGAGATAAATAATGGGAATTCCACGTCCATCCTACAGGGTGAAGAAGGTTACACCATCTTATTTTGGGATTGAACATAACTTGTATATACTGTAATGATAGGTTACATTTTAGTAAGGGGGTTTGTTAAGTTTATACTTTAATAAGGGGATCATAGGGTAATACTGTCCAACAGATAGTGAATTTGAAGTTGTTTTGCTTTATTTAAAGTTCTAGTAAGTTAGTTAAGGACTAATAGCGGGTTAGCAGTGGTATTCACACTGGGGCAAATGTGTTGAATGCAAAGGGTAGTTAATGCCCATTTAAGTTGTAGAAGCAACACTCATTAGTGTTATATTTCAGGTTCTTCGTTTTCTTCTTTTTTTTTGGTCCACGTTTTGTCTACGTTTTTTTTTACATTTTGGGTTACGTTAGACTATGGGTATGGTTTAATTAGGATTTTTGGATTTAGTCGACGGTTCCGGTCCCTTCATTCACGGTTCCAGTTGAAGTTGTAGTTCCAGCGCCCTAAGATATGTAACTTATTCAAAAGTAATATTCCGCTTAGGAAAACCTTTTTATTATAAATATTTTGCACGACTATTAGTCTTCAAATGTGAGAAATTAAATTTAGACTGACGTTCAACCCATAATATGGATGGTTACAGTGTAAGTCAAGAATTACTTGAAATGGAATTCTTACCAGCTCTTTTTGTTACTGTATTCTGAAACATTATAAAATGTAACTAACGTGTCAAAAATTGATTCTCGGCTCATGTAAAAATTGAACATTTTATTATTTTTCACAGCGTATGTCAAGAACTTGCATTTTTTGTTTGGTTATTTGAATATGAATTTTCGATACTTAGTGCTTAAGGAATACTTCATTATGATCCATTTAAAATACATATGACCTGACGCACATGTACAGTATGTGACAATATAAAAGGGACGGTAAATAAATCGACAATGCGAAATATTTATACCAATTCAAAATAGGTGATACAGAAAAATGGCTTCAGCATGAGTAGTAGAATAAGGACAGTAGTTTCTAAAGTTGGACCCAACCTTAATTGGGCAATATTTTGTAAAAAACCAATTACATTTTGTAAGTGATAGATTGCGCCACCTAGCGGTAAACCATGCAACCATGCAATACTCAGTTCAAATTAGAAGAGGAGTGGGACACCCCCATAAAGTCATGCATGGTAACTCAAGTAATTAATCAAATTCCATATTGATTTAAGTTTTTTTGATGGATCATACAACATAGCCAAAAAGTTACTCACAACTTCTAAGGCGGACTTAAGATCAAGCAATGTCAAAATTGCCAAAGAATATTTCTTCATCTGACATTTTGTTAACATGCTTTGAGGATTTCGGACTAGCTTCATTGTCTCTATTATTGGTCAAAGAATACGTCACCAAATTTTTGGGAAAAAATATTAATTATTCGCCAAGAAACCACGAGGTGATCGTTGAACATTTTTGGCTAAAAAAAGAAAATTTTGACCATGTTGAAAAATGTCATGTTCGTGTTCAGCACCCTCGAAAATATAAAGATAGGCTGTTTCTAGCGACAGGAACGAGGTTGGTCGGTATATGGAAAAAACGGGGGTATTCCTCACCTCTGAAACTATTCCATTTATTGAGCGTTTTCTATTAAATGATATCCTTTATAAGCATAGTCAACTGTACAATAAATTATTAGTCAAAAACTCCTTTGTCAAAAAAACATTTAACATTTAGGAACAGGTGGTTAAAATCATGGAGGCTAGATGGCGACTGTATGTATTCAGCACAGTGTATTTATGAAACCCATTAAGTACCCACTGGTCAATATACAGGGTGTTTCTGAATTCATGCGACAAAATTCAGGAGGTGATTGCTCGTACGAAATTAAGATGGGTCTTTCCTATAACAAAATTTCCTCAGCCCACCCCTTTCCGAGATATCACCCTTAAAAGGAGGTGACTAAAATTGAATTTTCATTTTTTTTTCTAAAAACTTGAAATTCTGTAATTTTCGTGCACTCGTAAAGGACTATCCACGGGTATTTTTCAATATTCCTGTTACATTATACGGGGGTGAAATTAGCAACTCTTACTTTATTTCATATCCAAACTTTTTTTCGAGATGAAGTTTTATAAAATAAAATTAAACTCAAAATCCTTGTTTTATTTAAAAACTTTTTTTATTCCCAAATTTTTTCCCCAAAACCAATAGCTGCAGAGAAAAAAAAATAAACACCATAATTTATATATTTTTTTATATATTGAGTGGAAAACAGTGAATATGTAAAATGTAATACGGTTCTTTACTGAAGTTTTAGAAAAAAAAAATCAATTTTGGTCACCACCTTTTAAGGGTGATATCTCGGAAAGGGGTGAGCTGAGGAAATTTTGTTATGGGAAAGACCCATCTTAATTTCATCAATCACCTCCTTAATTTTGTCGCATGAATTTAGAAACACCCTGTATAATATGTTGTTCAAAAAACAATGATTCAGTATTATACCGGTTATCCCATTTAAAAGAAATATGTATCAGTTTCAAAAGTTAACTTGGAATTCTCATTTGCAGAATAGAGTAGAGAGAGTATATATGTCTCATGTACAATGCCGGCGAACCGTGGGTTAGACTTGGGGACTATTCTCTAAGATCATCACCTTTTTTTTTCTCGGGTCGAGATGGGAAACTCATGTTCGAATGGGTCCAGGACCCAAACAGTGTTGGACTCATCCCTAAAGGGATGCCTACTAACCAAACCCACCTCAAACTCACCGTTACCTTCGCCTTGGAATCACTACCCTAGCCTACTTCGAGACGGGCGGCGGTCCCTCGCACACTCTCCGCTCACACCGTCATCTTCTCCCTAACTATCACTCCTACTTCTCATGCCATAACAAGTCCTTATCTCCCCCTTACCATGCTCTCTACTACGCCACCCACCTCCATTCATTCCTCCTCCCCCCTCAACATTATATCCATCAAGATCTCCCAATTTACCGCCTTCCCTAGTTTCCTCTCCAGCGTCTTCAGCACTTCCTCGTTCCTCCAGCATCTAAACACATCCCCCAAATCATCCTCAACTTCACACCTCTCGCACACTCCAGTCTCTCTTTTCCCAATCTTGTGGAAATACCGTACTCTTGACCCATGTCCAGTGACCACCTGTGACAAGAAGTAGTTCACACACACAAACAAATAAAAGTAACGCCCAATATGCGGAGGAAATCGAAATTTTTATAGGTAATTCAAGAAGGGCTTCCATAAGCGAAGGAGCATCTGTAGGTACAGCAGAAGCCTATTGTACCGATACGCTAGTTAAGACTATTAAACTCTGAGAAAGTCAAAGCAATGATGGAATCAGTCACTTTTTCTTACACTAGAAAGGCAATAACCAAATTTGTAGGTATAGATGTTCAAAATAACGTCAATGTCCTATACGCGGAACGTCAAAATTTTAGGGGAAATTTTTCCGGACGGTAATTAGAATAGGCAATACCAATAGCAAGCTTATACTAACAATAGCAATAATCAATACCAATACAATAGAAACTTTAGAGGTAATAATAGGGGTAGGAGATTTAGTAATAGTTATTCTAGAGTGCGAAGGGTAGATGGTAGATACTTTATAGAGTATGATGGTGAAACCGATGACCCTAGGGCTAACCAGGGAAACCTAGAGCTTCCCCATTAAGGTCTCTTGGGAACCAGTAAATATCTTTAATATGGACCTCTCACTCTCTAATTTTGTAATCACTAGGACACAAATGACTGGCAACCAAAACATAACTTATTTACTTATTGACACGGGGGCGGGATATATCTCTTTTTAAAAGAGAAAAATAAATCCACATCAGATAGTAAGTAGGGCTAATAATATCAGAATAAAAGGAGTTACAAAGGGCTGTACAAATTCCATTGCATCAATCACTACAAACATTTTCTTAACGACTTTCATGTACATCATATGGTATATTGGGAAGAGATTTCATAAATTGAATAGATGAGGCTTTTACTTGATGAAGATCCATACTACTGATGAAATAAAACAAATTGATTTGTTTAACTCTTCATTATTTATTTTGAACTGACGTTCAAATTAAAATTAGTGACGCGTTTCGCTACACAGTAGCTTTTTCAAATCAATTTGTTTTATTTCATCAAGAGATTTCATCACTAAATATGGATGTAAATTAAATTACTCTGATTGGACTATCTGTAAACAAATTTGCAACATCCGAGTAACTTTGCCAATTGTTAATAGCCCCCATGATGACACTCTCATCATACCTCCTTGTTGCGAAGTCATAAGAAAAGTAGAATGACTGCGAGATCTAAAATGTGCCGCAGTCATCTCAAATCAAGAATTAGCCCCCGGAGTTTTATCATCTGGTAGTATCGCCGCTCCAAACTGTCCGTTTGTCAAAATTTTAAACACAACACTGGGAAGTGTGACAATAAAAAACCCTAAAATAGAAACCAACAAACCAGAAAATTTCAATATATTGCATGTGTCAATAAATTATACAGACGCAAAATATCATTATTAAAGGAAGGAAGTCCCTGAATTTGCAAAGGCAGACACTACAAATCCATGTCAAGAATATAACGATTTTTTTTGTTTAGAGAATGATAAGCTGACAACTTATAACGTTATTATACAACAATTTAAATCAACTGACCAAAGTCCAGTTTATGTAAAAAATAACTTCAGAATGCCACACTCGCAAATTTCCGAAGTAAATAAACAAGTATCAAAAATGTTAAAGAGCTCAATTATCGAACCTTCTATTTCCGAATATCCCATCTTATTAGTACCTGAAAAACCTGATAACGGAGACAAAAATTGGCGTCTAGTGGTAGTGGCTGCTTAATAGAAAATTAGTGGCGTAAAGGCTTCCTTTACCAAAGAGAGACGATATCCTAGACCAGTTAGGAAGAACCAAATATTTCAGCACTATGGACTTAAAGGTGGGTTTTCATCAAATTCCAATTCATGAAGAATAGAGAGACATCACTTCATTTAGCACTAGCTCCGGATCATTCAAATTCACGAGATTCCCTTTTGGCTTAAAAGTCTCTCCTAATTCATTTGCTCGTATGATTAGTATAGCATTTTCGGGAATAACCCCAGAAAAAGATTTCCTCTATATGGATGAACTAATTGTCATAGGCTGTTCAAAAAACAATCACCTTAGTATTTTAGAAAATACTTTCGATGTATGCAGAAAATATTGCCTTCAAATAAACCCAAATAAATGTGAATTCTTTCAAAACAATGTCAGTTATCTAGGTCACACTATCACAAGTGACGGAATTTTACCCGACAAATCGAAATACGAAATTATAAACAAATACCAAGTACCTACAAATGCTGACGCAGTAAAATTGCATTCCTAAATTATTATCGCCGTTTTATTAAAATTTTTTTCGGAGTTAGCAGCACCACTCAATGAACTAACAAAAAAGAAATCAAAATTTATCTGGACCAAAGAGTGCCAGAACTCTTTTTTTAAACTAAAAAACTGTCTTTTAGAACCCCAAATTCTGCAATATCCGGATTTTGAAAAACAAGTTGTCTTAACAACCGATGCCTCGAAAGAAGCTTGCGGGGCAATTCTTTTACAAAATTTCAATAGCGTAGATATCTATTGCATTTTTTTTCGGACCGAGATGGGAAACTCATGTTCGAATGGGTCCAGGACCAACTCATCCCCAAGGGAATGCTTACCAACCAAACCCACCTCAAACTCGCCGTTACCCCCGCCTCGGAATCACTACCCTAGCATACTTCGAGACGGGCGGCGGTCCTTCGCACACTCTCCGCTCACACCGTCCCCCACTCCAAGCCTCAGCATTGCCCGTTTGCTGACACCGTTGAACGCGTCCCCGACGTCGAAGAACACAAGTAGGGCCAATGTCATGTTCCTCAGCTGCCCTCCCTAGCCCTTTCCACCAAGCCCATTACCCTACCCAGCGCCGAGATGCATGATTTTTCCTTGGCAAACCCATGCTGGTTAACTCTAAAACCCCCGTTCCTACCAACTTCCTCCATCCTATCCTTCATTATCCCCTCCATCAATTTACCCCTACCACTCAGCAGGCTGATGGGCCTCTAGTCCCCCGCCCGCTTCCCCTCTCCACCCGCCTTCTTAAGCAGTATCACCATAGCCACCTTCCATTCTTTTGGGAACTCTTCCTCCCTTAGCACCCTGTTGAAAAGCACGCAGAAGTACTCCCCATTGTCATCCAACAGCCTCTTCATCATATCACCACTCAGGCCATCTATCCCTGGGGCTTTCCTTACTTTAACGTTTCTCCCCCCTCCTGTACTTCCCACTTCTCTACCGGCCTTATCCCCCTCATTTTTCCTACCCCCTAGTATCCTGGACTTCTCGAATCCTACCTCCGACTCCTTCTCCTCCCCTTGTGAAAAATTTGCCTATAACCTCCTTCTCCCAATCTTCCTCTAGCACTTCGTTCCTATTTCCACCCATCCTCTTCACCGCTATCTCATATGCCTTTCCCCATGTATTGTTTTCCAGGTCCCCCAGTAACTCTTCCCACTTCCCTCTTTTTTCCCTCTCCACCCTACGCTCCAGTTCCTTCTTCTTCTCTATGTATCCCCCTTTTCCCTCAATCCCTCCTCTTGCCCTCAGCATCCGTCTTCGTTCTTTCCCACACTCCCTCCACAGCTCCTCTGTTTCCTCATTCCACCCGTAATTAGCCCTCTGCTCACGCCTATTTCCCCTCTTTCCCTCTCTTTTACAGCCCTGTTTCACATTGTCCATGTTCCATCATGTCCAAGTCCCCTTTCTATCTCCTCTCTTACTTTCTTCCTCATACTCTCTGCCTGCCAGAACCGCCAGCCCGTTGGATGTCAACAATTCCTCCAGGATCTCCCCTCTCCTGTCCGTTTTCTCCACCCCCATGCAGTATTCTTAGCATTGAAGTTCCCTGTCACCATTCTCCTAATTATCCTCCTTTTCCCTTTTGACACCCTCAGATCGACCTCCCATCCTCTCATGCTCCTCCCATATTCTTCCAGGCTGACATTTGGGCTTATATACACTCTGTACACCACCATGTCTCCCATTCGCACTACCACCCATCCGTTTCTTTTCCTCACTTCATCCGCCCTCATTCCAACTCCCACCACTCTTATTCCTGACTCTCTTGTATCATTCATAATCCATCCCTGCTTTCCCACATATCTAGCATTTACCTCAGATCCGCACACCACACCACACCACATACCAATTGTATATGCGTCAAGATCATTTACAAAAGGGGAAATTAACAAAGCCAAAATTGAAAAAGAATTGGCGGCAATGCATTGAGCAATTAAGTACTTCATACCATACCTCTTTGGACATAAGTTTTCAGTAAAATCGGACCACAAACCACTTGTCTATCTATTTGATATATAATATCCTTCGTCCAAATTAACGCGCATGCGTATATATCTGGAAGAGTACGATTTTGAGATAGAATACATCAAGGGTAAGGATAACGTCGCTGCAGACGCCTTATCTCGTATTCATGTCGACAGTCTTAAAACCATACCCACCACATCGACAAAAATATTTGCTATAACGCGTTCAATGACTAAACAAACCACAAATTTAGATTCAAACATTACGAGAAGTACTAGTACAGAAAATAAAAACCCAAAAATTATTGGAATAATATTGAAAAACTGAAATTAAAAATTAACGATCCTATTTTTACTTTGTGCACAGGGAAAGATTATAAAGGTAAAGGCAAAATTATTTTGAAAATTTTAAATATAATACTTCATGATGAGCCTATAAAGGTTACAGAGAGAGCGGAAAGAGACAGAATTATTACGGAATATCATCACCCACTCGTTGGTGGTCACTGCGTACAAAAACGACTTTTAAACAAAATTAGAACTAGGTATCGTTGGAAAAATATGTCTAAGGACGTGGCCAACTATGTTGAAAATTGTACAATGAATTGTACAATGAAAAATGTCAAATGAATAAAAGTGAAATAGGTCATAGGGAGCCTTTGGTAATAACACCCATGCCTCAGCGGCCCTTTGACATTACATATATAGATACCATAGGACCATTTCCAAAAACCGAAGACGCAAATTGTTATGCGGTTACAGCTCAATGCGAATTGTCAAAATATATAGTCATAGCACCGGTACCTTTTAGAAAGGCCGTAACGGTAGCCAAAGCTATAGTCGAAAATTTTAATCTACGGACCCATGCATGAAATAAGGACAGACATGGGAACTGATTACAAAAACGAAGTGTTAGAACAAGAGTGCAAATTACCTAATACTACTGCGTATCACCACCAGAGTATAGGTGGATGCGAGAGAAACCATCGGGTACCTAACTAGTATGTAAGGTTATACGTTAACGATACACACGAAGACTGGGACGAATGGATAAAATATTACAGCTTTTGCTACAATACAACACCTAGCATATATCACGACTATACACCTTTCGAACTTGTTTTTGGTGAAAGAGCCGAACTAAAAAACGCAATGACTGACAAAATTGACCCACTATATAACCCAGACGCATACTACTTAGAGCTTAGGTATCGATTACAACTCTCTCTCCAAAGGGCTAAATATTTCTTAGTCAAGGCAAAAGAAAAACGTAAGATTAATTGTGACCAATGTTCAAAAAATCTTATTTTAAATATTGGATATTGGAGACTTGGTAACAATAGCAAATGAACATAGATCGAAGTTTGACCTATTTTACGAAGGCCCATTCTCAATCGTTAGCTGCGACAATGTAAACTGTAAGTTAAGAAACCCTAGAGACAATAAAACTGTGACAGTGCATAAAAGCAGAGTGTAGTTATATAGTGAAAAGGTTCAGACAGTGTTATTAACATTAAAATAAAACATGCTCAATTATTGTAAAAATAGGTACGTATTATAAACATACGACATACAATTGTATGACGGCATAAAATTATTTCAATAACATTACAGCGATAATCACGGAATCACCCTACAAAAAGGAATTAGTAGAACAACAAAACACGCAAGGTAAAGAGGTTTTCAAAAGAAACTTAACGAAGAGTTCTGAAGGTAAATCCCTAGTAGAACCGAATGTTGGATATATATCGGCGCAACCTCGCGCCAATATTGGCATATTGGCGCTATATTGGTGCACTATATCAATATTTAGCCAATATTGGCCCAATATTGATTTTCAATATACCGCCAAGATTTGGTTGCAAATGTTGGCCAGACATTGGTGCAATATTGATCAATATTGCCAATATATCACCAATATTGGATATACATAGGCTTCAGCTTTTTTTGTAATATTGCCTCGGGATTGGCAACCAATATTGGTGGGATATTGGCTTAATATTGGTTAAGCGAAATATTGATGAACCAACGAACTGCCAATATTGGGCCTATATTGCGATCAATATAAATCCAATATCGTGACACAATATTATGTATAGATTGGCAAGCCAACGTTTGGCCAATATTACTATAGAGACGATTTTTAACAATATTGGCGGTTTTGTATAAAACCGTGTAGTAGCCAATATTGGTTTGAAATGTGAATTTTATATTGGAATCAATATTGGCGGAATATTGGCTAAATATTGGTGGAAGAAAATATTAATGAACCAACGAACTTCCAATATTGCGTCTACATTGCGGCCCAATATTGTGACAATATTATGTATACATTGGCAAGCCAACTTTTGGCCAATATTACTATAAAGACGATTTTTAACAATATTGGCGGTTTTGTATAAAACCGTGTTGTAGCCAATATTGGTTTGAAATGTGAATTTTATATTGGAATCAATATTGGCGGAATATTGGCTAAATATTGGTGGAAGAAAATATTAATGAACCAACGAACTTCCAATATTGCGTCTACATTGCGACCCAATATTGTGACAATATTGAGTATACATTGGCAAGCCAACGTTTGGCCAATATTACTATAAAGACTATTTTTAACAATATTGGCGGTTTTGTCTAAAACCGTTTTGTAGCCAATATTGGTTTAAAATGGAAATTTTATATTGGAATCAATATCGGCGGAATATTGGCTAAATATTGGTTGAAGAAAATATTGATGAACCAACGAACTTCCAGTATTGCGCCTACATTGAGACCGAATATTGTGACAATATTATGTATACATTGGCAAGCCAACGTTTGACCAATATTACTATAAAGACCATTTTTAACAATATTGGCGGTTTTGTATAAAAACCATATTCTAGCAATATTGCTTTAAAATGGGAATTTCAATTTGGCTGTTGTGATGCATTTTTTTATTCAATCTTCATGCTAATAGATTGAAGACTACCTGAAGTCCGTCCCGAAATATAAGATCCCAACTACCTATATAATCTCCATTTGAGATAAACGACTACTTGCAAAGGGCGCATCCCAACTCGTGCCCACTAATCCCTTAAAAGGTACAAGAGTAAAGGTCTCAATAATCTGTATACCTAACTCGTGCTCGATTGAAAAATTTACCTGTTCAAATTACCATCCCATCTATAGGAACAGGTATTATTGTTAAATTGGGTTTTCCTGAAGTACACAATTTATTATGAAAAACGTAAAAAGTTTCCAAAACTTCCATCAAATGCCGAAGAGGTGTTTGAAGTTTTAAACAATATCAATACACGCACTTTACAAGATGAGAACTTTGACCAACCTAACAAAACCTAACCCCAACCCCAGTTAGATTCGACAGCGGACCGAATTACGAAATCAAGTGATATTGGAAAATGGTTGCGTTATTTCAAATAAATGACAACTGTATATGTAGGTCTTGAATATTTAATTATAATAAATAAGAATTAAAAACCGCAGTTCCGATGCACCCGGGCACGAGTTGGTGTATTAATTTTCTACCTGGTTTTTGAACGGGCACGAGTTGGTCAGTGATTTTCGGGGCCAGGTAATAACGGGCACGAGTTGGGAAACGCCGCTTGCAAACACCTCTTTTATTACAATTTACAATAAAGAGATTATTTATGATTCAGGTATAAAAAGCATGCAGTGCCGTTTCGATTAAAAGCAAAATTCACCAATAAGTATAACGAATAATTCAATATTATTAAATCTATAGGTAGCTTGCAATAACCACTTCAATAGACAATATTATAAGTGAAAAAGGTGTAGGTACAATCAAATGTTGGAACAAGCACCTATTTCCTTGGGATATAACAATAAATCAATTATTCAAAAGTTTAACTTAAGAGCCGTATTACACAGCAAAGAATTATGCCGAAGATTACTCTGAAATTTACCACGAAAATTCTGTCAGAAATTTCTCCTAAAATTTTATAACATTTTCTTAAAATCTGTATTACACAGGCAATAAATCTTCCAAAAATTTTCGGAGTAATTCATACGATACTCATGCGCAGTCGGGTTATTTTGTTACAGCTGATGTATGCAAACAGTAAACAAACATACTTTCATTAACCTAATTTTATTTATTTTCAATAATAAGATTCATTTTCTTCTCAAAAATAGTGAACAAGAAAAAACTTGTAATGTTAGATGTTGCAGAAATTTGTTGTTTGTTCGTTTATAAATTATCTAAAAGCAAATTAAAGAGTGTAATGTCAAGCAATCCGATTATGTGGTTCAGCGCCGATTCTCGCGCACTTTATAAAATTTTGTCTAGAGAATATAGAACATGTTTTATATTTTTACTCCGAAAATGTTCGCAAGAATTTTTGGTCGTGTCATACAGCATATTTTATTGACGAAAATTTTCGTGGTAAATTTCAGAGTAATTTTCGGCATAATTCTTTGCTGTGTAATACAGCTCTTTTTACACTGCACAGAGTGCGAGGTTCTTTGAATCTCTCCTATAGGCGCTATCTGCTTTGACCGCGAAAATGCAGCCAATGAGAAAAGATACCGGTACCCTACGCGCAGTCCATTCCTGACAAGTCACACACACATCGAGAGTGATGCAAGGTTTTACAAAGATGGTGGTAACGTTGTAACGTTTTTAGTTTTATGTTGGTTTATGAGCCTAGTAATAGCAGTTTAATATATGAAAAGTTAATACTTGGTGACCAAGCCCAGTTGGGCCTAATAATTGACAAGGTAGCTATCAGAAATGTGTCGGACCTGGATGTCCTCATGGCGGCCGCCCCACATGGCCAATTGTGAAAAGTGTAATAAACTCCTCTATAACCACCAAGTGTTTCATTTACGCATATTGGATTACAGTGCATGGAAAAATACTATAGCGTTGTACACAAACGAAGAGTGTAAAGGCCTTTATTGGGAATATAAGGCTATTTTAACCTTCTCTTTGAACAGTAAGTACATACAATTTTAAACCGTTAGGTACATACAGTGTGTTAGAACACGAACATAAAAATATATTTCCATGTCTATTTTCTATTTTTGAATAGGTTCGTGAATATTATAATGCATTGTTTGTTAATAGTATACAGATTGAATTATAGTCTTAGTTGTGTAACTAATGATTTCTTGTTTTTCAAGGCATTCTTACAAAAGGAAATCATTGGACCTTAATTCATCATATGACTCGGGTGATGGAGGAAACAGTTGGGATGTAATTATTTTCACCAAAGATAACAGTGTGGACTTTGTACCAAATTGTTGGGCAATCTACAGTAATAAAACTTTTGGCCTGCATTAAAAACGGAGTCTAAACTTTTTGAATTGAAAAAAAATGCGGGGCACTGCCACCTCACATTTATTTTACTGAATATCAAGCAATGTTTAAAAGGACAGTCACTTCCATTAAAGAGGCTAAGGACTGTGTATCATTTTATGTAGATAATATAAGTTCCTGCTCAGGGTCGAGTAAATCAACAACTTCGATAACACCGACACCATTAGAACCACTAACTGTTACAGATAATGTCTCCGATACTTGCAGACAATCACATATATCAATATGTAAGTATCATATCAACTTTTTTCTTCCTTTCGGCAAAATGAAAAGTAACAAAAAATTAATAAAAAATTGATTTGATATTTCTTACTTCTTTTTATAGCCACTCCAATTATTTTCAATGTATCTGATGTGCAAGAAGATATGTCAATTGAATTGGACGAAACACTTTCCGATACCATATCACCAAATGCAGATGACATTCCGAAGAAATTTGGGTCCTTTGCTACTGGCAATATATGTTTAACAGCTGATTGTTTCAATGGTAATGCTCAATTCGGACAGCAAATATAACAGTAACTATTATTTTTTTATTTTCAGATTTTGTGGAGAAGGTATCCAATGTAATGGAAAGACAGGCCATAACCTTAAGTAACTTGGGAAAAATACTTGGTGGCATTCAATATGAACTAAGGGGTCTGCGTGAACAATTTTCAACTTCGAACATAGCAATAGCGAAAAGTAATATTTCACAAGAAGATGTTGAAATAGCTTCAATGTTAACCATTCAGCCTGAAGAAAAGCTTCAGGATGTTGAATTGAAGCTTCAAAATAATGGATTTTTCCAAAAAGTGGTGAGTATATTTTGTGGAGTACACATACAACTGAATTCGATTATGATGTTACTTCAATAATTATGAATTCTTTCTTTGTTGTGTTTTAGCTTGCTTCTGCCTCACTTGTTGGAGGAAAAGACATGCACAACTTAATTTCCAATATATTACGAAAAACGTTGTCTAAGGAGCTCAGCCTCGAATATAGCGGTGTCGGTAGAAAAGGAAAGAATTTCTCGAAATTACAGCTCTACAAGGTTATATTGGCAGCTGTTGAAACACGTTACAACGACGTAGATGACATTGTTATACTAAAAAGAATTTCGTTAGTAGTGGCAACATCTGGTGATGGGGGCAGAAAAACAAGATCAACGAAAGAACGTGGTGAGTTTAAAATTACTTGATATTGTTTTGTCTCTATAAAGTTCACGCAAATGGAGAAAGGGTCGACAATCAGTTTGAATTATTCCCAAACATATGCTATTTAACATGCATGAGAGCTATTATTCCAATATGATTGTTATTGTCCCTTCCTCTTTTTGCCCGAACTCCACACCTTCCAATTTTCTTCAACATTGTCTCTGCCATGAATACTATTCTCATAATTATTGAATAAAATCAATAAATATTGACTTTATTTAATATTTATGAAAATATTTCATGTAGTAACGGTTAAAACAATCAATTTCTCATGATTTTATGCAAATTATCTAATGAGTTTTTTAATTATTGTTTTAGATACTTCTAGTCCGTCTTTGTCTTCAGGAGATTCCACCGCATCTTCAAGAGGTAGTAATACACCGCTGCCGTCGACTCTAATGGAAGGCGACGATACAGATTTGTAATTGTGACACAATATGGGACTTGAGCAGTTTGGTAATGTGCATTAGGATATAATATGTAAAGTATATCTTTTATTAATATTATTATCGCGTTGTAGGAACATCATGTATGTGTTACTTGCATAGTAGGTTTTTGCAAACGTATTTTTCAATTTTTGTATGGATAGTTATTATTCCAATCATACAAGCTATATTTTAAACATATTTTCACTTGTCAAACAAGCTATATTTTAAACATATTTTCACTTGTCAAATTCGTATTGTGCAATTATGTTTATTGCTACGGATTTCTGAGTTTCTCTTATTTTTGTATAATTTACGATGTTTTCATTACTCTAAATAAGTGTTATCTAGTTAGTTATTTTTCCCTTTATGTGAATTATATGCAGGGTGTGCCCATCCATTGATAGTTCATATATTATATATATTAGGGTGCTTTTCTTAGAAAGTTACTTTTTTATTTTTGCTCCCGACTCAAAATCATGTTGGAAATGTCCAAAATAGAATCCCCTGGAAATTTGTGCTCTTCATATGAACTTTTAAGTACTCGCCAAAAGCGTTATATTATTTCCCATTTATAATATACGCAAATTCAGATGATTTTTTTTTTAAATATATTTGTCCACGACTACTACTACTAGAGTGAATTATGTTACGAATTCACACTTTTCATTTAAATAGTATATGCTGCTATGGCAACACAACACTCACAGCATTCCGTCACATAGGTGACAAGAGATTTTGTTTAGGAAATTAGTTTCTGAAATATATCGGATCAATAAAATTTCGAAATTTTCAGTATTGATACTTTTCATAACAAGATTTTCCAATATTGATATTTTTGAAACAATATATTTATAACGGTACGGTGTATCGCTTCTTTACACAGTATCGCCCATCACTATATGTCACATTATTTGACATAAATTGTTCTTAAAAAAAGCATCAATGTTTGCGTGTATTTTGAATGGGAAATCTTTTAGCGCCTTGGGAGAGAACTTAGACTTAGTATTAAGAGCTCATATTTTCAGGGGATTCTTGAACAAGCAACACCCTGTTTGTAACTGTTTTCTTGTATGTTGTTATTATTACAAATGTTTGTTGAACTTCTTTTTTGTTTTTAATAAATTCATTAAAAACTAACTAATTTTTATATTTCACACCTCCTCAATTACCACGAAAGGGAAATATTAACTTCCAATTTAAGCTAAATATTCAATATAACACATCGTTTTACATTGTCTACACCTATATATTCGGTACATAATGGGGACGACACTAAAGTGCATATTCACTTTGCAGTTTAAGTACATACATCAAATTGGTCTATTATTAACTAACAAATAGCTTTTGAATTTTTTACAAACCAATACTAGGCCACTATTAAGTATCAGATATATATATATATATATAGTCGGTATATACACAATATATAGCTTATGTTGGTTGTTAATATTGTACAATTATTGAACTTTCAGGTGAGAACAACATTGGCTCAATATGAGCTAGCAACATTGGGGAAATGTATTTTGAAAATATTACCCCAATATTCATTACCAATATTGGGGTTATATATTTTGCCAATATTAGCTCTGAATTGTATACCAATATTGGGGCTATATGTTTCACCAATATTGACGCAATATTCGCCGCCCTAATTGGGGTTTCATTGGTCTGCCAATATTGGGGCTATATGTTTCGCCAATATTGGCGCAATATTCGCCGCCCAATTTTGGGTTTTATTGGTCTGCCAAGATTGGCGCAATATTCGCCGCCCAATTTTGGGTTTTATTGGTCTGCCAATATTGGCGCAATATTCGCTTCCAATGTGTGACAGTGAAAACCCTAAATTGACTACCAATATTGGTGCTATATAGCCCCAATATTGGCACGCCATTGTAACCTATCGTGGCAACCAATATTGCGCCAATATTGGCCCAATATTGCATGCCAACTTAAGGTTACATTGGAAAAGCAATATTGGCCAATATTGGGGCAATATTGCTTTCCAATGTAACCTAAAGTTGGCTATATATTGGCGCAATATTGCACAATATTGGTCGTATATTGGAAAATGTTAACATTTTTTTCTATTTCCAATATTGTCGAATATTGGTTCCAATATCTGGCCAATATTGCGCCAAGATAAATTTCTACTAGGGATCGGATAATATTACGACAAAGAAAATAAAAAAATGCAAAATAACTTCGAGCAAACTTAAAAATGTATCCTCTGACGATGACGATGACGAAGATGCTGAGTGTCTGTAAGGGGTGGATAAGATGCCGAAAGTGCAGTCGTTGGGCACATTGCTCCTGTGCCAGCGACGAAGATGAAGATGACGAAGCTACTCATATTTGTGCTATGTGCACCTGAGTTGATTTAGTAAGAAATAACAACCTATAAAGTGTATTTGGTATTTTTTGAGCTTATCAATAAAAGTACTTTTTTTACAATCTCTACGAGTTTCTTTGATAAATAAGCTGTACCCCACTAAGTACCCTACTTTGCCCCCTATGGTGGGGTATAGCGGGATAAACGACTCTAAACGAAAATATTATATTTTATCGATTATTCAACAATGTAGCAATGAAACTATGATGGCAAATGATTGTCAACATGCCAGTGAGCAATCTCAATCATTAAAACTTTTTTTAAAATAGAATTCCGCATTACAAGCTGATTCACCTCAAGTACCCCACAATTCCCCGGTCTCCCCTACCTTTTCTGAATTGTTTAGTTGAAAATCGCCATTTTTTACCCGTTCTTCTTAAGATTAAATGAATTGGAGAAGAGACTAATCTGTGTTTAGAGATTGGCAAAAGATGCAGAATATAATTTGTTGCCTACAAACTCCAGAAAATTGTATGAGAAATTTATGGATTATCGCAATAACAAGAATATCGGATCATTTTCATGGAATGTTTTACTGGCGTACTTTGCAAAGTTAGCCAAGAAATTGAAATCTTCGACTTTATGGTCTAAATATTCTATGTTGAGGACTACATTGCATATTAACAATACTATAGATATATCCAAATATTTGAAGCTGCGAGCATTTTTAAAGCGCCAAGCAGATGGTTATCGTGCAAAAAAGTCCCGAGTACTGCAGAAATCACAAATTCGGGAATTTTTGTTGGAAGCTCCAGATAATATATATACAATTCCTGTAGAAAATTTGATTTATAGGCAGGATTCACACACACATGTTACAAGAAGGTTTATTAACAGGTTAGGATACAAACTGCTGAATATTGAAATTGGTAATAATCATAATTTAATTGTTACTCTGGAAAACAATCTTTCAAAATTGAAAACAGATATAATCAATAGTACTAATGAATTCATCTGCAATAATTTCATTCATAAACAGTTAAGACATTACAATAGATCTTTCCATAGTATTAAAACTAACAACATAAATAAGTTTAATAATTTAAAAACTGAATGGTATGGTACAGTTCTTAAGACTAAATCTTCTTGGATAAAAAATCTTTCTAATGTTAACATTCCTCCAAATAATTAAAAGTTTCTTTCTTTTGGTCCCAAATTCAGTGTGGGACCTCAATTAGGTTTTGATATCCCAATCAAATGCATCCTTTCCGACAGATTATATTTCCTCATTGATACCTAATGTTGACAATAGAAATTTAGCAGTTGCTAAATCCATTAATGTCATCACAAATCATGCTTATAAAAAAGATAGTCATCCATCTATTTTCCAAAAATTGTTGTCATAAACAAAAAAATTTCTTAAATCACATCCTGAGTTAATTGTTACAAAATCAGATAAGGGGAATGTAACTGTTGTTATGTTAAAGGATGAATATTTAAGGTTATCCCAAGATATAATTGATAACGACTCTTCCTATGTTTCTCTCCCAAAAGATCCAAGTAGGGGGATTCAAACTAAATCAAATGCTCTAGTTAAGAGATTATATAATAAAAGACAAATTGATGAAATCACCAGGAAAAAATTGACATCCTATAATTCTGTTATAGCAAAATTTTACACTCTCCCAAAAATTCATAAACCTACCCTAACGATGAGACCCATAGTTGCATCAATAAACTCTCCAACTGAACTTATTGCTACTTTTCTAACTGATATTTTGACAAAGGCATACAATGCTGATAATGATTATTTCATTAAGGACTCTTTTCAAGTTTTTGAACTATTTAACAGGAAGTTTCTTCCTCATGATTATGTTTTGGTCAGTCTGGATGTGGTTTCACTTTTTAGTAATGTTTATTTGCAAGCTGTCATACGGTCAATACACAAACATTGGTCCTCAACCAGTGTTCAGTGCAATATTGACAAAGATACTTTCATCGAGTTGATTGACTTCCTTTTCAGTTCTACGTGTTTTTCGTTCAATAATAAATTTTATAAACAAACTTTTGGTACTCCTATGGGAGCTAGCATTTCTCCCATATTGGCTTGTTACGTAATGGATGATCTGTTGGATGTAGTCATTCCGGTACTTCCTTTCAATATCCCTTTCATCAAGAAATATGTCGATGATACTATCTTGGCTTGTCCTAAGGACTCTATAGATGATCTCCTGTTCACTTTTAATAGTTATGATCCCTATATCTAGTTCACCCTTGAAGTGGAAAACCCAAATATGGATGTGCCTTTTCTTGATACACTTTTTACCAGGACACCTGATATTGTGATGATAATTGATTGGTATAGAAAACCATGTAGCTCTGGGAGATATCTCAACTACAATTCTTAGCATAAAGGTTAACTTGGTTAAACAAATGACAGCTAGGGTTATGAGTCATTCCGACCCCATTTTTAAGAATAAGAACCGGGATATTCTTTTCAATTTGTTCCTTGATAATTCCTATCCCAAATCGTTACTAAGAAAGATTATTTTCAATACATCATCTGTCATGACACAAATTCCTACACTTTCAGTAGTTGAAGCAGGTGTAACTGATCAGGATGCTCTTTCGATTTCAGAAAGGGTTCCTACCACTTCAATTGTTTCTTTACCATATATAAGAGAAGTTTCTCCCAGACTTACTAAGATTTTTTCTCAATATTTACAAAATGTTAAGTTTGCATGTAAGAGTGCTTTAGTAGTAAGATCTATTTAAAATCCGTCAAAAGATAAAATTCCAACATTAGATAATAGTAATGTGATTTATAAAATGGGTTGCAATGGCTGTGATCTTTCTTATATTGGTCAAACTTCTCAAAAACTTGCTAGTCGTATATCTCTCCCCAAGAGTGATATAAGATTACATCCTGAAAGATGTTCTCTTGCATATCATGTTTCCTCTTTAGATCATAGAATAGATTTTGAAGGGATTAAGATCTTATCCCGTGAAAATAACTACAGTAAAAGATTATTTCTAGAAATGGCTTTCATTTTTCAGGAGGATGATCATATTAATAAGAAAACAGACATTCAAAATTTAATGTTATAAATGAAACTAACTGTTTCTAATAAATTCCACTATTTAATTGAAAGATTTATGAAAATTATTAAAGGATATTGATAATTATTTCGATATTGACATATCATCGTCAGAATGACAGAAGTTACATTTTATGTGATACCTACTTGATGTTTAATATTTTGGCTAGACCAAATAGTAAGTGACCTATCTTGTGATTCATATATATTAAGTCAATCACAAGATAGGTCACTTACTATTTGGTCTAGCCAAAATATTAAACATCAAGTAGGTATCACATAAAATGTAACTTCTGTCATTCTGACGATGATATGTCAATATCGAAATAATTATCAATATCCTTTAATAATTTTCATAAATCTTTCAATTAAATAGTGGAATTAATTAGAAACAGTTAGTTTCATTTATAACATTAATATGAGTAGATTCCACAAAGTAAGGGTCCAAACAGTAAATTCAATTCAAAATTTAAGTAATCCTTACTCACTTTTATTAACTTTGGATAAACATAATTTTCATAAACAAATTGATATCAATTCAAATAATATTTCATCATAACCTCTACCTAATTTTTTGTACCTCCCTCGTATTCCAAATAATGTATATTTCTATTGTTTTTGGTTGATGTCATTATAGTCGTAGTATCTCTTCTTTTCTACTTCAAGGAAAGAAGAATTTGTCCTCAACCTATTTTCAATCATTGTTTAATTAAAAACATGTATAAATCCACGTGTTTGTGTGGATTGTTTCATTTTTAATATTTTAACTTTTTAATGATTTTTATTATATTTTATTATGCGACTGTTAGCTATTGCTTATACTGCAAGCTGGACTTGTCTCATTCTTCAGTGCTAATTGTTTAACACTTTTCCCAATGTTAAGATCAAGGAATCATTCTCGATTAACGTAAGTTATGAAACTGTTGTAGCGGACTGTCTTTATAATTTATGTTTTTTCTCACTTTTGTAGTTCCCTGATGATGTAAATAAAGATTTACGAAAGCTTGGAAATTTAAAAAGAGTACACTTTTTCCTTTTGTGCTGCTAACCTCAATAGTATTTGTCTGTTTGTATATATATATATATATTGTACTGAAATTGAGATGATCATAAATGAAATAAAATGGTTACTTTTAGAAATTATTATATCATATGTACATATGTCTTATGTTATGTCCATCATTTTTAACAATAACGTTAAAATGATTAAATTAGATACTTACTGTTAGATATTTTTATGTACCCTGTATAAATTAACTGATAAAGTTGATATTGGAAAATGTCAGTACAAGAACATTGGTTGTTATGGACATTTTTATTTGATTAAATAATATGAACTGTCAGTAACTGGATTTCAACAAAAATTAGTAATTTCTATAATAAATAAAGAAGAAACAAAAGGATATTCGTTGGCAACGGGAAGGAAGTTTGTTAGGTGATCGGTAACTAAGGGGGAGACGAAAAAAAGTAATTTACGTTAGAAGTTTAAATGTACGAAGACTTAAAAAAAAACTAATAAAAGAAAGAAATAGTGAGTTAGAAATATCTTACATAACTTACCTTCGATTTGAATCCAGTAAAGGTTGTTCAAACTCAAGATCAAGAGAGATCATACAGCAATAAACGATGGTAATATAAATCATTTTATACTAAAACTTGTACCTAACAGCTGCTTGTAAACAAGTACCGAGGTCCGAGTCGTTTACCAGTAATCTTTCCTTTGCGCAAGGCAGAATTTCTTCGCTTCCGAGAACAAGCCGTTTTCTATCTAAATAATACAGCGACCGGCAGTATTTCAACAAGATATTAAGAGATTTATTTTGTGTGCGGAATTGTGTTAATTTTATTTTTAATATAGGTTGTAATAGGCTAGGAGACCATCCACGGATTGCAATCTGGAGATAGTTATTTAATTAATATTAATTTAATTTTGACGTTGAAGGTTATTATATTTCAAATGTCACTCCTTAAATTTAGACAACAAACTTTACCCAAGATATACCCTGAGATACTGAGACATGCATATGATATAATATTAAATTTCAAATATTTCAGATTAATAAATACAACTTAAATATAAAATTTGTTTGATTTGAAGTTCTGGTTGATACTGATATATCGTCGCCTGAGAATTAGTGTGTTCTATCTCCATTTTTTCACATTTTAACGATATGCACATCAAATTTTTTATAATTATTAGACTCGTCTATATCCACAAATAACTTTAAGATGTCGGCTACTATTCACATATTTTAAGTCATATTTTATTCCAAATCCATATTTCCTTCAATTATTATGAGAATTATTATGTCCTATATCCACTCTATGGATATAGAATAATGTTATATTATAGTAAAATAAAACTGGTGTGAAAAATTATATTGTTCTATATCCACTGCCTATTAGAAGTCTTAATGCGGACCTGTCTGGCGGTATGAAATTGTTTGGTGCTGATAGTCGTCGAAAAGTGCTCGTGAAACTTGGTTGTGTTTACCTTGTCTATCCGGTTGTGATTGATATTTTAAAAAGGTTAGTACGAATTGTAGAAACTTTAATAAGTCGTTAATTTTTAATAAATAAGATATGAATTCTTTAATCATAGTCGGCCACAGTCAGGGAACAAATAGGTACATACTCATAGAAGTTTTGTACAATATAACCTGTACTATTGTTTACCCACTTCGTGTGTACAGGTTCGGACTCAATAAATTGTTGAATTTTCTTGGGTTAACTTTAATATTGAGTTTATCTACTAAGTGCATTAATTAAACTGAGTTACGTATACTGAATAAAAAATAAAGCTTATAAGTGAAGCCGGGGTCGTTCATTAAGTGGTCCAAAAAAATTTTAAAGGAAAAGGAAAAAGGTCTATATCATGAAATAAAAATTATAATACAGGTTGTATCGTAAGAAATTTGTAACCGGCTTATAATTTTTTTTTTCCAGAAGTATGAGTGACAAATCCTCGCCTCCTCCGAAAAAGCCGCCATCATGTGCTAGTGATGCATGGAAGTAAGTCTAAAATGATTTTCTTTCCTCTAATTATAATATTATATTATTTTTCTCTTGTTTCAGTGCTTTGTGGGAATTTGTAAACACTGATGATAGTGAAAACAAGGAAAATTGCGGTGAAGAAAAACGTGTCGACATTGACTCGAAAAGAACACCAGAATCGAACGGAAATGTTGTGATATTACAAGTAATTGACCTCAAGAATCTAGAAATATTGGCACCGAAAAAAAATATAACAGAAAATGTTACACGTCCTAGAATTTTAGAAAATAACAACGTTTCTACGGAAAACAAAGATGTCGATATAATATCTGAGGCTTTGCAGCATGAAATACTATTTACAGTAGATGGAGAAGTGAAATGTTCAGAGACTCTCCAAATTGAAAAAAATGATAATCAGGGCAATATTCAAGAAAACACAACCAACGCTGATGCTGTGCACACAGATGTTCAGGAAGCAACTGTTCAAATCGAAACAGAAAATAACCCAGTTCGAAGTCGAAAGAGAAAAAGAAACAGTACTCAATGGAAACAAAATGTTAGGAAATACAATCGTCAACAGGGCAATGAGTATATTGATGTTTATGGTCGACCTAAAGAAAAAAAAACAAATAAAACAACAATCATGTTTATCTGACCATTGTAGCTTTAAATGTTCTATGAAGATAACGCCACAAGAAAGAGAGGAAATACATAAAAAATTCTGGTCTTTAAATGATGAGAAAAAAAACCATTTTTACTCGAAACACGTCAAGCGTGTTATTTGTATCAGAAAAAGAACAAAGAAAGAAGTGAGCAACAAACAATACTCTTATAAATACTTCCTTTTTGTAAGAGGTGTGCGAATACGAGTTTGTCAGAATTACTTTCTTAATACACTAAATATAAGCAAGCAAAGAATTTACTACTTTTTTCGTCGTGTTCAGGATCAAACTACGAATATTCCACGGTCTCCGTTAACTGGAAAGCACAAGAAGAAGGTAATCAGCGATGAAAATAAGCAAAGGGTTGAAGAACGCATAAAGTCATTTCCAACCGTCGATTCCCACTACTGCCGAGCAACAACAACAAAAAAGTACCTCGAGAGAAATTTAAATATTCAATGTACAAATATTCTATGTACAAAATCATTGAAACAGAACCAGTAAAATATCACCTGTATCGCCATATTTTTAATCACAAATTTAACGTAGGATTTTTTAGGCCAAAAAAAGACAATTGCGACAAATGCGAAGCATATAAAATGCTGATAAATCCTAATGAAGAACAAGCTTCTAATTTTACAAGCCATACGCGAAAGAAAGATATTGTTCGTCAAGAGAAAAATCGTGATAAAGCAGTACATGCAAATTCAGAAAACGTCGGAGTAATAAGTTTCGATATGCAGAAGGTATTCTCTCTACCGAAAAGTAATATAAATAACTTTTATTACAAGAAAAAGCTCTCCTGCTTTAATTTGACGTCCCACTTGAATATAACTAATACCGTTTACAATGCTGTTTGGCACGCGATGATTTGCGGTAGAAGTGGGGTACACATTGCCTGTGCTCTGATCAAAATACTCAAAACAGTAGTGGAACATCATCCTTTACTTGAAAAATTGATTTTGTGGTCTGATAGTTGCATTCCTCAAAACAAGAATTCGATTATGACCTTTGATCTGCAACATTTTCTTAATTCCGAAGAGAGTGGATCTCTAAAAGTATTAGAACAGAAATTTGGCGAGCCAGGGCACAGCTGTGTCCAAGAAGTTGACGCGGCACACAGCTGTATAGAAAAAGAGATAAGAAATTCAGACATTTGGGGTCCCTTATCATTATTAAGAGTTCTCACAAAGATGCCAAATACTTCGAAGATGAAGTTTATTGTCCTCCAGATGAACGTTCATGATTATAAGAACTTTCAGGCAGAATCTGCAGCTTTGTCCTACAACAAAATTCCGTACAGCAAAGTTAAACATCTTATTTATGAGAAGCAGTTTCCGTGGAATATCAAATATAAACAACTTTTCGATGATGTAAATGCAGAAGTTAAATTAGAATATACGAAGGCTACCAGAACAATTGCAAAGTCTGAATTTCCGAGCCAGATTGCATGCATTAATTTATTGCCAAAACTACCAGATTTGAAATAAAAACATTTAAAAGAAATGTTACGTTATATGCCCGAAGATGAACAAGGATTTTACAAAGCTTTGCTAAATGTAAGTCTAAAAAATCAAGGGAAGAAAAACAATCCAACAGTAGCAAGACAGGGAAATCCAAAGTCAGGAGGGAATAAGAAGCAAAAAACAGTTAAAAAGAAATAGAAGAAACCATAACCACTAGTTTTTGATTTGTAATAGTTATAATTTAATAGTTTTTAAATAACTGTGTTAATTTTTTATTTTTTTATATTCCACCACAAAAGTTGATTATACATAATCATAATAAAATGCTAAGTAAATTCTTTTTTAATTTAAAATTAAAGTGTTCCATATACAATACATTTGTTCTATATCCCCTGGAAATCTAAACAAATGAGAAAACTGAGAATTTTGTTCTATATCCAAAACGTTTTTTTGTTCTAAAAACTATTTATTAAACCCAATTTCACTTTTAATTATTGTTTTGAAAACTTTGATATTATATATAAAGAGTAGGCATTTTTGTACTATAGATTATCATGACTTTATCTCCAATTTACGGTTGCAATCTTCAAACCTTCTTCGTGTAAAGTTGACTTTTGTGGACATAGAACATTCTAATTCTCAGGCGACGATATGTGGTATATAATACTATTCAATAAAATAGAATCACCACACATTGAATTATTGTATACCATAACAATATATATATATATATATATATATATATATATATATACGGACGCTCTATGCACACCCCTTGTAATAATTTGTCCAGGGACTTGAAATTACGTCTCTGCAGTCACTGCAGTTTCAGTAGAACGTTAAATTGCTTATATTGTTGAATGCAACAGTTAGAAAAATACATTTCTGGTACATTACTCAACTCTGAGTATTCTCTCAAATACACGCTCTCGTCTTTAGAGCGTTACGTCAACCACTCTTCTCTAATAGCGCCGAATTAAGAGAGTCCGATACATTAACGTAAGTAAAGGTTTAGATATGAGGTAGGAAGGTCAGTGAGCTGGCGCATTTCTTTATTAATAGTATTCTACAGTGAACGGCTAAATTATGGAATATTATTATTATTTCGAGAACCGTCGAGTTTTAAGGGAAATCCCGAAACAGGTCGATTTTTGTTGTAAAATACCCATGTTATTACGTACATGGAGTAGGGATGACGTCACCGGTGTAGGTGTAGTGACGTAATCGTTAATTTTTTTTAAATAGAAATCGGTATAATGTGACACCTCATTTGAACGAGAATTTAATTCCCTATTCAACGACATTACATTTTCAACTAAAATATTTTTTCAAGAGTACGAAAACAATTTTTTTAATTTAAATTCAACCAAATTTCAACTAATGATTTAATTAATAATGTACTTTAAAGTAACCAAATTATGCATAACAATTATTTTAAATTAAATGTTCGAAATGCCATCCATCGGTTTCTTGACAACATGCGAATCTACGGACACATTCATCAAGTACATTGCGGATGACTTCTGGAGTAATTAGACTCTTTTCATGTCTAATTCTATCTTTCAAGTCCTGTAAGTTTTGGGGTCTATTGACATAAACTTGTGATTTTATGTAACCCCACAGGAAAAAATCTAGAGGTGTTACATCTGGCGACCTTGCTGGCCACTCTATAAAACCTCGTCTTCCGATCCACCTCCCGGGAAAGTAATTATTTAAAAATTGACGTACTTCACGTGCGTAATGCGGAGGGGATCCATCTTGATGAAACCAGATATTTTCACTAGATAAATTTGGATTATTGGCATTTGGATACATGTTAGGAAGGACAGGTATAAGTTGATTTCTCAAAAAAGTTAAATAACGTCTTCCTGTTAGATTTTCTTCAAAGAAAAAAGGGCCAATGATTCTGTCATTGATGATCCCTGCCCATACATTCACTTTCTGAGGATATTGCGTGTGTGCCTCACTCATCCAATACGGGTTTTCTTGACTCCAATATCTGCAATTTTGACGATTCACGGTACCATGTATAAAAAATGTTGCTTCATCGGAAAAAAGGATTTGATTGATGAAAAGTGGATTGGGGATACATAAATCCTGCATAATTTCAGAAAATTGAAGCCGGCGATCGGGATCGTCGTCGTTTAATTCCTGATGTAGTTGAATTTTGTAGGGATGGTATTTTTCTTTTTTTAAAATATGTAATACCGATCTCTGGGAAACTCCAGCATATTCACCCATTTGTGTTTAACTACTGTGAGGATTGTCATGTACATTTAATAAAATATCAAGTTTCACATTGTCTTCAATTTTAGGACGCCCAGCGTTTGGAATATGTTTAACGTGCTCAGTTTCTCCAAATTTTCGGACTATTTTACTTACTGTTGATTGGCTGATGGGTCTGACGGGATATTTTGCGTTGAATAAATTGCATACCTCGTTCTGTGTTCTTTTTTTATCTCCGCATCCGCTAAGGATTAATATTTCTATGCGTTGTGATTCATTTAGGTGAGCCATAATTTACTGTTAAAAAGTAAAAATAACAATTGACAACTGTTAACAATTCACAAAATCAAAACATTTACGACAATAAATATTACAGTAACTATGCCACTATCACTTGCTTGAATTAACATATGACAAAAAGTTTCGGTGTTTATGAGAGAACTTTTTGTGTCCAATATTATTTTTACTTATTTTTGCTTTTTTAAGTATTTCAGAAAGTCATGGATTCAAGCATTAATTGTAATTTGATTGAATTTGAATAAAAAGAAATTGTTTTCGTACCCTTAAAAATATTTTAGTTAAAAATGTAATTTCGTTACATAGATACCGATACCGATTTTTATTCAAAAAAATTAACGATTACGTCATTACACCTACACCGGTTACATCATCCCTACTCCATGTACGTTATAATATGGGCATTTTACAACAAAAATCGACCTGTTTCGGGAATTCCCTTAAAACTCGACGGTTCTCGGAATAATGATAATATTCCATAATTTAGCCGTTCACTGTATAATTAATTATTGAGTAGGACATTAAATACCAACTATTCTCGGTCATCTAAAAGACAAGTATAATGTCAATATTATATTATGTTGACTACCCCTAAATTTATTTGGAAGCTAAAACGTGTTAAAGAAAACCACTTTAATTAGGTTATAAATCTAGATTTTATTGTTTTAATACCTAGTAAGTAGTAATTATAAAACAATGTCGAATATGGGACAAATAAACAGTAAATTTTAACACAAAACAAAAAATAGTTTTCTACTATAAAATCTACATATACACAGAGAAACTTGAAAGTCCTACAATAGGTACTACAAAGTTATTCAGATTGAAAAAAAATCCTGTAGGGATACAAAAATCAAAATCATTCGAATTTAATGAACTACAGCCTTCATCTCTTACTTCTTTGTGCGTTTCCATTGCATGTACTTGTACGTATTCTTCGATCATAAAAATATTTAGTTTTTAAAAAAAAAAGAGTTAGCGCGTTGTATGCGGATGGTCAGTGGACGCCGTAAAGGCGAAACAATATTCGCAAATTATACATGAAACAATATGAATGAATCTCTTTTTCATTTAAAATCGAAGTCCCAAGTTACTTCCCAGTTCTTAATTTCTTAGATACGTTTCTGTATATAGGGTGCGTCCAAGTAACGCATAAATTTATTATAAGCTAAATAAAAAGTACTATTAAAAATTCCCCAAACAGGTCAATTTTTGATTTTAAATTACCAAAATAAACAAAAGAAAATTTACAATAAATGTTCAGCTTGTTCATCATTGACCAGTAGACATGACTTAACCGGGCATTAAGGTCTACTCTAACACTTTGTAGCATAGAGGGTGTTATGTTCCGCATTTATTCCTGCCTTGGTCTTATAGCTCTCGAATAGTTGAATGAAATTAAAAAAAAATTGCAAAATATACTTTCAAACAATAAAAATATATATACAGGGTGGTCCGTAAGTAATGGTCCAAAGTGAAATGGAAGATTCTTGGCCTGAAAATATACAATCTGACGCAACTTGCTTCAATAAAATATTGATAGTAAAAAAGATACAGGGTGGCAAAGTTGAAATGTCAAAAATGTTTTTTCTCAGTAAATTGAAAGATTTTGGATATACAAACGTAAAAATTTGATGATAGGGGTTTTAGTTCCTGAGAAATCATAATATCATATCCGTTCTGATGTATTTTTTAGAGGGAGCCACATGAGCTACGTTCTTGGTGTAACTGTGCACTTAACTTTTTTATCGTTAACACTATCTCGCTTTTCATTGAAAAATATTAAAATGACATCATTTTTGTGAAAAAAATGTATACCTATCATAAGTCTCAAAGGTTGCTAGTTTTCAAGATATTCGCATCTTAAAAACCCTCTACGTAATTTGCATTTTATTTATTAGTACTTTGACATATTAATAAAGCAACCATTATGAACTCAATAACTTTTAATCAAGATAAAAAAGAAAAATTTATTGAAAAATACAACAAAATTTAAATATTATTTCACAGTAATTGTTCAATATGTTCGCCATTCATCTCGATACATTTATCCATGCGTTTCATGAAAGATCGCCTAATATCAAACAATGTCATTGGCGTAAAAAAATTTGTTGCTGCTCTGATTTCTTGCCAAAGTTGAACTCGACTATTTATAGGGTTTCTGTGAACTATTTCCTTCATTGTGCCCCATATACTGAAATCCAAAAGGGTTATATTCTGGACTGCGTGTTGGCCAAGGAAAGGGACTACCACGACCAATCCAGCTTTCAGGAAACAAGGTGTTTAAATAGTTTCGTACTTCAAGAGTGTAATGAGATTAACTGTCAAAACACGAATGATTAACTGACAGGAGTATTGTTGACATCGGCATCTACTATGTTAATTCTTGTGATGATAAATTTGCTGACATCAGCGCCTACTAACGCTATTATTTGCATCGTTCACTAACTAACGACGTTAGTTAGTGTACGGTGTTATTTGTGCTAATAAATAAAATAATAATTATGTAGGGGGTTTTTAAAATGCGAAAACTAGTAATTTTTGAGACTAATGATACATATTTATTTTTGTCGCAAATGATGTAGTTTTAATATTTTTCAATAAAAAGAGAGATAGCGTTAACGATGAAAAAGTTAAGCGCACAGTTACACCAACAACATAGCTAATTTGGCGCCCTCTAGGAAATACATCAAAAAGGATATCATATTACGATTTCTCATGCCTTAAAACCCCTATCTCTTAATTTTTACGTTTGTATATCCAAAATCTTTCAATTTACTGAGAAAAAACATCTTTTACATTCAAACTTTGCCACCCTGTATCTTTTCTATTATCAATATTTGATAAAAGCAAGTTGCAAGATATTGTAATATTTTCAGGCCAAAAATCTCCCATTTCACTTTGGACCATTGCTTACGGACCACCCTGTATATAATACTTCATTTGGAATGGCAAATCAGCAAGAACCAACTGAAAGACTCATTGGAAAACCAACAACAGGTTGATATGACATAATTTTATTAGATTAATAACAAAAAATTCAATTTTTTTTAACAACAGAAATATTAGTACAAGGGTCAAAAGTTATTCCTTTTCCTATACACAATATTGATGTATGAAACATAAAAGTAGCCGATATCGCCAAGAGGCAGATTTTATAAGTATTCATGAATATATAGGATGTTCCAAAATTGATTGAAGAACCCAACTAAACCCAAGTAAATATAGGGACATCCATTCTTTTTTAAATAATCAATTGTTTTAGCTGAAAAATCTTTGAAGTTAAAAAAGTGATTTTCAACACCCTGGAATTTAGAAACTATAACCATTTGACTCCAAGTGCTATAGTTTTTCGAAATCAGCTCTTCGAAGAGAATCGAAAGATATTAAGAAATACAGGGTGTTACATAAAAAATATGTGTTTGTTTCGTCAGTGAATTTTGGAGCAGACTGTATGTATGAATATTTTTAAAATCTGGTCCTTGACGATATCTACTTACTTCTTTTGTTAATAATGTTGTTTCGTGGCACTAAGGATAAACGATATATCTAGCTCCGACTGATGTATTCGAATATTATTTGAACCAGTTGATGTACCCAGATGACTTCACCTTATGCACGAGGCTATTAGTTTTCACCCAAAATTTGTTTTCTAACACTTTACTTGAAAAAAACTAAGATTTTTTAATAACAAAAATTTCATAACACTACTACAAGAAATGGATTCCGCGTATTAAAATACATGATACTGCATAATTTTTTCCATACATTCAATATAAACCAAAATTTACAATTTTTGGGTCAGGACTGCAAAATGTTTAACATGCATCTCAATTACTTACTACATTTGAATTCTTTCATTTTATATTGTAGATAATATACAGGATTAAAGCTGAAGGAAATTTCCAAAAAAAATTTGATTCCGATTTCGGAGAAATTTTGTATAGGAGGTTTTTTGATACGAAGATTCCAACAAATTTGTCAGTTATTCTTAAAAAAAATTATTTCGGGTGGAAAATTGAGAAAACTGCATGAAAATGGAATTTTCCGAAAAACTGTAAATCAGATTTTAATCATTTACGAACTTAGCCTCAGTTTTTATGTTCTGAACCTACTTATAAAATTTCATTGAAAAATTCGGTAGTGTTTTTGAGTTATCGTGTTGACAACTGGCCGACCGACATTTTTTAAAAATGGGTTTTTTGGACTAATATGAAACGTGTAGATCCATTCGAATCTCGAAACGTCAAAATCACTCCATCACATCACTTCCCTTATAGTATTTTCCCGTAACCCACAATTTTAAGGAAATAAATTATTTATCTACGCAGGAAAAATATTAGTTCTCAACTAGGGTTAAAACTTTTCACCGACAATACTCGTGTCCTGAATGATCACAAATGTCACAAAAAATCATATTTTTTGTAACTGCCTACATAAATAGCTATTCTTCAACTAGTACCTAACAAACACCATATAAAATAATAACTATCATGTAATTCTGAAATTAATGCAATTTTGTGAAGAAATTGTCTATTTGAAGATTTATTTAAGTTCACTGTCTCCAATATTTTGAGTGTTTGTAACTTGTGAAATGAATACTTCTGAAATTTCATTGCAATAACATAATATAGTTCCCTCCTACTTACAATAACCACATTATATCTTATTTGTCCTCCTATTTTCTGTAAATAGCAGATATGTACTTACTGCGGCAACAACGCAATAACAAAATTGACGCCCTAAAGGCTATCATATATACGTAATGCTGAATATAAGAGACGCCCAATTGTCCATCGACTGAAAGGGCGCCATAATGTTAGGAAAATATACAGCAATGTTGTGTTTTCCGTGCCAAAGTCCTTTTTTCCATTTATTTTAACCATCCTTTATCTATATTAAAAAGTATTCAGCTCAATTAACACTATATCTGCAGAAAACAACGTATATATATATATATATATATATATATATATATATATATATATATAGGATAGTCTTTGCCGACTAATCAGGTATAAAACCAGAAATATTGGGGAAACGGCAAGTTTATAAAAGTGAACTCTTCTGACTAATTTAACAAGCTTTCGGAAACTTTTATTTCCATTATCAAGTTACAGTAAATTGAGGATTGATATAAAATGGTAAATATATATTAAATGTTAAATGTTAAAATTGGCATTTGAATTTTTTTAAAAATATTGAAATATTGTCATTATGACAGATAAACAATTTCATTTTTTTCCTTCTAATAAGTTATAAAAATTATGTCAAAAAATGGAGAGTGTAGGTTATGATAATGTCAAATTATTATAAAAGTTTTTTTAAAAAATTAATTTTTGATTAATAATTGAAATTTGAAATCTTATTATTGTGATCCATTGATAGTAAGTAGTGATAAATATCACTGAGATTCTTATGGTCACTCTTCTTGTTAATAGTACAAGGTTCTTGTGATATGTGAGCCATTTCTAAGAAAAGTCTTTTTTTAGTATTTGTTTGTATGTCTAAAATATTAACAGATTCAAAATCCATAACGTGGTCTTTATCAATTACATGTTCTGCTAATGCACATCTGTCAGGATGTAATCTACAATCACTTTTATGTAAACTTAAACGACTTTTTAATTTTTGACTAGTGTGGCCAATGTATTTATTATTACAGTTTTTACATGGTATACAATATATTACATTTGATAGATTGAGAATCGGAGTTTTGTCTTTCAATTTTATAAAAATAGATTTTATCGCGAAACATGTTTTATTGGCAATTTTAATGTTATTTATTGGTTTGAAAACGACATCTAAGGATTTGAAGAAATTGATCCTACAATAATGAATTATTGTAGAATTTGAGTAGTTACCTTTCACGTATAGTTTTTGGCTTCCTTCTTAGCGCAACCATATCTTCTTCATCGGAAGATTCAAATATTGGGAGAGCATTCAAATACATTTTACAATAATGAAAAACCTCGCTTAGAACAGCAAAAATTATGAATAATAACAAAAATGCTAAAAATCGATGAAAACACTTTTCATTTCAAGTTTTAAGGTTAAAGAAGCGAAATATATACCTTGTACTGATGAGGAGCAAATACGCTGAAACCGGTCTGCAAGTTATGTTGTCCCTTCTAATTGCAAACCAGGACTGCAAAATGTTTAACATGCATCTCAATTACTTACTACATTTGAATTCTTTCATTTTATATTGTAGATAATATACAGGATTAAAGCTGAAGGAAATTTCCAAAAAAAATTTGATTCCGATTTCGGAGAAATTTTGTATAGGAGGTTTTTTGATACGAAGATTCCAACAAATTTGTCAGTTATTCTTAAAAAAAATTATTTCGGGTGGAAAATTGAGAAAACTGCATGAAAATGGAATTTTCCGAAAAACTGTAAATCAGATTTTAATCATTTACGAACTTAGCCTCAGTTTTTATGTTCTGAACCTACTTATAAAATTTCATTGAAAAATTCGGTAGTGTTTTTGAGTTATCGTGTTGACAACTGGCCGACCGACATTTTTTAAAAATGGGTTTTTTGGACTAATATGAAACGTGTAGATCCATTCGAATCTTGAAACGTCAAAATCACTCCATCACATCACTTCCCTTATAGTATTTTCCCGTAACCCACAATTTTAAGGAAATAAATTATTTATCTACGCAGGAAAAATATTAGTTCTCAACTAGGGTTAAAACTTTTCACCGACAATACTCGTGTCCTGAATGATCACAAATGTCACAAAAAATCATATTTTTTGTAACTGCCTACATAAATAGCTATTCTTCAACTAGTACCTAACAAACACCATATAAAATAATAACTATCATGTAATTCTGAAATTAATGCAATTTTGTGAAGAAATTGTCTATTTGAAGATTTATTTAAGTTCACTGTCTCCAATATTTTGAGTGTTTGTAACTTGTGAAATGAATACTTCTGAAATTTCATTGCAATAACATAATATGGATCCCTCCTACTTACAATAACCACATTATATCTTATTTGTCCTCCTATTTTCTGTAAATAGCAGATATGTACTTACTGCGGCAACAACGCAATAACAAAATTGACGCCCTAAAGGCTATCATATATACGTAATGCTGAATATAAGAGACGCCCAATTGTCCATCGACTGAAAGGGCGCCATAATGTTAGGAAAATATACAGCAATGTTGTGTTTTCCGTGCCAAAGTCCTTTTTTCCATTTATTTTAACCATCCTTTATCTATATTAAAAAGTATTCAGCTCAATTAACACTATATCTGCAGAAAACAACGTCGGACGCCATAAAGCACATTTTTGTCTGGACGCTTTAACGATAGAAGGATGTATATATATATATATATATATATATATATATATATATATATATATATATAGGATAGTCTTTGCCGACTAATCAGGTATAAAACCAGAAATATTGGGGAAACGGCAAGTTTATAAAAGTGAACTCTTCTGACTAATTTAACAAGCTTTCGGAAACTTTTATTTCCATTATCAAGTTACAGTAAATTGAGGATTGATATAAAATGGTAAATATATATTAAATGTTAAATGTTAAAATTGGCATTTGAATTTTTTTAAAAATATTGAAATATTGTCATTATGACAGATAAACAATTTCATTTTTTTCCTTCTAATAAGTTATAAAAATTATGTCAAAAAATGGAGAGTGTAGGTTATGATAATGTCAAATTATTATAAAAGTTTTTTTAAAAAATTAATTTTTGATTAATAATTGAAATTTGAAATCTTATTATTGTGATCCATTGATAGTAAGTAGTGATAAATATCACTGAGATTCTTATGGTCACTCTTCTTGTTAATAGTACAAGGTTCTTGTGATATGTGAGCCATTTCTAAGAAGAGTCTTTTTTTAGTATTTGTTTGTATGTCTAAAATATTAACAGATTCAAAATCCATAACGTGGTCTTTATCAATTACATGTTCTGCTAATGCACATCTGTCAGGATGTAATCTACAATCACTTTTATGTAAACTTAAACGACTTTTTAATTTTTGACTAGTGTGGCCAATGTATTTATTATTACAGTTTTTACATGGTATACAATATATTACATTTGATAGATTGAGAATCGGAGTTTTGTCTTTCAATTTTGTAAAAATAGATTTTATCGCGAAACATGTTTTATTGGCAATTTTGATGTTATTTATTGGTTTGAAAACGACATCTAAGGATTTGAAGAAATTGATCCTACAAAAATGAATTATTGTAGAATTTGAGTAGTTACCTTTCACGTATAGTTTTTGGCTTCCTTCTTAGCGCAACCATATCTTCTTCATCGGAAGATTCAAATATTGGGAGAGCATTCAAATACATTTTACAATAATGAAAAACCTCGCTTAGAACAGCAAAAATTATGAATAATAACAAAAATGCTAAAAATCGATGAAAACACTTTTCATTTCAAGTTTTAAGGTTAAAGAAGCGAAATATATACCTTGTACTGATGAGGCGCAAATACGCTGAAACCGGTCTGCAAGTTATGTTGTCCCTTCTAATTGCAAACCAGGACTGCAAAATGTTTAACATGCATCTCAATTACTTACTACATTTGAATTCTTTCATTTTATATTGTAGATAATATACAGGATTAAAGCTGAAGGAAATTTCCAAAAAAAATTTGATTCCGATTTCGGAGAAATTTTGTATAGGAGGTTTTTTGATACGAAGATTCCAACAAATTTGTCAGTTATTCTTAAAAAAAATTATTTCGGGTGGAAAATTGAGAAAACTGCATGAAAATGGAATTTTCCGAAAAACTGTAAATCAGATTTTAATCATTTACGAACTTAGCCTCAGTTTTTATGTTCTGAACCTACTTATAAAATTTCATTGAAAAATTGTTGTCCCTTCTAATTGCAAACCAGAATGGTTGGTAAATCTTGTAGATCATACCGACTCCGTTTGACTTAGAACTGTATTCAAAGTCTGTCGGGGCATATAGCCCGGGAAGTAGTTTTTGTTTCTAAGTTGAACGGTCATTGTTTTTGAAAAATAATTGTCAAAACTTTGTTGTAAAGCTTTTGAATCATATATGTATTATTCGATATCTATTGGTAACACGCTTTACTAAATACGACAATTTAACAGGAAACTGTAATAATACTTGATATAAATTTATATGAACTACTTTACGATACTCCCAGAATTGCAATACCGGTGTGAAAAAACATAGTAACACCAACTACTCTTATACCAGGTATGAATTCTGGTATAACTTTACTCCCAGAATAATTATACCTTCTGTTATTTATACCTAGTATAAATATCTCTTGTAAAACCGGCCCTTAAAAGTTCATTTGAAGTTAGTGTTGATATAACTATTGTTCATACATAAATAATTTTCCACAATATGCGAGCGAAAATACAAAAAAATTTATATTTACCATTAAGATGTTCTTTTATATCCTCCGTTGAAACCTCCCTAATATTTTTAATGGGATTTTTTTGGGGGTGACTGTTAATAAACGTAACTTCATGTCCCTTATCAGCAAGCGCCTTCATTAATCGAAATCCTAATGTGAAATGGCTGTATGGGGGAGCAGGCACAACTCCTAAGATTTTGTAACATTGCGTTAAACTGCTTATACTCGATAACAACAACAAAAAATTCGAAATAGAGCAATGCATTTCCAATGCGTACAATCGTGAAACTTCGTTGGTTGGTACTAATCTAAAAAATATTCTGTATGCTAGAGAGATAGTTAGCGATGGGAATTTAACATAGATAACCTTTATACTGATAGTCCAGTCATCCTGTACATTTGGAATTTCAAATGAAACGAGAAAGCTAAATTTTTGATATGACGGGTGGGGGGTAGAATAGGTTGAAATTATCTCTTTTCTAGCTTGTACACTTTCCTTTTCACTGTGTTCTTCATTTTCATTGTCACTGTTCTGTTTATTTTCATCGCCCTGTTCTCTTTCACAAGCACTTTGTTCATCGTCTTCCTCATCCTCCTTCATCTCATAATCGTTTTCGCTATCCGAAAACTCTTCAATTTCATATCCATTTTCATGATCTGGACTGCTTCCAAGATTATCTACAATATCCTGCAGTTCCTCATCTGTTAGCGGACGATTTTCGTTCCTTTTAGGCCTTGACATCCTCCTACAAAATAATAGAAAATGAAATATCTAAAAGATAATATGTAACTTAATCCTGCACACTGGGGTCTCAGTAACCCAGGAGCAGCTAAAATCAAATTTTACCACTTTCCTATGAGCGATAAAATGTTTTGCATCCTGCCTCACTCATATACAACTGTTAACTGAATTACCATGGCACTGGCCAAGGTCACAATCGAAACACTTCGCACAAGGTAGAATATAAAGTGCACGTGAGTTTTCTAGACCCCAGTGTGCAGTAGCAGGGGTATATTTCATACCTAGGCCAGTGAAGTAAGAAATGTCTTAGCTCCTTAAATTTACTCACATTGTTTGTGTTTTAAATTACTTTGTTTTGTAAATTTACAAAAAAATATTGTAATTTAAACTACAATCAAAGTATTGAAAATTAAAAAAAAATTGGTATTTTTATTATTCTTAATGTAAAATTATACAATGTATTGTAAAATCACAAAAAAATACTATTTCTCTTTAGCCTTGGGTAATTTTACTAAACACGTTGTCGACTTTCGTTTCCAAGCATTGTAAATTTACAAACATTGGACGTATTTCAATTTAATCTCTAGTCTCGTAAAGTTATGAAAAAATATTTAAATTCAAATTCTAATGAATTCATTGGAAATTCAATAATCTTCTCATTAATTTTAATATTTTGACAATAAAATTATACAGTGTTTTGTATAATTAACAGTATAACAAGGTATAGTAAATTTTATACCCATTTAGAATAAGACCATCCTTATTTATTATTAATAAATCGGTTGAAACAAAAAATTACCAACAAAAATGAACGTCGTAACTTATTTATTAGATGTCACGTTTTTGAAGTTACGTCAAATTTTGATTTCATGTTAATGTCATAACGCAAAATAAGATATAAAAATGCGATATTCTGATGAATCCAAAAAACTTATGCTTAATGTAGTAAACTATTTTCAAAACGATTTAGGATCTCGATTTAAGGCAATTCAAAAAGCGTCCGAAGCACTAAAAGTTCCAGAAAGCACATTATATAATCTTGAAAAACCAAACAGAGCTACAGATTTCGAATTTAGAAGAAATATGTCTGCAAGCGTTTCCCGGAGCAAAACCCGAATTACAAAAAATACCCTGCATTGTTTGAGGGAAGTAATTTATAAAATGTATGCGCGAAAGGATAAAATCACAGTAGAAACTATTTTACGGCAATTTATCGAAGAGTCTCCAGAAACTAAGATTTCCAAAGGTTCGTTATATTTGGGAATTAAAAAAATGGGTTTTCATTTCAAAAAACAGGATGGAAGAAAACATTTATTGGAAATGCCTGCAGTCAGATTAAAAAGAATATTATTTTTGAACAAATACCATGCTGCTAAAAGCGAAAAGCTCTTTACACCTGTTTTTCTGGATGAGACATGGGTTTTTAGTAAAAGCGGGGACAGAAGAATGTGGCAAGATGGTACTAAACACAGTGATTTAAAAATAACTGGAAATGGGACACGATATGTAATTGTTCATGCCGGTAATAAAAAAGGTTTTGTGGCAAATGCATCGCTTATTTTTAAATGCAATAAAAAAACAGGCGATTACCATGATAACATGAACACCGAAAATTTTGAAAATTGGTATAAACAGCAACTAATTGTAAACTTGGAAGAACCATCGTTAATTATAATGGATAACGCAACGTATCACAGTCGCTTGGATGCAGAAATCCCAAGAAAAAGTTGGAGTAAAACACGCATGTTAGAATGGCTCAAAAAAAGAATATTCCTTTTCCAGATCACATTTCAAAGGATGCTGTTTGGAATATAATTGAAAAGCAAGTTTTGCCAGAAAAAAATTATCATTTACACAAATACGCTGCCGAGCATGGTCATTGTGTTCTCAGGCTGCCACCCTATCATTGCCATTTTAATGCCATCGAAATGGTATGGTCAGAAACTAAAAGGCATTATGACTAAGCTATTACGAAAACTGCAAGGTCACCTACTGAAGTCTTAAAAGTATGGAATGACGTTGTAAAAAATGTACCGGAGCAACACTGGCAGAATTACATAAATCATACAGAGAAAATTGTTTCTGATGCATGGGAAGTAGAAAACAAACTGGACCTACTAAACATCGAACCTATGGTGATCTCTGTATTCAATGAATCCGATGATGAACTATCACTTTCCGAAAGTTATTCTGATTTAGAAACTAATTAAACTTTGCCTTGAAGATCACGTTGTCATTTTTTTAAAATCTAGAATTTGTACTTAATCGAACTCTGAATTGCCATATTTTTGAAAAAAAACTATGTATCTAGTTAATAAAACAATGTTTTTAAAATTAGTGCGCTTCTTTTATATTCATTTATTATGTCAACATCTTTAGAATTTTATGAATTTCATAAAATTAATTTGTATTATTACAAACCGCCACTGATAATATGAAATTTCAAGTCACTACGCCAATGCAATAAGAAATATGTCAAGCATTTGACATGACAAAGGTCATAACCTAATTTTTTTCATGCGGGTTCAGATGGTTCAAGAAGCAGCATACGTTAAGTTACTAAAACGGCTGGTACCTCTAAATAGGTATTAATTTTACTATAACTACTTTTTTAAATGAACCAAAATTATTTGTATTTCGGTTTACCACAGTTTCTTGAAAGATTACAAAAAAAATGTTTTTTTACATATCATTGAAATCATTAAAAATTTATCAATATTTTTTTATCATATTTATATGTAAAATTTTGATTTGAAAATTATATATAGTAAACTTATGATTGATAAAGCATTTTTTTTAAAAGCAATAAAGTAAGAAAATGTTGGTGAAATAGCTGGTTAGAAAATGAATTATCGAATAATTAATATTATTAAATTTTTTCCTTGCAGTTAAGAGTAATGATTTTTTTCTCATTTTGGTGTGAATTGTTTATGATACTTTGTGAAGTATTAATATATTATTTCATGCTGTTACTCGTATTACTATTCTATTTTAATCAATAAATAGTTTTATTAACATAAACAACATGTAATAATATTTATTTATATTTTAATTTGAAATTAATCAATTTGTTAACGCTTCAAATGTTATTTTTATTTTGTAGGAGTTATTATTATTTTGTAAACCAAGTGGCAACGTCGCTTTGGTCATTGTTTTTGTGTACCCGCTACGCATCGCCGAAGGCGGTGGTTACTGTTGAATATTATGTTTGAAGAAAACACATCGTTTCTTAGCTTAGCTCTTCGAACTCAAGTTTTGGAAGAATATTTTTAACGTTGTGAAAGTAAAATTCAACTAGTCATTAGTGCAAATATTAAACACAATTAAGTCCTATTTTTAACGTTTAAATTATTTAAATTAACGACTGACAGGTTATCTGGAACTATCTAAACTGATTAATTATGTTGATTAAGGGTATTTGTTGCAGATATTTGGCAAAAAAATTGGCGCATCAGCTTGATTTTAATTGAAAATTATCAGATCGACGTAATTTAAGAATTTTTAAACTGCAAAATACTTTTAGAGTAGAAATTTTCAGTATGATTTATCTACAAAATTTATTCAGTAAAATTATACTGAATAGGTTTTTGGAAAATCTTTGGAGAAATAATATCAGGTGTCTCTAATTTTAAAAAACCGCATAGTAGATTTACTAAACATTTTTATGATCAATTATTGATTAAAATTACAAAACTGAATAGTAAAATTACTAATCAAATTTTCTGTAACCGCTTGGTAAATTTCCAAAAATATTTTGTAATTTTATCAAACTCAATGCAAGTTCCAGTTCACACCAGCACTCACAGATTCGAAACAGAAATCGAATTGATTATCGATCTTTAGGAATCGATGGATTATGTCTCAATTGTGGGCGTTCAAATCACAAGTCAAGCGATTGCAGAACCGATCGCAGTTCTTTGAAATGTAGCTTCTGTCACAAAAATGGTCACATTTCCAAGGTTTGCATAAAAACTCTTCTAAAGAAAAAATCAAAAACCAATTCCTTATCGATTCAAAACTCTCAGGATGAAGAGCAATCAGATTTTGATTACAGTATTATCAATTTAGAGCTCACTTTAGATTTATATGAGATTGAACCCAATTCTGATAACTTCATTACAGTTTTTCTCAACAACAAGTCACAATCGTTCGAAGTGAACTCAGGTGCAAGATTTTCACTGCTATCAAAGACATAATTCGACAGACTTGGTATCACTGTTCCGCTACAACCTACAACAATATCATTCAGATCTTATTCAGATCACGTAATCAAACCCTTGGGTAAAGTTACACTCTCAGTATCATACAAAAATAGAACTATGAACGCTGATCTGTATATTGTACCAGCAGGACATGATGCACTGCTTGGAAGAGTTTGGATTCGTGGACTTAGAATCGACCTAAAAGAAATTGATAGTGATCGATTCTCAGCTCACAACTCAGTTACGATTAACTCCGTCAATTCTCTTGAAAATATTTTTCAAAAATATTCTACTATTTTCGAAGAACGTGTTGGTTGCGTTCCAAACATGGAAGTCGAGCTGCAACTCAGAGAAGGGGTGAAACCAGTGTTCATCCGAGAGCGTGATGTTCCGTTTGCCCAAAGAGAGCGAGTTGAAAAGGAACTCGCATCACTAGAAGCAGATGGAATCATTTCACCTGTAGCATTAAGTGATTGGGGATCACCACTGGTCGTAATACCAAAACCGGACGGAGGTGTTAGACTATGTGTGGATTATAAATGCGGAGTAAATTCTAAACTAATTTCAGCCAATTATCCTATCCGCCGTATTGACGAAGTACTCCACAGTCTCAGAGATTCAAAGTTTTTCTGCAAACTAGACCTATACAAGGCCTATTTACATTTCAAAGTTAATGAAGAAGGAAGAAAAATACAAACAATTACAACACATAAGGGAACATTCATGATGAACCGTCTCAGTTTCGGAATAAAGACGGCTCCATCCGAGTTTAACAGAGCTCTGTCGCAAATTTTATATGGTCTCCCAAAGGTAGAAGCTTATTTTGATGATATAATTTGTCATGGATCATCCACCATGGATGAATGAACACAAATGTTCATTTTTCAAAGAAAATATTGATTCTCTTGGTCACATTGTGTCTTACAACAAAATTCAAAAGTCTCCCGAGAAAATTGAAGCGGTTTCTCAGATGCCACGACCCAGAAACATTGAAAAATTAAGGCGTTTTTTAGGCATGGTGATGTATTATGCAAAATTCATTCCAGACTTCTCTAAAAAATCCTATCTATTACGAAGATTGCTTAGGAAGGGTGAAAAATTTCATTGGTCAGCCACAACTAAAGCTTCTTTTCTGAAACTGAGGTCAGAGTTGTGTAGTGCACGTGTTTTGATACCATTTGATCCGTCAAAGCCGCTGATACTTACAACTGATACCAGTCCCACCAGTATCGCCGCAGTTCTCAGCCACGAAGTAGATGGTCATGAAAAGCCGATCGCATATGCCTCTAGAGCTTTGACGAACGCTGAATGTAACTACAGTCAATTAGATAGGGAAGCTTTAGCTATAATTTATGCTGCAACTCATTTTTATAATTACATTTTTGCCAGAAATTTTACTCTTGTCACCGACAATGAACCTTTGTCGCGTATTTTCCATCCAAATCGCGCTGTGCCACAAATGACATCTGCACGTCTATTGCGATACGCCTCATTTCTCAGTGGATTGGACTATACCGTTCGCTGCAAGAAAGGAAAATATAATCGGAACGTCGATTGTCTGCCTCGTGCTCCAGCTGTTCAAAAAGGCAATTCATCAGAGATAGCAATAAATGAAGAAGTCGACGCTTTGTACGCTGAAACCCTGTTCCAAATATCCAGTTCAATGATAACCGCTCAAACTATCGCTGAAGAAACAGCGAAAGACGTTTAACTTCAAAATTTCATAACTGACCTTAGAAACAATCCAAGAGATGAACCATTCACGATTTCAAATGGAATGCTCTTCAGAATGGATCGCGTTGTTATTCCGGAGTCTCTTAAAATTCCAATTCTGGAAGAACTACATGCTACACACTTGGGAATAACCAAGATGAAACAACTAGTCAGAAGATACGTTTATTGGAAACTCATAGATAAAGATATTGAACGGCTCGTTAAAAGCTGTGAACCTTGCGCTAAAGTCCGTCACAATCCACAAAAAGCAATAGTGCATCCTTGGGATCAGCCAGAAGAGAACTGGGAAAGATTGCATATTGACTATGCGGGGCCTTTTGAAAACCACTATTTTCTTATGTGTGTTGATGCGAAGTCCAAGTGGGCCGAAGTTAGAATAGTAAGAGTCGCTCCGTCCTCAGGAACATCAATTACACTCCTAGAAAATATTTTTCAGTAAACGGTTATCCATCAATCCTAGTATCTGCAACTATCTTTACAAGTGATGAGTTTCAAATGTTTTGCAGAGAACGAGGCATTTTTCAAAAATTCATAGCTCCTGGTCACCCTGCCACAAACGGACTAGCGGAACGTAGTATTCAAACTCTGAAAAGAAGACTTAAAGCCGCTGTTGACGACCCGACGCCTCTGACAACTAAGATTCAGAACATTCTGTTCAGATATTGTGCAACACCACTAGCATCGGGTAAATCTCCTGCTGAACTTTATCTTAACAGAAAAATGCGAATACGCCTCGACGCTCTAATTCCAAATACTAGATCACTGATTTCTTCAAGAACCAAAACTTCACATTCATTCATCCATTCATAAATTTGGGTTGTGCTCATCAGCCCACGCACTTGAACTGAATCTTTGTACCATTTCCCATGTTATCTACTTCCATTCCAGAAGCTTCGTGTCTTCTATGAAGGTCACTAGTTTGACTGGAGGGATTTTCAGTAGTTGTGATGGTTGTATAACTTCCTCTCCAAAGTGCTTCCGTCTAAGTTCTTGTAAGTCCTCGCAAAAGCAGAGTATGTGAGTAGGTGTTTCATCATCAAGTTCACATTTTTTGCACATAGGTTCACTAACTTTGCCCATATTGTACAGATGTTTCCTCAAAGTGCAGTGTCCAGTCACCAGGTCGGTAACTGTCTTCAAATGTCTCTTCCCAGTTTCAGTAGCCTGGTTAAGAGTTCCTTGTCTACCTTGTTCAGTAAACTCTTTGTATGAAGGTGCCCTTGTGTCACCCTCCATTTGAATTGGTGTTCCCTATCTAGCCAGTTCCCGATTTCCCCTCTTATGAAATCTTTTGTGATTCCACAAAACGGTTCCGGACCTATGAAGCCTCATTTAGAGCCTTTTTTAGCTAACTGGTCCGCCATTTCATTACCTGCAATACCCTCATGTGCCGGCACCCATATTAGAGACACTTTGTTGTCTCTTGCCAGCCTGTTGAGGGATTCTTTGCAGTTTTTCACCAGTCTAGACCTAGTTGTAGGATTACTGATAGCCTTAAGCAGAGCCTGGCTGTCAGACAGATTGGTCGGTAGGATTTAGCCTGGGTGTACGTTTCTTTTCCTGATTAAGGAATAAACACCACCTTTGAGTCTCTCCATGCAATTGGTATATACCCTAGAGCATGGCTGCTTCGAAGTATCAGAACTAAAGGACCCATTATGATGTCTAGTCCCTCTTGCAGAAGCTTGGGGAATATGCCATCTGGTCCTGGAGTTTTGTAGGGGTCAAATGAGTTTACGGCCCATCTGATAAGTTGGGGTCTGAATATCTTATTCGTGAGTTCCCAGTCCTCTTTGGTAGCCTTTGTTTTGGCAACCGGCCTGTTGTCATAGCTTGACTCTATCTTTATCGAACCTGGAAAGTGCACACTGAGGAGATGCTCTAGAGCCTCTGCCTCAGTATTTGAATACTTTCTGCTCGGCAACTGAATAGAGCCAAGTTTGTTAGAAGTATCCCTTTTGAGAATCCTGTTGATTCTGACGCTGTCAGGGACACCTTGCATGTCCTCACAGAATTCTCTCCAGGACTTCTCCTTGGATTCTTTAATTTTTGTATTGTATGTACCTAGTTTAGCGTTATACGCTTCCCAGTTACCCGTTTTTTTCGCTTTGTTGAAAAAGCTTCTTGTTTCTTTCCTTAGCGAAGTCAGCTCTTTATTCCACCAGACGGCTTGTCTAGAAGAGCGACTCTCCTTTATCGGACAGTTGTTATGATAAGAGGCATCAAGTTGTATTCGGATCTATAGCTAATACAAGTTCTTATTTTAATACGATCAGTTCCCATTATCAGTCCCATTCCCCTAATATTAAGCCCCAGTATCTTACCTTTGTTTTCAAATTCTTGAATTAGAACGATGTCTATGTTTTCAGCCACCACTCTTTGTTGTAGGACAGCGGTGGCTGTCTTTTTGTGCTGCAAGTTAACTTGTAGCATCTTGAAGGTCCTTAGAGGTTGATGGTGCAAGTTCTCGATCAGTCCCTGTTTCCTCCTCGGTCGAGTTTTCCAGGGTTTTAAAACTGGCCCACTGGAATAGATAGTACGGTCTCCATTGAGCCCGCACCAGTCCTTTCATGGACTCCTCGTCAATCCGTAGACTCACATGCAGTCCCCTGTCGGATGACTTGGAGCCGAGGATCATCCAGCGATCAACCTTCAGCCCTGGATTCTGTTTCTCGAGCCTCCTCAACCCCACTTTCAGATCCTCTTTTTTAGTCTCGGGAAGTAGGGCGAGGACTCGTTGCTGTTTTGGAAGTTCATCACTCTTGATGAGCTTCCAGTTGGTTTTTTGTGACAAATAGTCCCTCGTTTTAATGAGGGACTCCTCATTGTCACAGATTAGCCCGTAGTAGCCGTCCATGTATCGACTGGCTTCAAACCTAGGCGCCTTCTGTACCTCGTCGATCATGTCAGTTAGGTTCTGTTTGATAGACCCCACCTGATCTTCAGAGACAACTGTCTCTGGGAAGTTTTTTGGGACCACAGCTGCCTTGATCCCTTTGAGGGCCACGCTGTATTTAATACCAGTTTTAATACCGGTACCAGTGGTACGTTTGGCCCTCTTATCTTTATTTACCTCAGGAGTGCTCCTGGCTGACACAGTTCGCTCAACGCCCTTTGTCTGCTGGTTTACACCCTGTTTTGATATTGAGGGAGTCGGCAACACCACATTTTTGGTGTCAATTCCTCGTTCCCTCATTTTTTTCAGCTTATTTCGCTGGGAACCTGAAAGTTTCCCGAACGAAGCTTTTGCTGCCACAGGATTCGCTATAACGTCTCCTGGTGGCATGGTTTGTTCTTGGGCTCCAGAAGGATCTGGCTACGTTGGAGACACTTCCGTCTCCATTGCTGCCGGATCTTCCAAATCCCTTTTACTAGGAGTCTCTTTAGGCTCCGTAATAGGTATTGGTTTCACTTGGTCCATATTTGTTCCCACGGGTATAAGAGAAAGGAGGTCAGTACCTGCAGAGCTCCTTATGCAGGTACAAGGCTAAATGCAACGGGGTGCGCCAGGTGCCCCGAGGCTAGTGGTCTCGTGGCGGAATAACCCACGGCCGTCCATCCCTTCAGCGACCACTTAACTTTAAGATTTGGGAGGTTATTATAGTGGTCCTCATCCACGCAGGCCAGGCAATCAAACCAAGCCTCCCGATCCACATAGCTCGGCATGCCCCTCACAGGCCTTACCCTAGTAAGGGGGTAGTTGCTCTGCTATGTGGTTTGCGGTATGCGTCACGAGCTTGTCAGCGATTGGGTATTCGGTTGGCAATGTTGGGCGTTTATAGCCCTCATCCTTCCTTATTCACCAATAGACCAGTTCTTTCATTTTCATGACGTCCCTGGCCTCCCCTATCCGCAACCTGGGGACGCTCCCGATAGGTAGCTGAACCCATCACCCTCCTATGTCGCAGGGCAATGCACAGAGAGTTAAAATCTTGGACAAGCCGTAGCAAGTCCTGGAAAACTCAATGAACACGGGCAAAACTTCACATGTTCGATCGTTCCAAGTGGGAGAGAGGGTTCAAGCAAGAATTCACCAGGATAATCGAGATATTTGGCAGTTTGGTCAGACGAAAACTTGGACAATATCACTACATTATCGAATTGGACACCGGGCGAAAATTGAAGCGCCACATTAATCAGTTGATATCTACCCTGGTTCCAAAGAAACAAGAAACTTATGAAACAGCACGAGATCTACCATGGAGACAAAGAATACCGTATACGTCAGATGTTGATGTACCTTCGGTTGGTTCTCAGCTGCAGCGCCAGTCAAGAACAGTAGCAGACCATAGTTGTTCACACGAAGACAACAACCAGCAAGCAATTCCAGGGGATAGTAACAGTACACTACTGCAGACGACAACAGGACAGTGAATATCAAAAAGACATCGTGGTCCAACAATATATTTGAAAGACTATGTTTCCAAGTAAAAAAAATATATAGCCTTTTTAATTAAGTGTGGATGAATGTAGTGAACTAACTAGACAATGTATATAAGCACCTTAGATTAATAAAAGTTAGTTAACTGTCAAGTAGAAATTACAGACGTTAAAAAAGTGTATTCAGTATTTCAGAATATAAAATAAGATTCTACATAATCGTTTCATTACCCAGTCACAACAAAGATGCAACTTGACTTTACAATTTATTAAGCTATTTTTCTTACTAGTGCGGAGAGTGTTTACCGCACGTGCATCCCGAATGCAAGTAGGTAAAAAAAAACTAAAAGTAAAAATACTTAGGAATCCTACTGCAAATAAAATAATTTTAACCTACTTAAGGTAGGTATTATAAGTTATATTGGTATTAAATTGATTGTGAGGGGTTCCTCTTGAAGTATGGTAGAAACAGGTAAGTCAATCAGACTTGAATGACATGCATTTGTCAAAAACGTGTTACTCAAATTTGATCTTTCTAATTTCTACGAAAATAAAAGTAACGAGATGCTTTATTTAGTAGAATAGACAGCCTAAGTCTGACGTCACAACTGTGGGCGGAACCTATTATGGTTCCAAACAAACTCTCTTTCTATGTAAAAGTCCCATAAGGAATTTTTTATTTAGTGTTTTCAACGTTATAAAGGAAAATAAGACATCTAGTTTCCATATTGTGTTAGAGGAACGTGCCGTTTAAGTGATTTTGTATAGGTTTTTGCCAAGGTGAGTTAATTCAATTACTAAATTAAGTTGAAAACTTTTTGAGATCATGTTGGTTATGTTTTGGTAATAGGTTTTTGGATAATTTCTACTATGTATATTATTATTTAGTTCATGACTTTAACTGAATATATTTTTAGGGCTTTTAAGACACTATGGTAATGTGCTTTGTGTCAGGCTGCGAGCATTACAGAGCAAAGCAAACCTGCAAATTTTTTCGGTTCCCAACAAACCAGGCTGAGAGAAACAAATGTATTTCTCTTATAATATGAAGAAAGAGTAATTATTATCATTTTTAAAGAATGTCTTATTGAAATATTTTATTTACTCACAGGCAAAAAGATAAACAACCCACTCAGTTTGCGAGAGTTTGTGATTGCCATTTTGTGGACAAAGCTCGGGAGAACAGGCCAACATTGTTCGAGTTTAATGATGAGAAAAAATGTAAAATAAAATCTCCAGAAAAAAGGTATGTTATTTGCTGTGAAAAGCTTGTTAATTCCATACAGATAACTTTTATCCATTAAGATGGGCACAGACATACAGATGCATACATGTGTGTCGAACAAGTGCGTACACACTTGTTCGCCATCTGAAAATAATAGAATATAGAAATTAAGAATACAGAATACAGTTTAGATGGTTTCAAATAAAATAAAATAACCTCAAAAAGTTTTCAACTTAATTTAGTAATTAAATTAACTCACCTTGGCAAAAACCTATACAAAAACACTTGGAAGGCTCGTTCCTCTAACACAATATGGAAACTAGATGTCTTATTTTGCCTTTATAACGTTGAAAACACTGAATAAAAAATTCCTTATGGGACTTTTACATTGAAAGAGAGTTTTTTTGGAACCAGTCCAGGCTCCGCCCACAGTTGTGACGTAAGCACTTAGGCTGTCTATTATAAGGCATAATGTTTATAAAAAGCTGTAGGATACTTTATTTTCAATACATATTTCAGTAAAAACAAAAAATACTTACATTATATGGAGCTACCTCGCATTGAACTTTAACCTCAATAAAGTGGACAGAGATACACATTTTTGACTCCCCTTTAGACTTACACGATTTTAATTTCTCCAAATTAAGAAAAAACTGTGTATCTCTTTGGTTTTAGGGCTTGTTAATAGATGGAGCACTCAACTTCTGAAATTTCTGTATAAAAATCACAATTTTAGAAATTTGCGGACTTAAACGGTTTTGCATCTCAGCCGTCGACATATTTAAAAAAATTTGATATCTCAAAAGAGTTATACATTAACTATCAAATTATGAAATTCAATGTAGAATCCAAAAAGTTGATAACAAACAATGGCTTATATTTAAATTAACAAAGCTGCTGTTCACTTCCGGTATAACCATTTTTTTTCCATTCTCCATATTATTTTCTTCCAAACGAAAGCTAACCGCGATCACCTTTAATTAAATATATTGTGATGATTGTATGTATGTATGTATTGTATGAATTTCATGTATGTGTTTTAGATCTTTATATTGAAAAATGAGGTTATAACGGCCATTTCTTCAAAGGCAACCCGGAAGTAAATGATAACTCTAATTATTCATCCATTTCCATTATTTTTCATAAGAAAAAACAGATACTTTTAGAATCTTGCAGCCAGATCTTAATACCACTACATTGAATAATAACATTGAACTTTTACCTAGTTATCAAAATTATCACAGACTGAATTTCTTAAGGCCACATGACATGGAGCAATACAATTTGCAAGAAATTGCGGCAAGTTCTTGCAAGATCAGTATATTGCAAATGATGAATCTTGCATGATGTTTGACATCATGCTCTTGCCATTGCAACATTGCTGCCAACAGAATCAAGAGTATAAAGAAAAAAGTAGATATCAACCTCAAGAAATAATTTATTCAAACATAATTAAGTATTATTATTTAAATTGAAGATAGCGAAAGTGAGAATAGCTCAGAGAAAAAACTAAGTGCATCACTGTCGATTATCAAATCTCAAATGACAAAACGTCAGTCACTACAATTAGCAATTAGCTGATAGGTATCATTTGATTGGAAGAAGTTAGTTGGTTGGTTACACAAAAGAAACAAGATTTCTCTTGCAGGCAATTAAAATGGTACAAACCGGGAAAATTGCAATAGCATCGAAATGCAGAAATTGATCAGCTGGGTCTCAACTGCGCTTTTGATCAAGAAATCTTGCATCTTTCATTGCATTGCAGGTTGTATTGCACTATGTCAATTGGCGTTTAGAGTCATTAGAAATGTGTCTGATATTATCTTAGATCATCTTAATGCGACATATCCGAGATACACATATAAAAATGAGAAATCTTAGTTATTTATTTATATGTATGAATGTCTATAATAGTCCCAGAAAAAATTCCATTAATTCATAATTTTGAGTGGACGTTTTGAATTTTTTATATAATTTACTTTCAAGTGTCTACAAAGGAAATATACATACATGTGAATATGTTTCAACCCCCCGGAAAGGGGTTGGAAAAAAAATAGGGTGTTTTTTTTGGAAGTGAAATTGTAAACCGTTGGAGTTACAGAAAAAAGTTTCAAACAAAAATTGTGGAGCTTTAAATTTTATATTAAGATGGTCCCCATCATTTTTCCCCAAATGACAGTAGGGTGGCTAACAGCTAACACACACATAGCATGCAGGATATGTTCAAGTAGATGAAATGGAGGCGTTCGTGGTAGCAGCTGAGTCCATTCGATAACTTGTTTTTTCTTCTTGCCCCTCAACAAATCATTTAATGGAGAAAGTAAAGAAGAGAACCCACCAACAGATCGTCTATACCACGAACATAGGCCAATGGCCAATGAATCGTTTGACTTCAGTGACATTAGTAGGACGGGGATAATTAACCATCGACTCGACCTTATCAGGATCAGTCCTGAGCCCCCTAGCATCTATAACGAAACCAAGATATTTTGAGGATTTTTTGGAAAATTCACATTTTTTTAAATTGATAGTAAGTTTAGCTTGCTTCAAAATTTCCAAGATTTCTGACAACAAACGGATATGTTCCTCAAATGTTTAAGAAATAATTAAAAAATTGTCCAGATATGAAAAAATGTTATTTTCGTATTTTGGCCCGAACAAAGCACCGCATAACCTCTGTTGGGTCTGCGCACTACTGCAACAACCAAAAGGCATGACCGTAAACTGAAAAAGACCCCTACCTGGTATGCTGAAGGCAGTTTTCTCCTTGCTCTGTTCAAAAGGCTTTGCGCAGATCTATGCTGGAAATAAATTTAGCCCCTTTTAGCATATTAAGGATGCGATCAATGCGTGGTGACGGGTAGCAATCATGTTTAGTTACTTCATTTAGTCGTCGACCATCGAAGCAAAACCGGTATTCACCACTGGACTTTCTTACGAGCTGGACAGGACTATTCCAGGGACTCTTTGAAGGTTCCACTACTCCTAGTAATGCCATTTGGTCGAACTCCTGATTTAGAATTTTTAACAAATATGGTGAGAAGGGATACTGACGCTGCTTAAAGGGTTGTGCATCTCCAGTATCTATAGACAAAGTTATTTTGTCGGTGCGACCTAACTGATCGTCACTAGAAAGTGTTTCAGACTGACCAATTACTTCCTCTGCCTTCCACCTATTTTCTTTCGATAAGTCAACTGAATTGATTAATTCTTCTTTAACGAAAGAATCCAGTTTAGGTAGAACATTTTAAGCAATTTTCACCTAAACTGTTATGGATCTCCCAAGTGCTATTGTTAAAATCAACGTTAATTTGGAAAAGTCTGCAAAAGTCCATACCAAAGATAAATGCTTGTGCAAGAGATGGAACCACCAGTGCAGGAAAAATCTGACAAATATTATTTATTACGACAGGGAGATCGACCATACCTTGGACAGGCTGCTTTGTTCCATGAAAAGTAGATATTGTCACGTACAGGGTGTACCACCATGCTAGTGACATGTGTTGATCATATTATATAATGTAATATAATAGAAAAAATAAACAACTATATTATTATAAAATTTTGTATCACACTGTATAAATGAAAATATAAAATTCAGAAAGAAAGAAAGAATGAAATAACTAAAATCATAAATAAGGTAGTATATATTAATAATACTGGTGGAAATAGAAATCATATATTTAGTCAATGTTTTAAGTGAAGATGTTTAACGAATAGATAAAAATTAGTCGAAATTTATAAATCAATCACAATGAAAGATTCTTGTAACTGTAGAAATAAAATATGAGTGGACTCACAGTGCGTAGAAAATGTTTAAGTAAACCAAGTGATATAAACAGTGATATATTTATGTGCCCGATCACAACCCTGTATATGCTGATATCACAAAGTAGATGGGTATTATATTTTGTATTGAATACCAATATGGTATATTTATGTAAAACTTTGTGTAGGTCAATAGTTATGTAGTACATTAGGAAATGTTTAACAATATAAAAAAAATTGAGCTAAAAATTTTACATTCAAGATAATGTCAGTAGTATCTTGAATTATAATAGGTATATAAATGAAATCAAAATTTTGGTTAATTGAATAGATATAAACAATTAAAGAGTAGTAAAGGAATAAAGGAATCCAAGATGCTGAGACAAGAGTTAATAAACCTTTATTATAAATATAATATACTATTGAAAAGTTCTCCTCCCATTTCGAGGGAATTTGCCTATAAAACATTTGTCGAATCAATAAGAGGCATAAAAGAATTGGCACCCAACGTTGTAACATTTAGATTCTAAACGTGTGGTATAAAACATATAGTGCCCAACGTGGGGCGTTAAAACAATATATGGCCAAGCATTAATTTTTAAATTACATATAGCTAGTATTTCAATACCATGGGAACTACCACCGAAACGTTCGCACCTCTATCAAGAAGTGGTAAATCATAAAGACATATCAAAATGTAGGGGCGATTATCAAAAGGTTTTTTAACGAAAAGAGGGGCATCATTTGTGTACCATGTTATAAAAATTTCTTACTAAAAGCTTCCAATTTTCCCAATCACTAATCTCAAAATTTTGGGGACATCTGGCAGTTTTAGAATAACCTTTGATTTTGACACATGGGAGTACTCGAGACGAGACTCACAGATTAGTTTTTTTCACACCTATCACAAGTACGAACGGTATACCCCGCTAAACCGCATTTGTATCAAAATTTTGTTTTACTAGAAGGTTTACAGTTACGATGGGTATGGTTCAACTGACCACAACGCCAACAAATAAACTGTTTAGGTTGTTCACTTGAAGTATTTGCCAAATTAGAATTATTTTGACTAAAAGAAAATTCTCTACTCTTAGGTACACGGTTTCTACTATACCGACTTTTCCGAGTGTTACTACAGTCTGGACCATCGCGAGAATGTGAGGAAACCGAAGGTGAACTCTCGGTGACATATGCTAATTCTGGGTAGTTGATAAATACCGTTTATCAGATTCCGAACTTAAACCAAGGACATCGGCTTCTTCCAGCTTTTTACTTAAATCACTTAAGTCGGCTAATAGATCAATTTGTCTAAGGGCGAACCTTTTCCGATATTTTTGTTGTAGACCGTTTCTCATATACTTTACTTTCGTTACCTCAGCTGCTTGTCGCGAAAGCCGGTTAAATAAACGTTCCATGCATGACAGATATAACACCACAGATTCGCGCTTGCCTTGTCGACGAGACCTTATTTGGTCCCACAAATCTTCATCGAGATCGGATCTAAGAAAATCACGTTTAAGTTTTAAAACTAGGGAGTCCCAATATGTTATACTATTTTTTACTTGACGTAACCAAAATATGGCTTTATCGGAATAGAGATCACTAGCTGCTGCGAATAATTCCGCCTTTGTTATGCCTCTCGCTTCAGCCATTTTTTCTACGCGTTCAACAAAAGAAAGTAACTTCTTTGGGTCACCGTCGAAATTTATTCCTAATTTATAAACAGAAATGGGTTTATTGTTTCCAGCAGAAACTGAATGGATCGGATTAAAAGTAGGATTTGAAAAACAAGCATTAGCGATAGAAACATTCAAAGGAGGGTCTGGTTGTTTAATACGAGAAAACAATTCAGCTTCTAGATATAAACTAGTAGCATATGACTCATGTTTAAAATCTGTTATAACAGCAATATTTGGATCCTGATCTGATAATTGCATTCTATTAATTCAATGAGTTACATGTAGAAGTCGAGACCTAATTCTTTGATACAACGAATCAACCGTACTAGCTTCAAAATAATTGATAATGGTCGAAATTGAGTTGAGAGTTTCTCCAATTTCACGTGTTTCCGTATTAAATTCATAATTTGGATCAACTAACAATTTTAAATTCACTCTCACTCGTTCGCGTTCTACAAGTCTAGCTAAAATTTTCCGTTTCTCATCCTGATTTCTAGTTGATTTGACATCACGAATTCGTAACTCGTAAGTTAGCTCGTCGGTTAGTAAATGTTCCGCTTTAAAGTAATCCTCTATTCTAAATTTTAATTAGAAATGTACATTTTATCAAAAATATAATTTATTTTTGGGACAAGTGGTATGGTAAATTTCTAATGAATAGTATTTCATTACCCAATTTCAAATCAATAAACGAGTCCCTACGTACTTGAGACAGTATAAAACTTGAAAAAACACATTAAGTCGCAAGGATAATAATAATTATCTATTGTACAAAAAACCTGTTCAAAAGACCAGCATTAATTACTCTTTCAATCAATATCCAAAATTCAAATAAACGCTCTTAACATAAATCCAGAAATAATAAAACACCTTTTTAATACTATCGTAGAAAAAGTTTAAATGTGCTGTTCTATCTACACTGATCAACCAAAGAAATTTATTATGTTTAAGGCAAAATTTGTACTATTGAAAAATTTGTATGGTCTCACACTTTACGTTCTTCAATAAAAATTAAAATACAAAAAATATATGTAACGTAATCGGGCCCCACATTGGGCGCCAACTTTATAACCTTGGCTGGTTAACTTTATCAAATTAATTATATTTAAGAAAATTTGTAGGTTATAAGTGCGAACGGAAGCTGTTCGTCGGAGAGCATTTATGGGAGTGAATAAGGAATACATCAGATAACCCGCGGAACCATGCAATTTTAGTTTATAGACAAAACCAAGTAATTGAAAGGTATATAGATTTCACTAAATTGCAAAATATAAAAACTTAAGCAAAGAGGTGAGATCAAACATAAAAAAGAAATATTATTTAGATGATAGCGAAGAGCAATCCTTTAATCACATTTGAGTAAAGCAATTTACTTACAACAAGGGGGTTAATACTCTGTTGGTTTTTATTGAAATATTCAAGTGAGAAATTGAAGTTAATTAAGTCTTAATTAGTAAGTTAATAAATCCTTAGATATTTTCCAAGTATAACTACAAGAGTGACTTTTCAACACTATAGTACTATAGTTTACATTTTCATAAAAAAATTATGTATTATATAGTAGGATTGTGAATTTATTTACGATGAGATTTTAGTTAATCTTAACTACTATTGCTTAAACTGAAAATAAAATTTCCCTCAGATTTTACAATTGACAAATACATCAATGAAAGTAAAAAGAAAGAAAATTCTGGCCTGTTCGTCCTTATAGGTCCTTCAACGTTCTGAAAAATTCTCCAAGCTCTCTCGGTCTCAAGAATACCCTTCTGTGTCGTATCAATCAAATGGAGTTCGAGGCAAAGTGTATATTCGAGATCAAGCACACGTCTTACACAACAAAACGGGTAATAGATGCATTTTACCCAACAAAAGCTATTTCTAAAACTACCTTAGAACCCTAAAAAGAAAACTCTTTAATAAACAAAAAAAAACACATTTCTGATTTTGAGATGACAAAAAAAAGGATGCATAAATCAAATTTGAATAGATAAGATCTTAAGGAGGCAGCTCACCTTATTAAAAGGGTTATATCCCTCACAAATCACAAATTTGGGATTTCTAAGGGTTTTTAACCAGTAACACAAGAAATTACCACAAGGCATAGATACAACCTACCTCGATTCTTGGCTTCTACCAAATGCCGATTCAAAAAATTGCCTATCCAAATAAATCAAGGAGATCACTTTGTCTCTTTCCCACAACCTAACAAATACTCTATACTAGACAAGTTCTCTTGGTGGCCTAACTAGTAGGTACCAATAAATCAAAAATACTGATTTTACCAAAAGCCAGTGGCGTATCCCAAAATCAACACATTACAAGGCCTGGTATGAATGATCTTGCTACGGGGGTGACTTTGGCAATTACAAAATAGAAGTAATTACCACCAAATTGCATCATAACCTTATTGTCTTCACCAATAATTTATGGCGCGTTTGTCGTGATATAGCCAACAAAGGAGAAAGTTTCGCAGCTATGGTCGCTTCGATGGACAAACAAATCACTCGATACTTTAAATTGAAATTATACTTCAAAACTAAACTAACTATGTCAATGGGGAACTTCGGACCAAGCTGCTAACCCAAAAATTTTGGAATTTTCTACCACTGGGAAAGGAGGATTTCAAAACAACTTTGTCATGTTTAGGTTCGCGTTGTTCATATATGTAAACTGAGCCTCGGATCTTCAAAATGGGAAAAAATATACGAATTTCCATATGCGATAAAAATTAAAACACAAGATGGTATTTTTGTTCGGACAATTACAAAAATTGGTCCCTTGAATTGTTAATAAAAATCTAATTTCGTAGTTTCTTTTACGTTTTAAGCATTTTTTTCCTTTATATAAATAATATTTAATTCTCTTCATTTTGGAGGGACACCCTTCAACGCGGAGGATTCAATTTCATTTCACAGATAGTCATATTTACGCTATACGTATTTACATTCAGTATAAAAATGTAAAACAAATAACTGTCACTGTCATTATAAATTAATATAAGAGTACAGTGCAAATGATGTTTTCTATTCTGTAAGTCAAAAATTCCAATTTTGTAAGTTGATATTTGTACAATTTAGGCATGTTTTTTTATTCTCCGGTAGATCCACGAATTCACCATTTGCGTTTTTATATTCATTTGTAGATTTCAGATTGAAGAAATGACGCGTTCATCTATTACTGTTGCATCAACCAAAATTGCCAACCTTTCCGCTGTTTCGAGGTGGTGGATAAATTTGGTGGTTTACAAAATGACAGCTAACGAAGCTAACCTCAAAAAAGTAAAGATTTGAAGGGGTTAAAGCGAATTATTGAAGAAATGGACGAATAAATAGAAATCAATGTAGAATGAGATAATAAAGTATTGACTGCACTATTAACAGCGACAGCAATTGAAGAAATTTCAAGTGGTATAAATTGTCAGTTGTCAGATATAATGATGAATGATGTAAACTACAACTGCGTTTTTTCACTCGCCACTGGTGATTCTAACATGTCGGTGCAGCGAAGACTGACGTCCGTCAACCAATGGTAAATCCACTATGGTAAATAAATGATGTAAAGAAAACGTGTCTTTTCTCAGTGAATGACAGAACTGTTAAATATAAATTCTCAACCAAAAACCATTTCCAGTATTTGAAGCCAGTGGTCGAGAGGGTTTTTGCATGTATCATAGGCCCCACGCCAAGGCTTTGGGGGATGATAGACAACGTTATTCCCCACTTTGAATTCTCGGTATGGCACCCATAAAGTGTAACTTTTAGGGGGTAAATTTTCAAACGTGTTATTAATATCCATGCCCTGGTACATAGGCGCCACTTTTATTCGTGATCTTTGTTAACAATGAACTTTAGAACAAATATTTCAAAACACCATACCTCTGGGGCGTCGCCAAGTGGCGGCCATAATGGGGCAAACACAGTGGCGGATTTGCAGACTTGGCAGCTCTAGGCCCCAGGCCATGTGCCGCCCCTTCCTCAGCACCCATCATTTAGACTGGGTACATAATGAATTTACTTTATTGCCAACTTTTATCTAAATCGAAATCAGAAATTTAGTGAACTATAATAGCTACTAATTTGTAATATATTCCTAGGTTTAAGGGTTAATTGCACAATTGAATAAAACATTTGAAACGGTCTTAGGTTTTATTTATTAATAAGTGTTAACATGAGTTACAAAACTCGTCTGCACTTAAGCGCAACAAAAGCATTAATTAAATCTTCGCAATACAATTTTATTAAAAAATCAGCTTCTTTGCTAGGCAAAGCAAGATTGTTTAGCCTTTGCTCCTTCATTGTTGTGCGTAAATAGTTTCTTACTCTGCGCAAACAAGAAAACGATCGTTCTCCTGAAGAATTGCTGGCGGGTTTGGGTAAAAGGTTTGAAGACCTTCAGTTCGTAACCATTTCAACAAACTGACATCACTGTTCCGCTCCTCATTTTTTATGCTGTGGTGAGAACGAAAATGTAGACATTCTTCCTAAAAATTGTCTTTTAAGTCAGTAGAATAAACCATTTGCAATGCTTTGGCCTTTTCTTCGTCTTCTAAGATGCTCAATTTCATCAGGTTAGTAATAAAGTTAAATTCATTGTGGAGTAATTCATAAGCATGCCTTCGTTTAATCAGTTCTTCTGACAATGTATTAATTACTACCAAAAAACTAGTGATTCTGAAATTTTCGCAACCATTCTTTTGTTGCATCTCTTCACTCACCTGTATTAGTATCGCCTCTTGCTTCGCATATAACGACTTTTGCATGCGTCTGCACGAGCTGACCAATGAGTCGTTGACAGACTTTTGACGGTGAAATGGGCTTGAAGGCGTTCCCAACGCTGAGTTGACGCTGCAAAGAAATTGAACAACTCTTGGAGCACAGAAAAGAACGAACAAGCCTCTTGGCTGCTTTTAGCTGCACATTCACCTACTAAATTGAGCGAGTGTGCTGAACAAGGAACATACTCGGCAAGGGGTAAAATTTCCTAAATTTTAGCTTGCAGGCCGTTGTATATGTCTGACATGTTAGCTGCGTTGATATAAGATTGCCCGCGGTAGTTTGAAATGTCAATTCCCAATTCAGTTAAAGTTGAGGTAACAGCATCTGTCATTTATTGTGATTTATGACCTGTGTTTGGAATGCACTTGAGGAACCGTTCTACAGGTGACCCATCAGGCAGGGCATATCTGATAACATAAGTTAGCTGTTCTACGTGAGATATATCCGGCGTCGAGTCAATGGTCAGAGAAAACTATTTCGCTGTTGATATTTCCATTACAATCGTCTCCAAAACTTTGTTTCCCATAAGCCGAATGAATTCTTCGCATGTTGTTGAAGAAAGCTAACTCGTAAATCCTGAGCCTGGATTCCCATAACGTGTTATGTGTTTGGCTAAGAACGGATCCAATTCAGCGATAAGCTCTAGAGACATTAAATAATTTCCATTGTGCATTGAACCAAATTTCTCGTCGTGTCCTCTGAAAGGCAATCCACGTGATGCAAGCGCTTTTACACATACAACTACTCTTTTAAGAATGTTTTCCAGTAATTCATTTCTTCATCAGATTGCATCGTTATTGCGTGGTCAATGCGACCTAACGCGTTGCTTCGGTGTTTCATATTGTAACGTTTATTCTAATTTATATTTACAATCAATTTATATTTACAGATTTATATGTAATTCAGTCCTTATTTAATAATTTATCTAATACACTAAACACACTAATTATAATTTATATGAGAGTCACTTAATAAACACTTTATCGAGGCGCGATTACTTTCCTTCGGTATCAGCACTGACTGATTGACTAATTGCCTGCAGCGATGCTCGTGGCCTATTTATACTCGCGCGTCGTATTTCTAGAATTCGGTCGACGTTCTGGCGGATGCACTGGATACGGTGGGTATTCTCGATGTTTCTCGAAAATTGGGCAGAGGAGCCATAGTCGTCTCACATGGGGATTTCACTGGGGGCACTAAGTGAGCATATTAATGCAGTAGCTCGCGTAACATTGCCCCCTCCTTAAGAGACAGTTCCTCCTGGAACTAGCTAGGAAACTGGAACGAGATGACTGTATCGGCAACTGGTCCCCTTGTTGCATTTTCCAGTTGTATGGAAGTAACATGCGACCGTCTTCTCTGTTGGCTGTGTCTCCCGAGCATGGCCGCAAACCAGTACCTGCACTTCGGTGTCTCGGAAGATTACTTCTACCATGTTACGGATTATTCGCCAATCTAAATGCCTACATTCAATCTTGGGCATGGCTAGCCTATGCACGTTCAATTCAAGCACATGCTCCCTCAGGCTTCGTAATGCTTCCCAGACATCCTCGTACGTTGGTCTTTCGTCGAAGGTGTTCCTCGTCACTAGGTGGAAATTGTAGCGGGAGCCATTTTGCAGCTTCAAAGCTTTACCTGGTACTGGTAACTGGTTTGCCAAAAGTCGTGCGCCACTCTTCTTTATAAACAGAGATGCCAGTCCGCGCGCATCGGTTACGCTGGCAGGGATGTTTATTGCCAGTGAGTATTCCTCCGGAGCGGTAAGCAGGTCTTGTCGTCTCTCAGTGGTGACGCCGAATCTCGCTTTTCCGGTACCACCATAAGCACCCATGAACTCTACAAAAGCAGGATCGGCTACTTCCTGAAGCTGGTTTACTTCCTCATCGTGGTCACCCTCGAATGGCGCTAATCGGTTACGGTGTACCACCTTTGGCTTTCCATTTGGGATCTTGCTGATACGATAGATGACATCGTTGATTCTTTTCTTTACGAGGTACGGACCGTCCCAAGCTCTCTGCAACTTTGGAGAAAAACCCTTTTGTCTTTTTGGGTTATGCAGCCAGACTTTGTCTCCTTCGTGGAAACCTCCTTCCGTAGCTTGCGTATCGTACCTTTTCTTCATCCTATCGCTAGCGATCTGAACATTCGATCGAACCAGCTCGTGTACGTCGTCCATTCTTTTTCTCAGCTGGGTTACGTAATCTTCACCAGCTATGTCTTCTCCGGGTCGGCATCCAAATTCAAGGTCGCAGGGTAATCTCATTTCGCGTCCGAACAGAACTCTTGCTGGTGTTTGGCCGGTGGACTCATTAATGGCGGATCTGTAGGCCATCGCGAATAGCGAGAGATATTGGTCCCAATCTCGCTGATGGTTAGATACTACTTTAGACAGGTATTTGCCAAGAGTTCTGTTCATTCGCTCTACCATCCCGTCCGACTGTGGGTGCAAAGCCGTAGTTCTCGTTTTCTTCATGCCCAGCTTTTCACAAACTTCCTGGAACAGCTGGCTTTCGAAGTTTCTGCCCTGGTCGCTGTGTATTTCCAGGGGCACTCCATATCGGCGAATGAACTCATTCACAAGCACGTCGGCCACCCTTGCGGCTTCTTGGTTTGGAATGGCATACGCTTCTACCCATTTTGTGAAGTAGTCCATCACCACCAAAATGTACCTGCTGCCATTTGCTGTCGGTTGAAACGGTCCGGCAATGTCCAGGGCAATGCGTTCAAAAGGGCTTCCGACATTGTACTGCTTCATAGGAGCCTTTCTTCTCCCGTGCGGTCCATTGGTCGTAGCACAGGTAGTGCACTTCTTACACCAGTCCTTCACATCTTCGGAACTGTGCATCCAATAAAACCGTTCTCGCACTTTCTGGAGGGTCTTCTTCACACCTAGATGTCCTCCTGACGGACTGTCGTGTAATTTCCGCAGTACTGCTGCTATCCTTGTTCTTGGAATCACCAACTGTCTTCTACTTTCGGAACCCTCATCGTTCTCGATTACTCGCTGTAGCAAACCGTTTTCCAAAACCAGCGAGTCCCACTGGGCCCAATACGATTTCATCGTTGGCGAGTACCTTGAAATCTCCTGCCAAGTAGGTCGACAGTTCTCCTTTTTCCAATGTCGGATTTTCTTCAAGTCGGGATCGTTCTCTTGTTCCTCTTCCGACTTTTCTGGTGTCCATTCGTCGGTGGTCACCGTGGTTCTTCGAATCGCAGCTTCCTTAGCTTCTGTTTTGCTGCAGTGAGAGCACTCTGCAGGGCATGGTCTTCTAGAGAGGGAGTCTGCATTTCTGTGGCTTATTCCGGCTCTATGCTCAATAGTGAAATTATGTTCTTGGAGCTGCTCGATCCATCTAGCGATTTGACCTTCAGGGTTCTTGAATTGCATAAGCCACTTAAGTGCTGCATGATCGGTTCTGATCACAAATTTCTTCCCATACAGATACTGATAGAAGTGCTCACTACTGCTAGGAGCTCTCTTCTTGTGACGCAGTAGTTTTGTTCTGGTTTGGAAAGGACTTTACTAAAATATCCCAGAACTTTCTCTTGTCCTCCTTGAACCTGTGATAGCACTCCTCCAATTCCAACATTGCTAGCATCAGTATCTAGTATGAATTCTCCCTCTGGTAGTGGATAGCCGAGTATAGGTGCAGTAGTCAAGTGCTTCTTCAAGGTTTCGAACGAAGTTTGGCAATCTTCGTTCCAGCGAAACTCCCTTGCTTCCTCTGTAAGTCGTGTCAAGGGCTTAGCGATATCTGCAAACTTCTTTATAAATCGCCTGTAGTATGTACAGAGTCCAAGGAAGCTTCTAACTTGGTGCTTGTCGGTGGGTCTTGGCCACTTTCGTACGGCAGCAGCTTTTTCTTCGTCTACAGCTACACCATCCTTGCTGACTACATGGCCTAGGTAATTGACTTTGTTTTGAAATAGTTGACATTTCTTGGGGTTGAGCATCAGTTGGGCAGCTTGCAACCTTTTGAAGACACCTTCCAAATTCTTTTGATGTTCTTCGAATGTCCTTCCCAAGACTATGATGTCATCAAGGTACACTAAGCATGTCTTCCAGGACAACCCTCGCAATACGTTTTCCATCAGTCTTTCGAACGTTGCGGGGGCATTGCACAGCCCAAATGGCATAACGGTGAAATGCCATAGTCCAGATCCGGTGGTAAACGCTGTCTTTTCTTTATCGGCTGGATCCGTTTCTATCTGCCAATATCCAGACTTCAGGTCCAAGGTAGAAAACAATTTGCTACCGGCCAGCGTATCCAGAGTGTCGTCGATTCTCGGCAGGGGATAGCTATCTTTCTTTGTAACATTGTTCAACTGCCGGTAGTCCACGCAAAACCTCGTGGTTCGATCCTTCTTCTTTACCAGAACTACCGGAGAGACCCAAGGGCTGGTAGAAGGTTCTATTACCTTGTCCTTTTCCATCTCGCGTCGCCGGTGTCAATTTTGTGTTTGACAGCAGATGTTCTTCCTGACTTTCCTCCTTTTGGTACAAAAAGAGATCGGTATTGAAGCAAGAGTTCTCTGATCTTTTTCTTCTCTTGCAGGCTAAGGGATTGTCCAGCCACTGCTATCATTTGTTCAAATTTATTGTTGGCATCATTGGAGGTTGTTGTTTGATCAATTATTGACGCCACTGGTACGCAAGTTCCAATTTTGGTATCCTTCTTCATAGTTATTGGATGGTCATTCACATTTATAATGCGTACAGGTATTTCTTCGGCAGTCATGACTAACCCTTTCCCAACCAGGATTCCTCGACCAACCTCTTCATCGTGATTCCACGGTTCCATCATGACCGGTGTTCCTTCTTCGACGGTTCCTTGTAGCCTTGCCACTTTCACCTGTGGCAGTCCTGAGTCGCAGTCTCGTCGGTAAAAGTGTTTTCCGGGTGTTGACAGTCTCGGGGCGAATAATAGTCCTCGTTGCTCCAGTGTCCACCAATAGTGTATACTTCCTTCCATTAACTTCACCATCCACGTATACACTATCATCGCGACATTTCAGAGAGGCTATTAGGACGAGAGGGTCTTTGGAAGGTCTTCGGGACGAAGCTGCCCTCTGAAGGTCGACCCTTCCTAGTTTTCCTGCTGGGCATCTTTGTTTGTAGCAGTTCTCGGTCGCTTGCACGAACTGCGTACATGTCCCATTTCTCCACAATTCCAGCATCTCACAGCTTTCAGTTTTCCATTTGAGATGCTTTTCATCATGTTGACAATCTGGTCGAGCTTGTTCTCAACTTCTTCGTCTGCTACAGCCCTCACCTTGCCGTATACTCCGGAAGCCTGTGTAGCTGCTTCGTACTTCAAGGCTGCAGAGAGTACGTCGACCAGTGTCTTATTCCGAGCCAAGCGTAGAGTTCTCTGCATTTCATGGTCACGAACTCCGTCGATGAATGTCTGTACCCCTAAACATTCCATGACATTCTCCGGTGCCGATGGATAGGCAAACCGCACCAACCTCGCAATGTCTGCTTCGAATTCTTGCAGAGTTTCGTCGCGTTTTTGTTTGCGGTTTTTCAGCTGCGACTGGTACAGATGCTCCAGGTGTTCCAGGCCATATCTCATATTCAATCGCTTTTTGAGTTGTTCAAAATCTTCGGCCTCTTCCACTGGAATGGTCTGGAGGATATCCATAGCGTCTCCTCTAAGGGCAAGAGTTAAATTTAACGCTTTTTCCCTCTCACTCCAGTTGTTTGCCTTTGATGCCGCCTCGAATTGCTTGAGATAGTTCGGCCATGACGTTTTACCATCGAATGTTGGCAGTTTCACTCGGCTGTTAATATCGTTTTCCATTTTCGGTTTCAACTCTACTTTCTCTGCCAGTTCGTCGTTATTCGGGGCTTGCCTAGTTGTAATATCCGGTTTATTACTAGTCTTCCTTTCGATTTCTTTGATTTTTTGTTTCATTTCTTGCTCCATTCTTTTAATCTTTTTTTTCACGGCAGAAATATCAGTCTTCATGGATGTCATTTCATTCTTCATGTCCGTCGAAATTTTGTTTTCCATGTCCGACATTTTGTTTTCCATGTCCGACATTTTGTTTTCCATGTCCGCCGAAAGTTTACTTTCCATGGATGAAATTTCGTTTTTTATATCCGTCGAAATTTTATTTTCCATGTCCGACATTTTGTTTTCCATGTCCGCCGAAAGTTTACTTTCCATGGATGAAATTTCGTTTTTTATATCCGTCGAGATTTTATTTTCCATGGATGAAATTTTGTTTTTTATATCCGTCGAAATTTTATTTTCTATGTCCGACATTTTGTTTTCCATGGATGAAATTATAGAGGCGGACGCTTCGTCGGTGAATTCAACCGTTTCCGGGTCCAATCCATTGTTAATCATACCTTTTTTTAGTCGTTTCACTAACACTTACTTGACCCCACTTGTGTCCAGTTCGTAATCCTCCAACTCTCTTCGAAGCTCTGAAACTTTTAATTCACAAAGTTTCTTCGCCATCTTCCTGTATATTTATTTATTTATTTATTTTTTTAATCCTACACCTGACACCAATGTAACGTTTATTCTAATTTATATTTACAATTAATTTATATTTACAGATTTATATGTAATTCAGTCCTTATTTAATAATTTATCTAATACACTAAACACACTAATTATAATTTATATGAGAGTCACTTAATAAACACTTTATCGAGGCGCGATTACTTTCCTTCGGTATCAACACTGACTGATTGACTCATTGCCTGCAGCGATGCTCGTGGCCTATTTATACTCGCGCGTCGTATTTCTAGAAATCGCTCGACGTTCTGGCGGATGCACTGGATGCGGTGGGTATTCTCGATGTTTCTCGAAAATTGGGCGGAGGAGCCATAGTCGTCTCATATGGGGATTTCACTGGGGGCACTAAGTGAGCATATTAATGCAGTAGCTCGCGTAACAATATGCAGGACAGATAATTTGTGAGTAGGCGAATTCTCATGAGTTGATACTTGATTATAGAAATTTTTCCAATCATTGAAACCTTCCTTTTTGTCGAACTGAATCCACTTGGAACGTCGAGTGCTGGATCAATGATATGATCTTTGATATCTGTACATGGTTTTCCAAAGAAATCGTCTAATTTCCATGTTTTTTCAATCGTATTCTTTTGTTTATCATCTTTTTCTTTATCTCGCTTGCGATACTATTCCCCGCTTAACCTAAAACTTTTCTTTCCATACTCATCTAATTATGCAAATACCTGAAACATAAAACTTCTCAATACTGGACAACAACTTATTTGAGAATATTCTCACTGTAAGGTAAATCTCTAACCGCTCTTCTGAAGAGACCATGTCAGATATTTGTCGTCTTTGGATGTGTGGTGTTACAATCTGGAGAAGATGGTTGAAAAGATTCAAATCCATCCGTGTATATTTGAAAAACTGTTGCGGATCGTTCTTCATGGGCAGAAAGGTAGCTTGAAAAAAACTTCTAGTTTTTCGATGCCTATTTAGAGGTCTCGTCCTAAATTGACGGCGTTTCCTTCGGTTTGTGAAAATTCTTATTGATGCCGTGCATAAAAGAATTGCAACAATTGCCAAATAATCATAATCATCCATTTATAAGAAAAAATAACCTAAAAAAAACAAGTAAACCAAGTTGGAACTTGGAAATCTTTAAACACTTTTTACGTCAGCGTCGCGTCGCGAATGACGTTACGAAATTTGAAATAAATCAGTCCACTCACTGCAGTTGCTAATGCAAATGCTGTTAATGCTGAGGGGTTGACACCATAGAGAAATAATATGTGATGAGAGATGTCGTTCCTGTAGTAACAGCTTGCATCGCGTTGATCGCAGCGCACCAGGAAGGGGTGTCGGAACTAATTTTAACAGACGGGATATTTGAATTTAGTAGTTTGGATTATGGGTAGGTAAATGAAATAATTATAATTAATAAACAATTTTAAGACTCATAATTTAGATAAATAAGAAAACAACACACATTTAAGATTTTTATCAACCTGCACATGATAACATAAAAAAATTTACTAAAATATTTGTTTATTAAATATAAGACTGTTATTCTATAATATATATTATTAACTTTCAAATTCCTATTCTATCTTTGGATTAAATTATCACAGTTACAGTATTCGGTAAGAAAATTCCACACCAAATTGTGTTTGAAAATCAAATAATTAAAATTTATATTTTGATTTCCAACAACGTCAATTTTTGTCTTCATCAAGTACCAGCAGAACATAGAAGGCTTGGTCGACTTGATTATTCAGTTACCATGGCAACTGGGTGAAACCCTAACCCAAAATTTTTTTCAGTTTTGAAGCTGTCAAGCGGCACGACGTAAAAAAATGTTTCGCTTCGTTCAAGAAATCAAAGAAAATATTCGCCAGGAGATCAAGCAGTTGACACCCGCGAATACTGGAAGGTCGAAGTGAAGCGTATGGAAGCAGTTTACAAACTTTTGCGCAGAAAAATCTTATAATTTCGACAGAGCTGATATACCTGTGGAAGAACTGGCGCTTATTCTTAAAGACTATGGGTTCAACATGCGAAAAAAGAACTCCGAAGACACATGCGGAGTGTTATCAAAGTTTTATGGAACTCCACAGCCAAGCAGTTGCAGGAATATTTTTTCGGGAGGTATAATCGCAAATATAATCCATTCTCTGACATAGAATTTGTGAAGGCAAGAGCTGGTGTGGAGGTGCTTGTGTGGAGGAGCTTGTGGAGGAAATTGACATTAAGGGAAAACCAACGCGGTTTTCTCCAAGAACATCCAAGGGCGTTGAAGAAAAATGGTTGACATTAAGTAGCTAGTACCGAATACACTCAGTGAAGAAATATGTCCGGTTAGACTGGGCTGGACAAAATACAATATCTTCCTGGTTCAAATCGGTGGCATCATTGATTGGAATCGATGTCAACAAGATCAAGATAACAAATCATTCTGCAAGAGCCACTGCTGTTTCAACTTTAGCCAAAACGGGAATTGGAGAACAGCTATCAATTAAAATAGCAGGGCATGGTAGCAGCCACTTCATAAAACCATATCTGCAAATAGATTCGGGCCATCATCAGGAAATAATTGATGCAATGAGGTCTGCTTCAACTTCTGCAAAGACAATTAAAGAATCTCTAAATCAAAAACAAGCAACTACTTACAATCAACCTGCCATATTTTATAATAATTGCGTTTTTCATATAAACAATAATAATTATAATAGTCAAAATAATATAAATAATCAGATTTATTATTACTTATATTTAAATAAGAAACTGAAAGCAAATTTTTTTGATATTTTTCAACTGCTGGAAACTCTTTTTTGATTTTCAAATACCTAGGTTCATAAGCAAATTTAGATTGGGTCGAAGTTTCGTGATCATCCTAGGTATAGTTTGACAAACTTAACTGAAGCTGTGAAAGGAATGCGGTCGAAAACATTCGATATTGCCACGTTTAACTCACAAAAAGCTGAAGAGCTAAGCGTGCAGTGAAAATAATTACAAAATGGACTTTTTATTATTAACAATATGTCAATAATGATTAAAAGTTAGTTCTTTAATGTGCTTGTTTCATTGGATTTTGTTTATTAACATAATTTTTTCAATTTCTGAATATTAAAAGATGAACACTTTTCCAAATATGTTATGGGTTTCCTCCAAGCCGGCAACGTCGTGCGAAAACCATAATTACCACGACCTCCGAACTTCTCAATTGGTGAATATTTATCGAACCGTCGTTGCTAAGTAACCACGTGACTTGTTATTGGCAAGCGCGTGCGTGTGTTCTTCCCTCTGACTTCGACAATTGACTGATTTTGATTATCCAGTGGAGTTGTCAGTGTTTGCCTTTGAATTTTCAGTTTTACTTGGTATCTTATTATTTCGTATCCATGTTGAATTCAAGTACGATTTTTAACATTATTTGTTTTCAACAAATACCGTGTTTTGAAAAATACCTCACCTTTAAAGCAAAGCATAAATCAGTCTATATATAATTATTATATAATAATAATTTTTATTTTTAATACTTTTATAAAATACGTACCGTACGCCATTGGTACGTTTATGACAGATATCGGCCATGTTTCCTCGCCCCTCACCGATGCCAAACTATATGTATAGATTACAAGCCTGCGATTATTCTTAATTTCTCTCTTTGTAGTTGCATGAAAATGGCAACCTGGAGCGTAACATAATATATTCTTCCATTTTATATCAATTTTGAGTTACTACAAGTGGTAGAAAGTTATAATTTTTGCAGTTTTCGTAATGACTTCTCAGCCTGCCCTATAAGACATTGATTTTTAATTGTTGTAGTTACACGGTAATGCAGTTTTTTAATGAAACATATCACATTCTTTGATTTTTTATTTACTTCAGGCTACTACAAGTGGTAGAAAATAAAAATTTTATTAGTACTATTGAAACATACATGAATAGATTCAGTTTGTCTTGTCACTAATGGATTCTTAGCCTATAAACTGTTGATCTCTACTGATTGTAGTAGCTCAAAAGTGCCATAGAAACCATGAAAAACCAATACAGACCGAATAAAACATGGTGAATGTTTTAGCGTATTGTAGCGATTGATCCACCTATGTCCATGAGGTCCATTGCTGCAGAAACTGGAGTGTCTTCAACTACTGTTAATATGTTGATCTCAGGGTGGTATTCGAAATAAAAAACTGATACAGATGTAATGTTGGTTTAATATATAAAATAGTATTGGTTTTTATATGACTAAACAAAAAACAAGGCCTTGCCTACTAATGGTAACACCAAAAACTCCCTGAAGGATTTCCGCTGTACCACACTATTTATATGAAGTTAGCTTTCAATAATTATTTTAGGTTATTAAAATGCATTGCCAAAAGTTTTAAACTATCCAAACTAACCTTAGGGGTGGTTGGATATAGAATTATATTGAAGAACTACCCTTTGTATGCATACGCTGGATTACAAACTCTAGTGATTGTGCTATTTGTTATTAAATAAATCTATAATTTGTCCTCAACAGAGGGTAATGCCACCAGGAAAACTAAAGTTGCTCAGTAGGTATGGCAAAATATTCTGCTTATAATACTTAGTTTTATAAATATATTTCTTATTTTAGTCAAATGTTGGCTTCTACTCTAACAAAAATTGAATAGATGAGGCTTTTACTTGATGAAGATCCATACTACTGATGAAATAAAACAAATTAATTTGTTTAAATCTTCATTATTTATTTTGAACTGACGTTCAAATTAAAATTAGTATTATATTATAATACTTTTGTCAATATCTTAGAATTCCGTATTTAGGCACTTTTTGTACTTATCCCCATTTTTAATACTTTTGTCAATATCTTAGAATTCCGTATTAAGGCACTATATAAATTAAAAGTTTTTCATTGTAGCTTCACTAGTTTGAAAAAGCTACTGTGTAGCGAAACGCGTCACTAATTTTAATTTGAACGTCAGTTCAAAATAAATAATGAAGATTTAAACAAATTAATTTGTTTTATTTCATCAGTTCTACTCTAACCACTGGATTCCTTGTTATATGTATGTAAGGTTTGAAGGTTACCTTCGGGTAACGATCGGGTGGTGTGGTGTGTCCCTCCAACAGAACTGGTGGTGGCTTACTATATCCTAGAGGTAGAAGTATGTTCAGGTATGTTTCAGGTGTATCCGATATGATGACTGAATGCAGATGATGTACCATATAGATGATGTCGATGCAGGAATAAAATTGAGAGAGACAGAAGAAACATCCAAAGAAAGAAAGTAAGAGGAAATAAGAAAGAAGAAAGATAGAGAGAAAGGAGAAAGAAAGGAGGAAGAAAGGAGAGACCGTAGAAGTTGTGTGGCCTCAAAGTGGTTTCGCCTACGGATGTGGAGACAGGAGCTTAAGCTGAGCAAAATAAATATCCACTTATACAAAACGGTAGAGCTCCAACAGGATCACTCTAATAAAATTTAAGCTCACTTGAATATATTCAAAAAAATCAGCAAAATTGCCAAACCATGTGGTCGTTCACGAACCTCACATGGAAGAAAAAAAAACCATCCCCTGTAAACGTATTGATGGTCTTAGAAAAAAAGTTATGTTCTTTTCATGTTTTTCTTTATTACCAAAGTTCTTAACACGAGAGATGACAGAAACTGAAAGGAGAAAACTATTAACTGATAATAAAGGTCAATGATCTTTAATCAGTAGATCTATGAATAGAAGGGTGACATTATGATGAATGATCTGAAATCACTTTGAGAGGATTTGTTTCTTAGATTGACAGATATGACAAGATTTTCATCTACTTACTTTGGCACACCATGTAAACAAAATAGCCTTTAAGCCTTTTACATTTTTTTTAAATTTACGAATCCGCATCAACCTCAAGGGTTATTAGCGGTCTGTAGCTACATGTTATGGTGCCTGTTACATAAAATATATATGCTTAACATTATTACATTTTATGGTATAAGTTTGAAATATGCAAATATTTAATAAGATTCTTAACATTACTGCTGTTGTTTAAAGTATTTTCCAAAGAGTCACTTATGTTGCATGCTAGTCTGTTGATATGATATAGCGGACACTCAACTAAAAAATGTTTCACTGTTAACTGCTTCTCACGAATGACACATTGTGGTATTGGTGCTCGGGTAACTAAGTATTCGTGAGTAGCCCGAGTATGACCTAGACGTAACCTTGTGATGATGGTTTGATGTCTTCTATTTTCAGTAAAAGTGAACCAGGGTGTTATGTTGGGTTTGATTCCTCTAAGCTTTGCGTGTGAGTTCCTCCACGTGTCATACCATTTTTGTTCTGCTTTATTGCTAATAAATAGTTTTAGGTCGGTGTATAAAGGCTTAATAATTGGTGTGGTATTAAGTTGTGCTGCTTTTTTGGCGAATTGATCGGCTATCTCATTACCTTTTATGCCTATGTGTGCAGGAACCCACAGGAAATGTATCGTCCCCTTAGAGCAGAACTATTCCATGTCAGAAAATTAAAATTTTACAGGAGAGGTTTTTTTTGTTTTTCAGTCAATCTAATGAATATTTTGTTTCCTAATATTGTGATAAATTACTTTGATTTCTCTTGTTTTTTACTAATTTAGTTTATATTTGCCAAAGATGCGTATAAAAAGAAAAATTGGACATAGAATACCTATAGGTAATGTCGCCTATTTCATGTCCAAACATAAAATAATTTCCGTGTTTTTTTTTGGACATAGAATAAGTCTGCTCTAATGAATAAAATGAAATACATTGTTTAATTTAACATCTAAATTAATCTTAAACATTTCTATGTAGTACCTAAATAATAATAATGGTTAAATCAGACAAAAAAACTAAAACAAATCATAAAACTTTGACATTAGAACTTAAAAACAATATAAAATAATAAAAAAATCAGATAACTTAGCGACTGGTACTTAATTATCATCAGAGTCATTTGCCTCTCTATTATTTTCGCCAAATGGTAAATTTCGAAAAAAAATGTGATATTGATTAAAAATTGCTTTTTTTTCACAAAGAAATTTCAAGTGGTCGTACTTTTTCTTTGTTAAGGGTAGAAATTCTCTGTAAAGTTGCTGTAGATGAAAGTCTTTCATGTCGACTTTAATTGACTTTCTTCCTTTATTTAAAATAAGAATTTTTTTAAAAGAATCTTCTTGGTAGCTTTCCTTATAGAATATAACATTTGGATGTTCCGGATTTGTTTGGACTATCTTTAGTTGGCTCCAGTAAACTTTATCATTTTTTTCGTTTTTCTCCCAAATTAAAGATGTTATTTGCTGTAAGTTCTTGAGATCAAAAATATTTTTTTGATTCATCTCAATTACTGTATATGGGTTTTTCCTCTTGCACGTTCTAACGAGAGTATACCATTGATCTGTATACACAGGTACATTCCTGGCCGCTTTTTCTATAACGCTGTGAACTGAGTCACCTTCGCTTTGGGTATGGCCCTTTTCTAAAAAGGTATGCTGAATCTGTATTGCATATTTTTGGGTTAGGTAATTATACAAAGAAAATAGAAACTTATTCCTATTCTGTCCTGGACAGCTATCAGAAAAAAACGAAAATTTCGTAACTCCATGACGAATTTCTTCTTCGATAAAAGCTAAAAGGCAGCTTCCAATTTCCGATGATCCTCTTTTGGCTATACATTCATGCCACATATAACAGAATGCTTTTTTTGATGCCAAGTTGAAAACAGTGAAGTTAAAGACAGACATTTTCAATTTATAATATGCAATGCCAACCTCTGTTTTTGGTGCTGATAGTACCTGCTGCAAATCAAATGTCGCAGCACAAATTGAGGCATTTCCTATGGCTTGATCTTTAGCCGCATTTTTAAGCTCTCGAGCTAAGGTTTTATTTTCCATGTGCTGTTTGTATTCGTCATCCAATAATAATTTTTCTTCGGGATTACTGTTGTCATACTTATGACAAATTTCACAAAGATCCTTTTATGGTAAAAAAAATGAAATATTAAATTCGGTGGTAAAAATATGTCTGTACATGCTCAATGACTATCGATTGTTTCAAACATATTTATATGATTTCGAATAGTTTGTTTTACTGACTCATCCAAAATCGAGTTTTTACAGACCTGGACTTTTGTAGTTTCAGTTGGAAAGTAGTACGTAAAAGTAAATGTTCTTTTACTATTTTCATCTTGCTCTTCTAGATTATTATTTTTACGTTTTCGGTTTCTTGCTTTCTTATCAAAATTAACGTATTTTGCTATGTAATCTCTTTGGCGATTAATATCTTTCAGGTCCCAAAAAGCCTTAAAGATTGAATTTCTAAGTTCTTGGGATATTTGTTCCACACATTTTAGTCTGCAGTTTCTGCAATGATCTTTAATTTTTTTCTCAGGTCTGCACTTTCCTTTCCAGTCTACTATTTTTTAACCTTTTGATTTTGTTCCTTTGCCAGTTTTCTTGATTTTTAACTCGTTTACGCGTTTTTCTTTGTTTTTTCTGCTCTGTGGACGAAGATGAACTGTCAGTTGAAGGTTCTTGTACATTTGGCCTGTCTGTTCTTGAGGCTTTTTCAAGCTCAAAGTCAGGATCTAGATCTTCGTCATCCCCTCCAAATGGATCTGATTCCAACGAAGACACATGTGAATCGTTTAATTGTCCAAAGTTCATAGTGTAAAATACCAGATGTAGCCGACAACGTCGTAGTTGACAACGCTGATGCACTTTTCATAATTTTGTCATCCCGTGTTTGTAAGGCCACTGACTGACTCGGGGACTGCATGAGACTTTCGTTGGCCACAGAATCTTCAACTGAAACCAGAAAAATTGTTCGATATAATTTCATAGTGAATACATGAAATTTTTTAAAAATATTTTAATAAAGGTAATATAACATTTCAATGGAGAGAAAAGGCCAAAGATAGAAAAGTATGGAGAGGAATTACAAAGCTATGGACCTAAAAGGCCTGTTAAAAGCTATATATATATATATATATATATATAAAACCAGAAATATTGGGGAAACGGCAAGTTTATAAAAGTGAACTCTTCTTACTAATTTAACAAGCTTTCGGAAACTTTTATTTCCATTATCAAGTTACAGTAAATTGAGCATTGATATAAAATGGTAAATATATATTAAATGCTAAAATTGGTATTTGAATTTTTTAAAAAATATTGAAATATTGTCATTATGACAGATAAACAATTTCATTTTTTTCTTTCTAATAAGTTATAAAAATTATGTCAAAAAATGGAGAGTGTAGGTTATGATAATGTCAAATTATTATAAAAGTTTTTTTAAAAAAATTAATTTTTGAGTAAGAATTGAAATTTGAAATCTTATTATTGTGATCCATTGATAGTAAGTAGTGATAAATATCACTGAGATTCTTATGGTCACTCTTCTTGTTAATAGTACAAGGTTCTTGTGATATGTGAGCCATTTCTAAGAAAAGTCTTTTTTTAGTATTTGTTTGTATGTCTAAAATATTAACAGATTCAAAATCCATAACGTGGTCTTTATCAATTACATGTTCTGCTAATGCACATCTGTCAGGATGTAATCCACAATCACTTTTATGTAAACTTAAACGACTTTTTAATTTTTGACTAGTGTGGCCAATGTATTTATTATTACAGTTTTTACATGGTATACAATATATTACATTTGATAGATTGAGAATCGGAGTTTTGTCTTTCAATTTTGTAAAAATAGATTTTATCGTAAAACATGTTTTATTGGCAATTTTAATGTTATTTATTGGTTTGAAAATCCTACTCAACTTTGGTGTTATTTCTTTAATATATGGAAAAGATATATATTTATTTATATGTACTGTATTATGGGATGTATTATTATTGTCTGCAATGTCTACAGTTGGAAAATAATTATACAATATGTTTTTGATTAAATTATTAGGGTATCCATTTTCTAAAAATAATTTATGAAGAATTTTTAGGTTCTTTTCATGAAAATTGGGATCTGAAATTTTGGTTATTCTGTTCTTCATTTGTCTAATCAAGTTAATTTTTATTGAAAATTTATGATAAGACCAATAGTTCATTAATCTTCCAGAGCTTATTGGTTTAATGTACCAATCAATAGATAATGTATTATCAGTATTTCTTATAAATTTTGTGTCTAAAAATGGTACACTTTGTTCACTGTCTTCTTTTTCCATAGTGTATTGAATATATGGATTATAGCTATTGAAAATGAAAAGAACCTCATCTAAGTTAGTTTTTGGTATTGACATAATAATGTCATCAACATATTTTTTTATAAAAATTATTTCAAATGGTAATAATGGTATAATAGAATCCAACATATTATCCATTACATAACAAGCTATAATTGGAGAAATTGCAGCTCCCATTGGAGTACCAAAAGTTTGTTTGTATATTTGGGAATTAAAAGTAAAATAGGTATTTTCAAAGAGTAATGTAACAATTTCTAGAAAATATTTTTTTGATATTTTACAATGTTGACTGATTTCATTCCATTTTTTATCAATTGCTATTAGAGCAATTTCTAAATAGACATTACTGAATAAAGATATAACATCTAAACTGCAAATTACATGATTATCAGGTAGTTGAAATTTGTTAAATTGATTAAAAACATCGAATGAATCTTTGATGTAATATTTTGTATTAAAGTCGTAAGCTTTTGTTAAAATTTCAGTGATACATGAACTTAATAAATTAGTTGGGGTACCTATACAAGCAACTATAGGTCTAATTGATAATATTGGTTTATGAATTTTTGGAAGGCCATAAAATTTAGCAGGTATGCCATTATAACAAGTAAGTTTGTCTTTCGTAATTTTATCTATTTGTTTGGTATTAAAAAGTTTTTTAATTATATTATTGCATTTATTTTAAATTGTTGTTGTAGGATCTTTGTTCAATCTGATGTAAGAAGAATTATTCAGAATTTCTGAAGATAGTTCAACATAGTTTTCTTTCAACATTATAACAGTGGAGTTACCTTTATCACTATTAGTAACAACTATATTAGAATGTGTTTTTAGAAATTTCTTTGTTTTATAGTATAAATTACGAAAGAATGAAATATTTAATTTATGGTTTATTTGATTAGTTATGATATTAGTTGATTTTGCTATTAATGTTTTTCTTAAGTTGTCATCTGATGTTTGTGATGTAATATATTCAACATCTGCTAGTAAATGTTTTATTTGAATATATTTTCCTAGAACTGGCTCTATACTAAATTTAGGTCCCAAGGATAAAAAACATAAAATGTCATGTGGAATTTCGATGTTGGTGAGATTTTTTATCCATTTAGGGTTTGTATTTAATTTCATTTCAAATTCTTGTTCTTTAAGTCTATTTAATTTATTGATGTTATTATTTTTTATAGAATAAAAAATCTTATTGTAGGTTTTTGTTTGACGAAATGCAAAATTATTAAAAATATATTCTGATGTTAAATGTATTATTTCCGTTTTTGAAAAATTCAAATTATGTTCAAGGTATACAATTGTTTTTTGATTATTAGATATTTCAATATTAATGATTTTACTTCCTAACCTTAATATGAAATTGGTATTCTTCTTTATGTAGACATTTTGACGATATAAAAGGTCTATCAATGGAACAGTAGAATCAGTAATATGTTTCGGTGTGATTCCTTCTCGTCTACATCTTAGTAAAAAACATCTTCTATTGTATTCCTTCGCTAATTTCATCTTAGTTTTTGACCAATCTTTTAATGATTTAACAGCACATTTACCATAATTGTTTTCGATGTTCTTGTAAAACCCCATTATCTATAATTATATATAGGATAGTCTTTGCCGACTAATTAGGTATAAAACCAGAAATATTGGGGAAACGGCAAGTTTATAAAAGTGAACTCTTCTTACTAATTTAACAAGCTTTCGGAAACTTTTATTTCCATTATCAAGTAACAGTAAATTGAGGATTGATATAAAATGGTAAATATATATTAAATGCTAAAATTGGTATTTGAATTTTTTTAAAAATATTGAAATATTGTCATTATGACAGATAAACAATTTCATTTTTTTCTTTCTAATAAGTTATAAAAATTATGTCAAAAAATGGAGAGTGTAGGTTATGATAATGTCAAATTATTATAAAAGTTTTTTAAAAAAAAATAATTTTTGATTAAGAATTGAAATTTGAAATCTTATTATTGTGATCCATTGATAGTAAGTAGTGATAAATATCACTGAGATTCTTATGGTCACTCTTCTTGTTAATAGTACAAGGTTCTTGTGATATGTGAGCCATTTCTAAGAAAAGTCTTTTTTTAGTATTTGTTTGTATGTCTAAAATATTAACAGATTCAAAATCCATAACGTGGTCTTTATCAATTACATGTTCTGCTAATGCACATCTGTCAGGATAATATGTTGGATTCTATTATACCATTATTACCATTTGAAATAATTTTTATAAAAAAATATGTTGATGACATTATTATGTCAATACCAAAAACTAACTTAGATGAGGTTCTTTTCATTTTCAATAGCTATAATCCATATATTCAATACACTATGGAAAAAGAAGACAGTGAACAAAGTGTACCATTTTTAGACACAAAATTTATAAGAAATACTGATAATACATTATCTATTGATTGGTACATTAAACCAATAAGCTCTGGAAGATTAATGAACTATTGGTCTTATCATAAATATTCAATAAAAATTAACTTGATTAGACAAATGAAGAACAGAATAACCAAAATTTCAGATCCCAATTTTCATGAAAAGAACCTAAAAATTCTTCATAAATTATTTTTAGAAAATGGATACCCTAATAATTTAATCAAAAACATATTGTATAATACATCCCATAATACAGTACATATAAATAAATATATATCTTTTCCATATATTAAAGAAATAACACCAAAGTTGAGTAGGATTTTCAAACCAATAAATAACATTAAAATTGCCAATAAAACATGTTTTACGATAAAATCTATTTTTACAAAATTGAAAGACAAAACTCCGATTCTCAATCTATCAAATGTAATATATTGTATACCATGTAAAAACTGTAATAATAAATACATTGGCCACACTAGTCAAAAATTAAAAAGTCGTTTAAGTTTACATAAAAGTGATTGTAGATTACATCCTGACAGATGTGCATTAGCAGAACATGTAATTGATAAAGACCACGTTATGGATTTTGAATCTGTTAATATTTTAGACATACAAACAAATACTAAAAAAAGACTTTTCTTAGAAATGGCTCACATATCACAAGAACCTTGTACTATTAACAAGAAGAGTGACCATAAGAATCTCAGTGATATTTATCACTACTTACTATCAATGGATCACAATAATAAGATTTCAAATTTCAATTCTTAATCAAAAATTAATTTTTTTAAAAAAACTTTTATAATAATTTGACATTATCATAACCTACACTCTCCATTTTTTGACATGATTTTTATAACTTATTAGAAAGAAAAAAATGAAATTGTTTATCTGTCATAATGACAATATTTCAATATTTTTTAAAAAATTCAAATACCAATTTTAGCATTTAATATATATTTACCATTTTATATCAATCCTCAATTTACTGTAACTTGATAATGGAAATAAAAGTTTCCGAAAGCTTGTTAAATTAGTAAGAAGAGTTCACTTTTATAAACTTGCCGTTTCCCCAATATTTCTGGTTTTATACCTAATTAGTCGGCAAAGACTATCCTATATATATATATATATATATATGTATATAACATTTTAATTATTAATATTTTTTTTGTACCGTTTTTAAAAATGGCATTTTGTTGATGAAACTGAATATCCTCAATGGAAAATGTTTCGAAGGATCCACTGTTCATTGCAGTTGTTGTTTCTACTGGTAGTAAATATGCGGGAGGTTCCAAATTAGCACAGTCCATTAAATAAACGGCATCTTTCGCGATGGGTACATTTGGCTCGTCTTTTTTCGGATAAAGAATATTATTTTCCTCCAAGGGAAATATTTTATAGGTGAGCACTGTTTTAGCTGAAATATAAAATGAAAGAGAATAAAACTGACCTGGTATCTGAATTTTAAATGAGCTTTAGTTGCCACTTTGTTATAATGTGAAAAAAGTAACGATTATTGACACAATAATTAACAAAATATTATAAAAAATCAAAATCAAAATTATTCTTACCATTTGGTTGGTCCACGTTAATCATATCGACCATTTTTTAATTTTTTTTCCTCTTGAAGGATACAGTTTTTATGAAAATTGAGGATACAAGAACTATTTTCGTAAGAAAATGCAAATCAGAACTATTCTATATCCACAATAAATGATACTATGTACTCACAATAGTGAATCAGAAGTATTCTATGTCCATAAAAAATCAATAGCGAAGGGCACTTAACAAGACAGAACTAGTCGATGTCCAAGATTTTATTCGCTTCGACCAACCAAGTGCACCCTGCGGCAGTTGAACTACTTCTGCGTCAAGATGAAATCTATGTAAGGACATCGTCTTATTTTACAATCGACATTTTTCGGCTCTTCCCGCCGGCTTGGACATGACACATTTCTGCACTAGATAGAGCAACCCTTGAAGTACACTTAGAATAGAAAAACCAAAAATTGAGAATTTTGGACATGGAATAGTTCTGCTCTAAGGGGGCGGTATGTTTTTACCTATTAATTGAAGATGATGAAGTTCTTGTTTGATCATCAGTACGAGGAAGTTTTTCGAATAGGTGCTTCGCAATAATTTCAGAGAGTTTAAAGAGTCAGTAAGTATAACCGTCTTTTCGTAGTTCGATGTTGTTATGCACTTTACTGCTTCTAATATTGCGTACAGTTCACCTGTTAGAATTGTTGCATATTTCGTTAGTTTAAATTGCACGTTGTTTGTAGGTGTCACAATAGCTGCGCCTACTCCGTCATCTTGTTTGGATGCGTCCGTGTATATTTCGGTATAATTGGGATATTTTTGCATGGTTTCACTAAAATGTTGGATGTATGTTTGTATACTTGTGTCTTGTTTGGAAAAACATGAGAGATGAGTGTTGATATGTGGTGGCTCAATTTGCCAGGGTGGAGTAAAGTTATAAGTTTCAATTTTTAGAAAAGAAATGTTGGATATATTGAGACTGTTTTGATAGTTCTGGATTCTTATATAAAATGGTTCTGTTTGAATATTAGATAAGACTGGATTGGTGTGGTGATGGTGAGTTAAAATATGAGGATTAGCTGTTATTTTTGAGGCATATGAGAGACTAAGGATTTTTCTTCTGAGTTCTAGTGGGGCGTCTCCGGCTTCACAGTATAGGCTGCCTACTGGTGTGATTCTGTATGCTCCTAGGATAATGCGTAGTACCGTATTGTGTAATACGTCTAATTGCTTAAGAATAGTAGCTTTTGCGGATGCATAAGCAAAACAGCTGTAATCAATTTTTGATCTCATCAGTGTTCGATAGATGTTTAAAAGTATTCTACCTTCAGCTCCCCAGTGTTTGTTTGATAAACATTTCAATAAATTAAGTCCCCTTTGACAGTCTTTAATTAGTTGTGTTATATGAGCTTTCCAGTTTAGTTTCTCGTCCAATATAAGTCCCAGGTATTTTTTCTCATTGGTGTACATGAGAGTAGTATTGTAGATTTCCATAATGGGGTTTGTGGTTAATTGGTTGCTTTGAGAATATAATGCACCGTGACTTGCTGGGTGAGAAATGAAAACCTGTCGCTTTCGACCATTTTTCCATCGTTTTGAGTTGTTTCTGTAGTATTGTTGCACATGCTGATATCGTCTTGCTTTTTACAAAAATGATCACGTCATCAGCATACATTCGGATATGTATTGGTTTCTCTATATCCTTAGTTATATCGTTCATTGCCAGAAGAAATAACGTTGGACTAATAATTGATCCTTGGGGTGTTCCATTTATTTGTTTTTTGATTGTTCCATTGACTCTAACATGAAATGTTCTGTCACATAAAAAGTTCTGTATGAAAGCTATAATGTTACCTTCATATCCTAAGTCATTTAGTTTTGTTAGTATGTTGTGTTTCCAAGCTGTTTCGAATGCTTTATTATTATTATAATTTACATCAAAATAAATGGCCATACAGTGTTCTTTATTTAAAAATGCTTCTTTAATATGAGTTTCTAAATCAATTATGTTGTCTAATGTATATCTATTCGGTCTAAATCCTGATTGCTCAGGGGTTAGATGTCCTTTGTTTTCTAGGTTCCAAAGAAGTCTTTTATTTATCATCTTTTCGAGCAGTTTGCATAGGGCACTGGTTAAAGATATAGGTCTATATGAATCAGCTAGAAGTGGCGATTTAGAAGGTTTTAAGATGGGGATTGTGATTGCCTTTCTCCATGTGTCAGGATATGAATGTTGGCTCCAGACAATGTTGTATATTTGCAAGAGGTGACGTTTCGCAGATGCAGGCAGGTTTTTTAAAAATATGGGAGGGATATCATCAGGTCCAGGGGATGTATTCTTAAGTTCGTGGAGTGCGTCGTTGAATTCGTGTAGGCTGATAGGCGCGTTAATAGAGTCTGCGCTTTCATGTATGATAATGGTGTTTTTGTCTTGCTCCTGCTTAAATACTAGGAAGTCTGGGTCGTAGTTATCATTTTGTGAGTGGAGACAATAAGCGTTTGCGAGTTCTTCAGCTATCTCTTTGTTATCTGTTATCATACTTAAATCGTTTTTTTTTTGAAGAGCTGCAATTTCCATATGTGAGCTTTTACCTGTTATGCTCTTTATTTTTTTCCAGACATTTGTTAGTGGTGTTGAGCTATTGATTTTCTCAACATATTGATGCCAAGATTTACTTTTGTTATAATTGATGGTTAGTCTAGCAAACGCTCGCTTCTTTTTGAATTCGATACAGTTTTCAGGAGTCTTATATCTTTTATATTTATTTAAAGATTGTTTGCTTTCTTTTACTGCTGACTCACATTCTTCGTTTCACCATGGTACTGCATTGTACTTCTTTATATGCGTCGTCTTACCAATAGCGTGGTATGCTGCATCTGTTATTATTTTGTTAAAGTCTTCTACTGTGGCCGTAATATCGTCTTGCAGTTTTGCCAGATGAATATTGTCGTCTATGTGTTGTGAAAAATCAGTCCATTTAGCTTTATTTAGTCTCCAACGTTGTAAGGGTATCGTATCATGAGAGCATTTTGCGGTGTTGGTAATTATTTTTGGGAAGTAATCGCTGTCGTATAAGTCTTTATTAATTTGCCAAGAGAGTTGGGGTAGGAGATTAGGTGTACATAGGCTGAGATGTATTGCTGAAGAAGTGCCCGCTGTTATGTTGAATCTGGTGCCACTGCCGTCATTTAATATAGCGGAGTTAAAACCTCATTTAGTTGCTTTTCCTCTTAAATTGTTTGACCTGGATTCCCAAACAATGTTGTGTCCGTTGAAATCGCCTATAATTAGCCTGGGGGAGGGTATTTGATTGAATAACGCATCCAGTTCCTTGGGATCTGCATGTATGTTAGGCGGGAGTTATAGATTGCATATATTTATTTCAGTTGGAGCTTTAATTTTAATGGCTATCGCTTCAATATTGGTGGCGATGTTTATTTCTTCCGCTACTATCATTGATTTCGTGAATATGGCTACACCCCCACTAGCCGTTGCTCGATTTCGATTTTTAAAGAATCCATTGTAATGTTTTGGGGTATGTGTTTTGTGTTCATGGAAGTGTGTTTCCTGTAAGCATAAAATGTCTGGAAGATGTTCTGATATGAGCTTCTGTAGCATTCCTAAATGGAGATAGTATCCATTTAGGTTCCATTGTAGTAAACTATTGAATTTTATTATTTGAATTGGTATTTTGAAGTGATTAACGAGATTTTATGGACGATTCGCTGCCAGTATCATCTGTCTGTCCACCAGCATTTTCCTCGATTTGGTAAATCGGGTTTTTAGAGTATTTTCCTTTAACAAAGGATAAAGTGTAAGTTTTATATCTGATGTATAGTATTTTGCAACAGTATATGCATTCTGAGCTCCGTGTGTGTGTTCGAGCAACCTCTTCAATTCGTCATAGTTCAGAGGATAAGGGGGTGTTTGATTTTCGATTATTGGTTTTAAATGGCTGGTTGCTTCCTCTGGGATGGAGTAGACCGGCGTGGAGTTGATTGCAGAATGTTTCTTCTTTTTTGGTTTTTCTGAGGTTGAGAAAGCTGGTTCTGTCATAATCGATGCATCCGGGGGGGATTCGGATGATAGGAATCGTTTATTTGTAGAGCTGGGCGTATTGGTTGTAGTTGTTTGTGATATGTTGCTTACTTCAGGTATGGGGGTGTTTTCTGCCAGATTTGTTTGGGTAGAGAATATATCTGCAGGAGTTGGTTGAGAAAAAGTTGGTGTTGGTTTTGTTTGCTCATGTGATGTTTGGAGAGGGTCATGATTTGTTGTGTTCGTTTGGACTGGAGACTTTGGGTTTTGTAAGGTAGGGCAATTGGCAACAACGTGACCAGATGGTTTGCAATTGAAACATTTCTGACTATCTAAGGAGAGAAAGATACGATAAGAAAGGTTATCGTGTGTAAGTTCCAGAGATTCGGCTAAAGTAAGAGATTCTATAGGGGTAATGTAAACTTGGCGTCTGAAACCCATTATATGGCTGTATGCTGGATATGTTGCACCTATTCGTAAAAATGTAATTGGTGATAATAATTTTAGACCTAATCCTTCTAACATAATTTTAACCCTAGAGTGCTTACAGGGGTGACCAGTAACCCCAGCGAAATTTTAATTGATAGTTATTAAAAAACCGTAACACTGGCAACCGTGTGTGTTCTGCTATGTATCTATGTCCCGGTGTACCATTTATAAAGCGTGTGGCAGTGCTGTTTGTTTTGTGTAGCTGTGAGTTCTGTTGCGGCCGGGGTGACGTGTAACCCCAGTAAGCGTTAAGTGTTATTTAAAATAAATATAAAAAAGAACTTTCAATGGCTGTTCGACCAGGTGATCCAAAATTCGAGGAAACTGTGCTAAGGTGGAATGAGGAACTAGAAAGTCAATACGATTCTGACAATGGGGGTACAGATTTTGAAGATAATGTGTCAGTACAATCAGATTCAGATAGCATTGTATCGATCGAAGAAGAGGAACATGACAGAGGAGATATTATAGATAACAATAGAGAGAATGAAGCTGGAAAAATAGATAGTGAAAGTGAAAGAGATCTGCCTCAACCAAAAAAGTTCAGAGGAAAAAATGGCTAGAGCTGGTCTGCTGAACCACCAAGTCGCACTCGTACTCCGCTGCGAAATATTGTATCTCGACTACCGGGCCCAAAAAATGATGCTAGGAATATAACAACTATATTGGATTCCTGGAAACTGTTCTTCAGTGATGAAATTATTATTTGTATCGCTTTATACACTAATCAAGAAATAAAAATTCAAAGTCAGAAATATTCTCGAGATTGTCGTTTTGTAAATGAAACTGATACCATTGAAATCATGGCATTATTTGGTTTACTGTATATTGCAGGCCAAAAAAAAGACAATCATCAGAACTCAAAAGAAATGTGGTCGAAGTTTGGGCCGGAAATTTATCGCTGTATAATGAGCGAAACTAGGTTTAGGTTTTTGATATCTTGTATAAGATTTGACGATAAACGAATCAGAGATCGTCAAGATAAATTTGCCCCCATACGTACTATATGGGAACGATTTATTTCAAACTGTACTAAAAATTATACACCCCATAGTTATTGTACCATTGATGAGCAGCTATTAGGCTTTAGGGGAAACTGTCCATTTAGAGTATATATTTTGCTTCAAAACCTGATAAGTATGGGCTCAAAATAACGACAATGTGTGACGCACGCACTTTCTATATGGTAAGTGCTATTCCTTATATTGGAAAAATAAAAAGACCGGATAAAGAACCTGTGCCAGATTATTATGTGAGAACACTGACCGAGAGCATTCATGGAACAGGGAGGAATATTACAATGGATAATTGGTTTACGTCAATCCCTTTGACCGACAAAATGTTAACTGAATTCGATTTGACTATTGTAGGTACACTTAGAAAAAACAAACGAGAAATTCCTCCATCTTTCCTCCCAAATAAGGAGAAAAAAGAAGGTACTTCTCAGTTCGCATTTAGCAATAAAAAAACATTGGTTTCTTACACCCAAAAAAATGAATTCAGTATTATTATTATCCAGCATGCACAGCGGAGAGGTAATTGACGAAAATAGCAAACCTGAAATCATAAACTTCTATAACTCAACAAAAGGAGGGGTGGATTCATTGGACCAGATGATGCACTCCTCCTCTGTCTCCAGAAAAACGCGTAGATGGCCACTACGGTTTTTTATGGAATGCTTGATCAAGCAGGAATAAACTGCGACGTGATATACCAAATTGTGAGAGGTAACAGAAAAAAGAGTACTCGCCGAACATTTTTATTTGAGCTTGGGTTTGCTCTGGCTAAACCTCACATGGAAATACGTTTAACCAAAAATCTGCCCGGTGATTTAGCATCATCCATTAGAAACATACTTGATGTGAAAGATGAGACTGCACCTGAAGGACAACCTCCAAGAAAACTTTTAAAACAGAAGCGGTGTTTTTTGTGTGCAAGAACAAATGACCGAAAAACCAAAACTGCCTGTGGAAAATGTTCAAAACCAATTTGTAACAACCATAGAGTAGAAATATGTTTAGAATGTATGAAATAAAAGTTTTTTGTTCGAAAACTGCAATTTTTTTTTATTTATAATGTCAATTACGATTTTTTTTTGTAAGGGGGTTACCGGTAACCCCATGTAAGCATATAAAGGTGCATATTTTATGTAAGCACTCTAGGGTTAAGTGTGTCCGTTTGGTATTGTCGGACTAACATTAGATATGACTAGTCTGACGGAAGGGGTTACTAAATGACGTGCTTTTAATTTTTGTACCAAAACTTCGATTTCTCCTCCATTTTCCATAAATTGATCAACTACAGTCTTAGTCGATAAGTAGATACACACTCTATTATTAGATATTCTTGAGCAGAAAATAATGTTGCGTGGTTGAACTATTGGGCCTAAACTCAGAAGATAGTCTTGTATTTTTGCATCATTGATTGCGCTAAAAATGATTCCCTGATCTTTTGCGGGATACATTGGTTGAATTGGTTGTTTGAGCATATGAGAATAAGCTTGTGTTGAAGTAGTTATTGGTGTATTAGGTGATGTAGGATTTTTATTTATGTTGTTATTATCCATCTTTTGTTTTAAATGGTTTTCGGAACATTATTTTCTGAATACGGCACTGGCAGTTAATTCAAGTCGATTAGCAGATTTTTTTTTGCTACTTGGAATTTACTTGACAAATAAAAATTTGTTGTCCTTATCAGTATGTATGGTATTGATTGAATGGTATTATTCAACCACTGTAGGTTATGTTTTGTACTCACTCGATTATGATGTCGTGTATCGGTCTTAATACTATCACTAACCTTCACTGTATTATTTTGCTTAATAACTGGTTATTCCGTTAAATTTGCGCATTCGATTCGAAAGCTGTTTATTGCTCCGTGAACAGAGAGGGAACGCTTTTACATTTTTAAATTAGCAACTTTCATGATCTGGTGATCATCCTATGTCTAAATAAGGTAATCAGTAAATTTAGAATATAAATATTTGACCTATTATATCTCATGGTGTTGTAAATAATAAGTGGTAAATACTTATTTAGTATTTTTAGGTGCCCTTCAGGGAAACGCTTGAGAAAAGTGGAAGGATTCCTGGAGACATTGTGATTGTATCAATCCTACTTAAAACAATCAGGATCTGTTTTTAATAAACTAGCAGGTGGTAGGTACAGAGTTTATTTTTGGATGTTTGAAAGAGAGGCACAAATAATTCTTTGTCCCGTAACAACTGGCGCGTATCAGAAGATGGTTTAGTAGCGCTCAAGTGGATGGACCGTCATAGCGTGTTACTTCTCAGTAATTATCATGACCCTTCTCTCGTAGACAAAGTATCTAGAAAACAAAAAGATGGTTTGGTGCAAGAAATATCCTGTCCAAACATGGTCAAAGATTATAATAAAAATATGGGCTTTATCGATAAGTTTGACATGCTAAAGAGCCTATATGAAATAAATCGAAAATCCCACAAATGGTGACACCGAATAATGTTTTATTTTGTGGACATGCATTGTGAATTCTTATATTTTATTTTGCCAAAGAACTGGTTCAAAATCGGTGAAGAATTTCGATTATGTGTTTCTCGGGGGTTCATAGGAATACCCGAACGTCCTAAAACAGGCAGGCCTTTTTCAATCGTCCCTGTCAATAAATTTAAAAAAACTAGTACCATTGGAAGTACGTCACACGAAAGTGATTCATCTACCGCAAAGATCCACCTCACTCAGGTGTGCTTCTTGCAGTAACATAAAAACACAGGACAATATGGAAATGTTCTACATGCAACGTCGGTTTATGCCTTAATAAAGAAAGAAACTGCATTGCACAATATCACACAAAATAACATCCACTCAATGTTCATGTACTTAGGTTCCTACCCGTTAAGTATACGCCTATCCGTTAAGTATACACTTTCAATTTCCATTAAAAAGTTCGGCCTCAAAGGGATAAAGGCATGTGTTGCCAGAAGAAAACACTAGCGGCATTTGCTTATAGACACGTGTTGCCAGAAGAAAAATATTAACAGTGTTCGCTTTTAGGCACGTGCTGCCAAAAAAAACAAGCGACGTTCGCTTATAGGCACGTGTTGCCACCAATCCTCTTCGTTCTGTATGCTTATCCATTTATTTTTTGGTGTCTCGTAATCTGATCTAAAATCTTTTAAATCGTACTGATAAAAGTATACTTTGTTATCACTTATCACTATTCTTCATTTTACTAGCAAGATTATTTGGAAAACTCAAACTGAAAATCGTCAACATGTGTCATCCTATTATCGATTCTATACTCAATTTCAAAAGTGTACTCCTATAAAAAAACTAAAACTATAGCAGCTTTTGCTTTCAACTAAGCGACATCCGCTTTAAACTTCAAAATTATAACAACTAATGCTTTCGTAATAGGGTGAAATATTTTTCTTTGTCGCTAAGTACATTTTATTGATTAAAAGCAAAATATACAATTTACAATTAATAACATATTATAACAAAAAAAATACCTTAAACTTGAAAAAAAAAAATTACAACCAAACAACAAATGTAGACTCGCATACACTCATTCTATATCCAGAATCTTATCTTATCGATTATGTATCGAATCTATATTATATTGCTGTCGTAGGACTTTATTACATTTACTTCATGGTTATTGGAAGGTTTACCATAAAAACATGAATTAATATACTTTCCAATCATCATTTTGTGATCCTGATTTTTAAAAATCTCTCCCCATGAATGAATAATGTTTTAATACAAAACGGCATGTCATTCTGCTAACACTCCTTGCACTGAGCAAATAATGTCACAAAATTGTTTACTATTTACATTGTACATATCCAAAAACATGCATATGGTTAGATTTTCTGCATCGACTCGTACTAAATAAAAAAATCTAACATGATAGTTTAATAACATTATTCCAGCTTCCTGTACCTATTCAACACTTGTTACTCCTTTTTTCTATTAACTCGGGCATTCTGCTCAAATATATTTATGATGTCATTATTACAAAATCTACAAATTGAACCTCACTTTTATAAAAAGAGCATTTATCTTTGTGAAGTCCTAATATTACACAATGGTAACATTCAATTCGGGGTTTTCTACAATTTTTAAATAGGACACAATTATCCAGAATTAAAACAATTAAATGATCTTGAGTCTGTACTTTCATTCTTATTTTGATGTTTATCACTTTGATATTTATTGTTTATTATCTCGATAATTCATATTTAAGTTGAGCCGAGGCTTGAATTTAAAACTGGATACTTTATCTTTAGGCATTCTTCCCACGGTATTTAGATACCCTTTTTATTTTAAAACATTAGAGAGATTTTAAGCCACATAAAATTTTGAAATACGTTACACGCTAAACGTTAAACTGAGCAAGCGCAGTCTTTCTAAAATAGCGGATGACATTTTTAACATTTCAGTTTTTGAAGCCATAACCTGTGAACGACGTTAAACGTTATTTTGTTTTGTATTTTGTGTATCTAACCTCAAAATTTCTGTTTGCTGAATTTGATTTCTATACATGAACTATGGATAATTTGGAAAATATAATTAGACGTTGAAATGATCAAGGTCTAATGGACCACAACTTGATAAGGGGCGCTATTCTTCACCATATTTTCGACCCACCTATTTTGGCACCCCCAAGGCCTGTTTTTAATTTTCATGAAATTGATGCGAGTGATGCAGAAGTAAACTTTAGATTCAAGAAGGAAGATATTTTAAGATTAGTTCAAGTTTTAGGAATTCCAAACAGATTTACAACTCGATCAGGGCATATTTCAACTGGTAAGAACATTATACAAGAAATAAACTGTATGTAAGCATGTTTAGTTATTTTTTTTTATTTTCAGATATTGAAGGAATGTGCATTCTGTTGCGTCGCTTGGCTTATCCAAATCGTTTATGTGACCTGGAGTTTGTTTTTCATCGTTCCGCAGCAGCTCTTTGAGAGATTAGCAGTTTTATGAACAAACACATTTATAATAATTTTAGGGCATCTTTTGGAGGATTTGAATAATTTAAACTGGCTTAATCAAGACCGTCTACAACATTATTCTGAAGTAAGTGACTTTTCTGCATTTTAGCCAATTAATATTGTATGTATATTATTTTTTCTAGGTTATAACAGCAAAGGGTGCGGCAGTACAAAACTGCTGGGGATTTATAGACGGCACTGCCAGAGCAATATGTCGTCCCTCAGAAGAGCAAGAAAATTACTATTCAGGCCACAAACATTTTCACTGTGTGAAGTATCAGTCAGTGGTTACTCCAGATGGGGTGACTGTTAGTGCAATTGTGGCTTTTCCAGGGCGAAGGCATGATGCTGGTATGTTCAGAGAGTCCAAATTGTATAACCAGTTGGAACAAAAAGTAAGACTTCCTAATGGAACAGCCTTCGTTATTTTCGGGGACCAGGCCTATGGCATAAGAGAGCTACTGTTGTGCCCATTTCCTGGGCATGGTGTTAATGAAGCACAAAGAAATTTCAATGCATCTATGTCTGTTGTGAGGCAGGCAGTAGAATGGAGTTTTCAGAAAATCATTCAATTGTTTGCTTTCTTGGACTTTAAAAAAAATCAAAAAATCATGCTTCAGGATATACAAGCAATGTATAAAACTGCTGTAATTTTAACTAATTGTCATACTTGCTTGTATGGAAATCAGACCTCCCAGTTTTTTAATATGATTCCTCCAAATTTAGAACAGTATCTTGATTTTAATAATTAGGTATTTGATTTTGTAGTGAAGTTACTGGTTGTTATAAATATAAAAATATTCAAATAAAGGCCACAGTGATTTATTTAATTTAAAAATCGTATTTTGTGTTTAGACCCTTACTTTGTGGAATCTACTTGTGTTACTGTTAGGAATGAAAATAACTGTTTCTAATCAATTTCACTTTATATTGAAAAAAATATAAAAATTCTAAGATATTGACATATCGTTTGAATATGTCGATATCGAAACAATTGTCAGTTTTTTAGAATTATCATAACTTTTTCAATATACAGTAGAATTAATCAGAAACAGTTATTTTCATTCATAACAGTAACATAAGTAAAAATTGTTCTTGAAATAAAACCAAAGACATACAAGTATTTATTTATTTATTCACCAGCAAGCTGGTTCGAATTATAATAAATAAAACAATAACAAAATTATACAATGTACACAAATTCAGACATACACAATACAAGATATACAAAAATCATGGTACACTTTCTTGTGATAAAATTTTTTGTTCGTATTTTTATTATGTAAGCTTGTTTATAAGCAAGTTTAATAGCTTATCTTGTTGTTGTATAACCTTTTCCAAATTACTCGTTCATTTCCTTCTCCTCCAATTCCATTTGTTTTTTTCCTTGAATTTCAGCAAAATTTTGCTGTTTTTCCATCAGCTGCACCTTTTTTTCTTCTAGAATTAATTTTCTCTCTTCCAGGACCAGCTCTCTTTCCTTTAATGCAGCTTGCTGCTTGTCATATTTTTCGAGATATGCAAGCCCTTGCCTCTGAGAATTAATTCTCCTTTTCCGTGATCTAACTTGATCTAAAACAAAATAAATGATTAAAAATGGAAAAAAAATATCAAAATATTTCTAACGGACACTTTTTTATTATTGCAGTGTAGATTTAAAAATAACATACCTAAAATTCTTGAATGCTTGGAACTTGATTTGTTGCCTGAAGTGTGAATAGGTTTCTTTCCTTTAGGGGTTGATAAGGACATTGGTGCATTGTTTTCAGTGCCACTAGGTCCGGGAATCTGTACACTAAGTGCTATTTGTGGTTCTGGAATGTTTAAGTTGAAAGAAAATGTAAGTTACAACTACTGCGCTTAATAATTATATGGGAGTAAAATATGTTAGTATCTGGAGAATTTATATAACTTTGTTGTGCAAATTACTGAAAATAGAATACTGAAAGTATTCAAGCTCTAGGCAAAGCCTATTTTGAAGATTGTAAACAATTATTATTTTTACTCACCCATATCTGTGGTCTCGTTTTCTTCATTTTCCCACATATGTACATCATAAACAGTTTCTTCAGCATCTGCAGAAGGGCTTTCTAATGCTAAAAAGTGAAAGAAAAAATGTGAAAAAAGATAGTCTTAATGGGGATTGTCTACTTAATACTGATTATTAACAGGTACTTATTTTACCAGTAAACTACTTTGAAATACTTACAGGCATAATCCTGAATTACACTTGTCGACTCTATAACTTTTGACGATTCTCCCAATATCTGAGTCCATTTATTTCTCGCCTCCACTCCTATAATTTTTGAAGCACAGCCACTGCCCAACTTTCTCTTTTTTGTGGGGACATTTTTAAATTCTCTCATCAAGTCGTATATATTATGAATGAGGTTTTCCTTTTCTGTCGCCTGGATTTCAATACCCGACCTTAAAGAATAATAAATTAATAGGGATTTACTTAATTACAGTTACCTGTAAATAATTGTCATATTAGTAAAGCGTGATCTATAGACGTCAAAAAATAATATTTCAAGACCGTCCACTAAGAAGCAACAACTACTTCTCGGGCTATATGCCCCGACAGACATTGAATTTCACTTCTAAAGTAAACAATTATTTACAGGTAACTGTAATTAAGTAAATACCTACAAAACCGAAATGGTTTTTTGTCGATATAGAATTTTGGTTTGAGATTAGATGTAGAGATGTCGCCGATATCGCACTCTCAACATTTCCTTTATTAAGGCTAATGTATTAGTGTGGTATCAACGTAGTCTCTAGTCCAGGATTATGCTCTCAGACCTTCTGGACGAATAGCATCTACCTTGTGCTGATAAGGCGCAAAAACGCCGAAACCGGTCCACAAGTGATGTTATTCCTTCTAATCGCAAACCAGAATGGTTGGTTCTATCTTAACAGATATACCAGCCCCGTTTACTTTAGAAGTGTAATTCAATGTCTGTCGGGGCATATAGCCCGAGAAGTAGTTGTTGCTTCTTAGTGGACGGTCTGCTATTTGGAAATTAATTTTTCTAATTTTTGTAAAGCGTTTAATAGTATTGAACTATTATTTTTTGACGTCTATAGATCACGCTTTACTAATATGACAATTATTTACAGGTAACTGTAATTAAGTGAATACCTACAAAACCGAGATGGTTTTTTTGTCGATATAGAATTTTGGTTTGTGATTAGATGTAGAGATGTCGCCGATATCGCACTCTTAACATTTCCTTTACTAAGGCTGATGTATTGGTGTGGTATCAACGTAGTCTCTAGTCCAGGATTATGCTCTCAGAGCTTCTGGACGAATAGCATCTACCTTGTGCTGATGAGGCGCAAAAACGCCGAAACCGGTCCACAAGTGATGTTATTCCTTCTAATCGCAAACCAGAATGGTTGGTTCTATCTTAACAGATATACCAACCCCGTTTACTTTAGAAGTGTAATTCAATGTCTGTCGGGGCATATAGCCCGAGAAGTAGTTGTTGCTTCTTAGTGGACGATCTGCTCTTTGGAAATTAATTTTTCTAATTTTGTAAAGCGTTTAATAGTATTGAACTATTATTTTTTGAATTAATAGGAAGTTAAATATATTATTTCAAGAGAGAAAAGAAAACGGTTTATAAAACTGTAGGTACCTAATTGGTGGCCGATGATCTGTAGTAATTTTATATATATATATATCTACTTACTTGTCTTTCAAAATTTTGTACTGCTCCAACCAAAGTTTAACAAGCCTTTCCAGGTGTTCTTTTAATGTTCTTATTGAAAACGTTTTACCCGTAACACTTAGTACATTTTCCTGGATAACTTCCCATAAAGCTGGATTTTCAAACGGGTTATGGGACAGTACCTCCCGCAGCAAGCATAAGTCATCATCGTCGGTAAATCGCTCTCGTTTTCTTATAACATCCATCGTAAAATTGGCAAATCGATAAGGTCAAAAGAATATAAATAAAAAAATCACAAAAAGCATCAACTCCAAACCAAAAACATAAACTGAGAATTATATTTTGACTTTTGACAGCATACAGCAGGCAAAATTGTCGTTGGAAGTCGGCGTTGCCAAGTTAAAACATTCAAAGATTTTTATAGTACATTTGAAAGCCAAAATATAATTAAGAATCAAAATATATCATTTAAAATTATTTGTGGATAGTTTTAATACATTTTAAATAGTTTTCCATATTTTTTCTTTTATTCAACAAAATAAATATGATACACTTGGCAATTATGTTAAAACCTTACCGCTTAATAACGTTCCGTTTATTTCGACGTTAATAACGAAGTACGTTATGGCTTTTTAAGGTGATCGGTTATTTTTATACTATTGCACATGAGCAACATAACCGATAACGTATAACGTTGATCAAATAAGGGGCTTAAAATTTCTCTATATTAACGTGTGTGTGCTACTTTGATTTTACCGTTCGTGCAATTTTCGTATAATTTTCTAGCAATATCTGCATTTATCAATTAACCATAAAAAATGTTTTAATTTATATCTCTTATTTTCCATCATTTTTGAGACCAGTAATCCCATCAACATTTCCCAGTTTACTTCCGTAAATAGTAGCATATTTCACAAGCTTAGAAAATGGAACAGACTTACAGGTTGATGTTTGTTTTAATGTCAGTCGTACTCCACGTTTTCGTCATATTGTTGACGAGTGTTGTCTCGTATATCTTCCAGAAATTAGCCCAAAAGTAGTATCTACGGTCGTCCCACTGATAGCGCTCTGCTTGACCATCTACTCCTACTCCATTCAACCACTTATTCATAATCACCGCTATATGTAGACTATATATAGACTGAACACTTCCCTTTTCAGACCTCCTCCTTGGCCATGTGTATATGTTTCAAAAGATGACAAGTGACATCTTTGTTAATGGGTCTTGTGTCTAATAAATAAAGTAAGGTGACATATCCATTGATGGGTCTTGTCTAATAAATATAATACTCTAGAAATATTAGTCCGGAAAATCTATACCAAAAAATGGGAGTGAAGGTGCATAAAATCCCAACAAGCTGAAAATCAGTGGAATTGTTCAAAACATAATTATAAATAAAATTTTGAAGTTCCCCATCATTCCCGTGTATGGAAAAAATATTACTCGAGGTCAAAGGTCAAAAAAATGAGTTTTTCGCGATTTTCAGCAAAACGGTAAGTTTCATCATAAAAGTATCCCAGACAAAAATTGTAGACCATAAAATTATCTATCAAAAATGTACCAATACTTTTTTTACGAGCCACCGTTTCTGAGATATAACGATTAAAAAGTTGTTATCGTCATAATATGCATGAGTACGCCACGTATATACATCTCTAGAGTTGTTATATATGTTGAAATATTTTTCTATCGGTCATTGTAACTTATTCTTGAAATATAAAATATACATAAGTTATAACTATAAGAATATCATGTAAAATGAAACCCAGTCCCTTAATGTATACGCCATACGCCAGTGTAACTTCGAGACCTCTGTTTTGTAAAGTGTCAAAATCATGTACTATTTTTACACGCAATAACTGGCTGTGATACGACATCTGCATTTTACAGCAATTTTCAAAATGTTTGAAAAAAAAAGATTTAGTTCAATGTGCTGAAGTTTTTAAAAAGAGTAATTCAACTCAACAAGAAGTTATCACAAACGGCATCCGCTTTCTTCTTCCCATGTACGGAGCTCCTAAAAAAAAAAATACCAGTTTAGATAAGCATCGATATGCATGTTTCGTTAAAAATACCAAAAATAAAAAACAAGTTCAATTAGCTTGTCTTCCTCCAACCTCAGTTGCTGCTCAGCATCAACATCTTTTTCGGGTATATTACCAAGTTCAAGTGTGGCTTGGTTATCAGCTAGACCCTACAGACTGGGGTTGGAAGTTGGACAACAATATATTAGAGCCAGTTCAAACTTTACTCCCACCAGCACCGGAAAAACTGCAGAACACAATTTTTTGCATCTGCAAACAAAAAGGGATGCAGTGCTAAATGTGGTTGCAAAAAAGTCGGACTGTTTTGTTCTCTGACATGCACAAATTGTCAAGGCCGGTCGGGCTCTAATGTTGAATCACCAATAGTAAAGGATTCGTATGATTCCAACGGAGTGTCATGCGATACATCGCTATTGACTCAATTTACTTGCATCCAAAATGAAGATGAAGAAGAAGCAGGAGAAGAAAAAGAAGAACAAGAAGAATTTGAAAGTTACGAATCAGACGAATGAACTTTACCACTTTTTTTAAAATTTACATCGCTTTTATCTTTTCCAATCTTTGAAAATGTCCGTTAATTTGCAATAGTTTCAAATTGAACAGGATCACAACTGACCTGTGGAGTAGGCCTACTGGGAAAACCTCGTTAAAAAAACGCGCTAAGTACACTACCTCGTAGGTGGCGTAGAAACGTGTGCATATTATGACTATAACAATTTTTACAACTTTTTGAATCGTTATATCTCAGTAACAGTGGCTGGTAAAAAGAAAAGTATTGGGACATTTTTTATAGATAATTTTATGATCTACAATTTTTTTCTGGGGTACTTTTATGATAAAACTCATTTTTTTGACCTTTGACCCCGAGTAAATTTTTTTCCATACTCGGGAATGATGGGGAACTTTTAAATTTTATTTATAATTATGTTTTGAACAATTTCACTGATATGATATGTAAGTCAAAAGCCAGGAGGTAGTCACTAACGAATCATTTGTGTACTTTAATATAGCTCAAAGAAGCGGAGTAGACGAGAAAATCCATCACCTAAGTTTATTTAATTAGGTACCAGCCATCTATCTTGAAAGTTAAGCAGAATGAAAAAAAATGCCCATTCATTTTTAAATAAAAATAAACGATATTCGGAACCTGATCATACTCAATAATCATCGTTAACAATGGCAAAATGGGATAAGTATTTACATAGAAAGATAGAAAGACCCTTTCAGCTGTTTCTATTTCTTTTTTTTTGTTCGAGATGGGAAACTCATGTTCGAATGGGTCCAGGACCCAAACAGTGTTAGACTCATACCTAAGGGGATGCCTACCAACCAAACCCACCTTAAACTCGCCGTTACCCACGCCTCGGAATCACAACCCTAGCATACTTCGAGAAGGGCAGTGGTCCCTCGCACTATATCCGCTCACACCGTCGTCTTCTCCCTACTATCACTCCTACCTCTCATGCCATATCGAGTCCTTCTCTCCCCCCAACCATGCTCTCTACTACGCCAATCACCTCCATCCGTTCCTTATCCCCCCTCAACATTATCTCCACCATGATCTTCTAGTACACCGCCTCCCCTAGTTTCATCTCCAACTTTTCCAGCATACTCAATAATCAAAACGTAAACAATGGCAAAACGGGATAAGTATTTATATGGAAAGATAGAAAGATACTTTTAGCTGTTTCTATTTCTATCTGCCGAGTATTCACATGGAACTGCTCGCTCGAACATCTCCGAATAGACATCAGAGTAACCTTACAAGAAATCAAATACATGGGAGTCAAAACTCAACTATATTATTTTCTGAAAAATTTTAAATGGATCACCCTTTATTTTATGAATTAACTCACCATGTATTTGATTCAAGAATTATTTGCAAAACCATTTGTGTTCGTGAGTTTCGATGATCGTTAAAAATCAATGGATCATTATTCTTTTACTCCAATTCAATTATACAGGGCGTTGAACTTTTCACGATTTTGACAGAAAATTGGTTATTAATTTTCAAAAACCCCGTATAACATTTTATAACCTCATATTGTTGTAATGGGGAGGTGAAGCGGTTTTCAATTTCATTGTAAAATATAGGGTATTCCATTTGGAAAACCTAGCTTTCATTTGCTACCGACTTATAGAACACTCCATAATATTGAAATATGTAGCTTGAACTTATCTCCAATTTTTATGAATAACTTTCATTTTAACAGACCTAGTGAGGTTTATCACACTAATCAATCATCCTGTATTAAGAAATTTAGTCCAAGGAACTGAAACTTTTCGTATTGCTTTTCGGCCATTAGTCTAAAAGCCCGATTCAAATGATACGGGATTTAACCAAAAATAATAAAATGATCAATGTAAAAGAAAATACGGTGAGATGGTTATTATGGTTCCTGTGAATCTGGTCCTCTAACTATCGGTAGCGCACATATTGTGTCACGTGATTCCAAATAAGTATATACGATATTGTTACATTAAAACATTATCTTTATTATTAAAAACATTTTTTCATACAATTACACAGCTGCTAACATTACCTTTCATTTTTTGTATGTATTCTTAAGTTCTGCAAGGTTTTTGTGAAGATTCTTTATAATCGTTGATTGGGCATCTATCTAAAATTGAAGAAAAAAAGAATTGAACGAAAGTATGAGTATTTTAAAAACAACGAAGTGCAAATTAGAGTTTATTCCTATGTAAATGTTATAAAATTTCAAAGTGTAGTCAGATAGCTAGACTTTTTTATCACAAAAATATAAAAATATATGTTTCATGTTCACAAGAAAGCTATTATTTTGGAAATTTCTACATGACTCTTAGATCCGTAGTCGAGTACCTAAAAAATTTTGAAACATTCGCCCAAATACAGGGAAAATAAAAAATTATGATCTGGTATGATTTTGAAGTATGTTCAAAAATTTTCAATTTTCAACACCTAATTTCACTGGCATTTCTGTTTATTGCAAACACACTTTATTAACAATCAACACAAAATAAAGCGCTGATTAGGGACGGAATCTGACCAAGTTTCGTACTGCGGATTAATTGCTAAGGTATTCGTTGAAATATCTTCAAATTATTATCTCAGAATATAACGGAATTAATCCCCCCAGAAATTTTATTCATTTATTATTGCAATCTATTGTGATCAATGAGTAATTTCAATGTAATTATCAAATACTAGCGACCCGCATCTGCTTCCGGATAGATAGGTAGAAAGTTAAATTATCATTTTATTTTGACAAATCGAACATAAGGTAAACGTACTATGTATGCGTCCGAGTACTAGTTATTGACCTATTTTGAATATAAAAGCCGTTTTCAATAATTCCCTGAATGATTATTTTATAGGCAATATATGATGTGCCCTCTACATGTTATTTGATCAATTATAAAACAATACTAAAGAGACTCCTACCATACCAGCCTTGTAACTTGCATGCCAAACAGTGTGCATCAACATCCTGCCGAATTCAGTGCGTTTTAGTGCATTTTCGTTACTTCTATGCTGAGCATTCCTACCCACATAGAGTGAGTATTTAATCGTTTTTGTTTACCTAAAACCAAAATCCATGGCTTGTTTATTATTTCAGCGTAACTATGTAATTTACTAAAGATACTTGTTTTTACTGCTAAATTTAGTTTCCTTTCATATATTTATGTAGTTCAAACACTAATGCCGCCTAATATACTTCAGATTCAATAATTATTATCCGTTCGGTCAGATACTAATAATTTGACGATTGATCTTATTCTGTATAATACTCTATAGATTTAAAAAAATATAATTTTTCATTGTAGCCAATCTATTAATAACTTAACAAAGCAGATCTGGTTTGGTGTTTGACCAACACTTTTTTTAACTGCTATTATGTTAAAAAAGAAGGGTAATACTAGGTCAAACATTTGATCAAAAATAGGTCAAACACTAACTTATACCTATTGGTCAATAATGCAAGCAAGTACAATATGCACGTAGAATGTTGAAAATATTAGCTAAATAACGTTAAATAATATTTTGTTTCATTGTTTTCATTTGAAAAATGTTGATGTTTTTTTTTAATTTAATTGTTTGACCGACAATTAATATTTACAATTAAAGGTCGAAACTCACTTAACAGCACTGCACCTGTCAAGCATCGTTACAGCACCGTCAAGTGGTCGACTTGACGGTTGTGTATGGGTTCACTTAACGAATCGACACGGGATCAGCTCTGCTGCGATACCCGACTATAGGCTTCACTTTATATTGTCAGAGATATTATATTGTACTATACTAACCGAAATGTGCTGATAAGTGAGTGTACGACGTCGGCAAAGGATCAGCACAACACAAGCACGCCGTCCGCAAAATATTCTCACTGAGAAATGTATTGTGGTTGAGGCGTTGACCTGCCTTGTCGGTGCTGTGCTGATGTTATTAGGTAGGCGCGCTTACATTTAAATACACATAAGAAATAAAATCGCTTTTCCTATGAGGGGCTGATAAGTGAGTTTCGACCTTAAATGTGTCGAGCTGTTGACTATGCGGGACAAATACCCACTAAACCAAATATCGGTCAATTATTAGATATGAAAAAACATCAAGGGGATATAATATATTCATTTGCATTAGAATTTGATATTTTGATTCGTACTTAAGTACTCATTTTAGTACTTATATTTTTTTCAGAATGGCACCAAAAAAAAAGTTTCAGTATTCTGAGGAAGAATTACGAGATGCAAAAACACAAATGCATAGGCAGAGAAAAATGGGACCATCGTCTATATTGTCCCATACAGAAGAAAAGTTGTTAGTAGAATGGTTGTTTCATATATCCAGTCGAGGCTTCCCAGCAACGGAAGATCATTTACCGGACAGCTTCTGATGAAAAACGTGAAAAGGGAAAATCCCTTCGTAAATAATAGGCCTGGTCGAACTTGGTACCAGCTCTTTTCAAACCGACGCGTTTTCAATTGCGACGAGACTGCTTTTTTTCTAAGCCCTGAAGAAAATAGGGTACTCGTTAAAAAGGGTGAGAAGACAGTCTATAATTTTATATATAGCGACGACAAGGAGAGTCTTAGGAGTTTAATTGTATGCAATGCAGCAGGACAGCTACCTCCAACAATGGTAGTTCGTAGCTTTAACAGAGTTCCCACAAAAGTTGTAAATACATTTCCGAAATATTGGGCGATGGGTAGAACGGATAACGGCTGGATGACCTTCCAAACTCTACTCACATTCCCCAGCCTTTGGATGTGGCATTCTTCCACCCTCTAAAAAATCAGTGGAAGAAAACGGTGCATGCCTGGAGAATACAAAATAATAGCGAACGTCTATCACGTGAACATTTTGCTACCTTGTTGGAAGTAACTATAAATTCTATGGAAAATAGGCACTCAATTTTGTCAAATGGTTTCAGAACCTGTGGTTTGTAACCTTTTAATGCCGATAACATCAAATTTGAATTATTTTTTGAAAATAAAATTGGTAAGGATCAAATTCAAAAATTAAAGGAAACTTGAAATAAGAGCTTATTTGAATTTTGGCAGAAGATGAAACAAATTACCCCAGAAGACAATAATTCAGCCTTGCAAGCGAATGAAAATGACGAAACAGTTACTTTACAAGAACATAACAATTAAGTCGTACAACCGCAAAAAGAAATTATGGACGCATATGAATATAAGAAAATGGTTACTTTAAGTGATTCTCCACTTGCATCTGCATTAGAAGTTACCAATTTTGTCTTGTTAGAAAAAGATAGTTTAATTATTAATATCGATGAGACTGATATAGATGCCATGACTGGGTTCAATGAACATAGTAATACTCAACCAATTGTGATTAATGTACCTGCAAATACCAAAAATGCAAATATAAGTGATACTATTATTGAATAGATGAGGCTTTTACTTGATGAAGATCCATACTAATAATGAAATAAAACAATTTAATTTGTAAAAATCTTCATTTTTATTTTGAACTAACGTTCAAATCAAAATTAGTGGATAAATTTTCCAGGTACTCTTTTTCAATACCTTTGTAACATTCTTAGAATTCCGTATTTAGGCACTTTTTGTACTTATCCCCATTTTTAATACTTTTGTCAATATCTTAGAATTCCGTATTAAGGCACTATATGAATTAAAAGTTTTTCATTGTATCTTCACTAGTTTGAAAAAGCTACTGTGTAGCGAAACGCGTCACTAATTTGAATTTGAAAGTTAGTTAGATAGATAGATAGATAGATAAATTTATTGTGAATAAGAATTACATCTTTTCACAAGAATTATTCATTAATTATAAAAGCTCGCAATTTTAACATACTAAGAATACTATAAACAAGTTTCTTTTGTCTATTTAAATCATGCGAATCCAGAAGTAGCACCAAATCATTCAAATTCTTTAAATTTGAAAACAACTGCGTGTCCCGAACACCACTATATATTGGGCATTCAAGCAATATATGAGTAAGAGATTCAGCTACTTGTAGATTGCAGATTGTACAGATATCCACAGTTGACACAGAATACACAATACCACGTGAGGTTATTCTTAACAATTCTTCACTACACGTTCGCAATTGAGCAATTACACGATAAATATAAATTGGAGCTAAAGTATTTAGATATAATGTCCCGGCATCATATGTGGATAAATGTTTATAAACAAGAGGATATGAAGATTGGGCCATCCTTCGAACATCAGCATTAAAGAGAGATTGTGTGTAAGTGTCTACAATGTTGTTCAATAATGATGTAAAATTATTTTGTTAAAAAGATAGCCATACAGACTCACCACCAGCAAGATTAAAATACTCTTTAAGTTGTATTAAAAAGTTGTATTTAATATTACATTCGCCTAAATTCATCAGCCGCAAAAACATTGTTTGGACAGGCGAGACTCGTCCATACCTTTCAACTGATTTACCCAAATTAATGCAGACTTGAAAATTAAACAGCTGAGCTTGTTCGAGCCGGTTTCCAATCTAACAATGTAATTGGGTGTAGACCTTGGTAGATTCAAAAGTCGTTTAAAAAAATGTCTGTACACGTTCTAATAAGTCTGCATACCTTATGCCCCACACCGCTAATCCATAAGAAAATGAGGACAATATAATTGATTCATAAAGTTTTATTCTCGCAGGCCAATAATTAACTTTAGATTAGCAAATAATATTCATTACAACACCTATTGCTTGTTTTGCTTTAATAATAGTCCGTTTCGTCATTTCCAAGTACAAAGAAGATGACGAAAAAGTTACACCTAGATAATTGAAAGCTTTAACTATTTCAATTGGTTCGTTACTGAGAGAGAAATTGTAACGATAATTACTACTGTACACCCCTTTACTAAAAATCATTATTTTTGTTTTTTGTAAGTTTACCGCAATTTTATTTTCCAGCGAATATTTTTCTAGAGTACTTAATTTTCTTGAAATATCTATTGGAGAATCCCCTAGCAGAACGAAATCATCCGCATATAACAAAAGAAACACATCCCGATGACCATTGACATGTACACCCCTATGCCCCGCATTCTTAAAATAGTCTTCAATGTCGGCCATAAATAAACTGAATTTGAAAGTTAGTTCAAAATAAAAATGAAGATTTAAACAGATTAAATTGTTTTATTTCATCATTGATACTTTTAATAAGACAACAGGAGAAGACTTACATGAAACAAATATTATTGTGGAAAAGGCTCAAGTTCATGATATCGCCGATGGCGATAAAGATCATAATGCTAAGTAACAACTCACTTTGTCGCAGCGGTGCAAAAGGAAAATAACATTGAAACAAATAATTTTGATTCCATCCAAATTGTTTCAGAAGAAATTCCTAAAGAGGATTAAAATTTAATATCTGTTTCAAGCGAAACTGATATTAATATATTACAATCAATACCCAATAAATTTGCCGAAAGTCCAGCAAATGGGAATTTCCCGATCCCATTCAAGTAATACTTGATTTGGCCCTCTGAAAAAAGCAATGAAAAAAAAACAAACCAAAAGTAAAAGAGAGAAGATTCCTTTAGTAAATATATGAGTAAAAGAAGGAATATGAGAAGGAATGTGAAGAAAAAACAAAATTAGAAAGGAAATTGAAGAGAAAGTAGAAGATGGAAGAAAAGAAACGTAATGAAGAAGAAAGACGTAACAAAATGTTGAAATTTAACGAGAATAACAACTATAAAGAAGAAAAGAAAATCAACAGGATTCGAAATACTGTATCCAATACTCGACTAAATATAACCAAAAATTATCTTATTATTGACCGTTATGGAGACTCGGTATATCCAGGTATTGTGCTACAAAAAAAGTAAAAAGACAGAAAACGGGAATATTTTGTCAAAGCTATGACAAAAACTGACAAATATTGGAAATGGCCAGATAAGGAGGATCCTTTATGGTACTCTGAAGAAGATGCCCTTGGAATAATTGAAAAGCCGGAGGCTGTCAATAAAAGAGTAAATGAATTTTTCAGTTGAAAATATTTGTTATTTATTTTCATTTCTTTTATTTGAGTTTGTTAGTTTTTGTTTGTTTTATTTCCTAGTTATTATCACGAAATTAACCTTCCAGTGGCTGCGCCTTTGATTGTAACAAAATTAGTCGCGCCGGGTCTCGTAGACCCAATGTAAGAAAACTACTGCACCTATAGAAAAACACTATATTCACGCTGAGAGTTTTGTCACAAATAGATGGGTATATAATTTTCGACAAAAAAATAACCTATTCTATAAGTGCTTTTATTTATGCTAAGTTGGTGTGTTTGGCATACCGTTGGCGCTTATATTTACCGGAAATAGTATCGATATATTTGTTTGTATATTTGACTATCGAAGATAGCTTTTCGTCTGTAAAAAAGCTGTCAGTATTGCGAACAACTCAACACACATTCAAAAACGATGCGGAATTCTAGGAAGGTACTGGGAGTGGGAGATTTCGCAGAGCTGCCGAAGCTTTCATATTGCTAGAAATCTATTACACTGGGTCCACGGGGTGTGTACTACTAATTGCAGCCGTAGTCCCAAGTTTAGTTGGGATATTCCGATAAATGGCATTGTGAGACGTACTTTTTTCTCTAACCGTATGCTCTGTATTCTGTGATCTCTGGTTTTGTCTTCCTAACCTTTATCTTTCATATGATGTATCTGTCTTAGTGCTATGTTGACTATTTAGTAAACAACGTGTTATATTGTATTATATTGTGTGATATTGGGATTTGCTAGAAACATTGTGAAAATTTGAAATCAAAATAACTAAAAGACTACGAATGTGTTGTGTTCCGAGGTGTTGTGATAAAACTTCGAGAAGGTAATTGTCTCTTTCGAAAAACTTTATAATTATTTTATTTTCTATATTTGTATTATTTGTTAATAATACAAATGGATAATATACCGATACTCTAAAATATTAGTTTTTCTTTTTCCCACTGTTTGGTTTGTTTTTATTGGGATATAACCACAAATGAATTATAAATATTATAAAGATTTATTCATTTATAATATCCTCCTCACACCCTTAGGTAGAAAAAGTAACAAATTAATTACACCTTGTAACCTCCGACCCCAAGTATGTGGTTTAATTTCCAGTGAAAACATACCAAATAAAAAAAAACATACAGACCACCTATGGAACAAGAAGACCACACAAATAATTTGATTTTCCCGGGTAAATATATTTGAAAATGAACAGACTACTGCCTTACCAGACACGATTTATTTGAGATATTCCAATAGATGGCGATCAGCATACAATTCTTTTTAGGAAGTAGAGAGAAGGCTTTCTCTAACCTTCTCTATCTCTGACTGGGTCTGTCAGACCCGTCGCGATCACTGAAAGGTTAAAGTTTTGTTTCAAGTGATGTGTTTTTTTAAATAATTTCTTAAATATTCACTTGTTGTAAATACTCATTCAACAGTTTACAAAACAATAAGTGTACCTAGGTACTTAGGTCTTAAGTACTTACTTATATTTCGTTTGAAGATAGGTCATTCAGTAGGGCTTCTTCAGGTCAAACACTAGACTCAACAGTTTTTATTTAGGTCAATTACTGATACACTGCAGTAATTTGTTACATTGTCGTAATTAACATAGTTTACATAGCTCTTATTAATTTATCCCCTATGTATTCAATACCAAATAATCAAGCGATACATTAGTACGAAAAAAATACTATTCATACTCATTATAGATATTTCAAATCAACTTAAAGTTGGACGATTTTCGTTGTAGGTGAAGCACTAACAGGTCTAGGACTAGTACATTTACCTTAACAACAATTCCTTACACTGACATTTTTCCTACAAATATATATTTAATAACAATAACCCAAATACCATTATTCAATGGTGTGGGGTAAAACATTTCATCTATTCACATTGTGTATTCTGCTTATATTTGGCAATGATATTATGTGGTAATGTCTTCGTGAACAAACTTGGCCCATTCCTTTTTATTTCTTGCTAATATTTTTGCCTCATTCCAAGATTTTCCCTTTTCTTGAAGAATTTTTGTAACGCTGCTGTCCTATGTTTCTCTCGGTCTCCCACGTTTTCTCTTATTCGCTTTTTTTGCCTCCCACACTTGCTTAACTTGACTGGAATTTGACATTCTTTGGAGGTGTCCCCACCATCTCAATTGTCTTGTTTGAATATATTCAAGTGTCGATTTTATTTCTATTTCATTTCTTATTTTTGTGTTTCTTACTTTATCTATTCTTCTGACTCCTTTAACTCTTCTGAGATATTTCATTTCCACTGCTTGTATTTTGCTCTTCTGTCTGCTTGTCAGTGTCCATGATTCACAACCAAACGTCAGAATTGGTCTATATATAGTCTTGAATACATTTATTTTTGTCTTCATTAATAATAATAATAATAATAATTGAATTTATTATTTTCAAAATATATAAATGTTTACAATAGAATAAATGTAAAAACAGATTCATTAATTGAAAATAAAAGGCGATATTGATATCTTTTTTTTGTTTATAAAAGCCTGGTTCATTGCATAGTACAACTTCAGTGTTTTTTGCACTCTATCGTGTATTTCTTTTTCTTGTCTCCTGTTCTCTTTTAGGTCTACACCGAGATATTTAAAGCTTGTTACTCATTCAATTATAACATTGTCTACTTTTATCTGCTTATGTTTTATGTTTTCGCTTCCTACTACCATAACTTTCGTTTTGTTTTTATTTAATTTCATCCCATATTGTTCCATGGCATCATTCAAAATCTCCAGGTTCTTCCGTAAGTCTTCCTCTTTTTCGGCCACAATGACTATATCATCTGCAAATGCTCCTTCTGACACTTCACCATTCCCATATATCTGTATCCTACTTTAAATTTTTTAACTTTGACTTTACATTCCTTTATTACATCAATATATATTGTGAAAATTCTAGGACTTAGACCTCCTCCTTGCCTAAATCCTTCTTCTGTTGTGAGAAGCTATTTTGGTGGATAATAAAGTTAGTGTTTCCACTGTATATATTTTTTAATACTCTGATCATTTCATTTCCTATTCGTCTTTCTGATAGTATTTTCCATAGTTTGTTTCTTGGCAATCGATCGATAGCCTTTTCCATGTCAATAAAACCTAAATACAGTTCTTTGTCTTGCTCTATAGTTTTTTCCATGATCTTCTTTCATGCAAATATGTGGTCCTGTATACTCTTTCCCTTTCTAAATCCGCTTTGGCATTCTTGTAGTGTATTTTCTGTTACTGATTTGTGTCCAATATTTGTTCGAAAATGTTCATAGCAACATTCAGTAAATTGATTTCTCTATAGTTATTACAATCATATTTATCGCCCTTCTTATATATTGGTGTTATTAGAGCTGTTTTCCATTCTTACGGTACTCGTTCTTCATACCAAACTTTATTGTATATTTTAACAAGTGTTTCTGTACCTTTTTCTCCCATATAACTAAACATCTCATTTGTTAATTTGTCACTTCTTGTTGCTTTCCCATTCTTAAGCCATGTGTCCCAATTACTGTTGCATAGTCTTCATCTTAATTTCCTACCCTGCAGTTAAAATCACCCAATATCATTATTTTTCCTTGCGCTCCTTTTGTTGTCAATGTTAATTGTTCCCAAAAATTTGCTTTACTCTGTACTGTGTCGTCTTTATTTGGTCCATACATTATTAAAAATACTTTCTTGTTTTTGTTCTCATTATTAAGTTCAATTGATAATATTTATTCAGACCATCCTCTCCAGTTGACTATTTGTTGTTTTAATTTTTTATTTATGATTCTTCCAGCTGCTCTAGCCGTTTCTGGCACGCCACTATATATAAGTATGTTGTCATTGTCCATTTTCATCATACCTTGCCCTTTTTTTGTTTCAGTAATTAATAGTAAGTCTAGACCTGTTTCTTCAAACTCTTTTTTCTACCTGATATGCTTCTCATGTCCCAAGTACCAATTATTATTCCTTAATTATTTCTTGATTTCTTGTTTTTCTCAAACCTCTTCCTCATTACGTTACTGACATCTCTTATCTTATTATCATTAATGTGTTTACATTCGATGGTATCACCAACTTCTCCTCTTTACCTGTTCCTTTCATATTCCATGTTCCTCTCCTTATATCCGTATTCGCTTTTTTTTCTCCCTCTTTTTCCTTCTTTTTCCTTTCATTAAATCTTATTGGTTGCTTTTTCATTCTCATATCCATTTCCATTGCCGGGTCTCTTTGTGTCTCTGTAAGTTCTCTTTCCTTAACTAGTTTTTTGCTCTGCGATGAGGCTCCAGTAATTGTTTGTTGTGATTCCATTTCCATTCTTTATCATCTATTATCAATTTGTTGTAGCCAATTTTAACAGTTTTTCCTGATTCGCTGTCTAATTGCCACTATCAGGAAACTAATATCCATTCCACTGTGTAACACCATAATATGTTTTTAATCACTCTTATACAATCACAGTATTTTGAATAAAGCTATAAGTCCCAGTTTTGTTGAGATTTTTATCGACTAAATTAAAATATGTATTTACCAATTTTTGCTACGTTGCCTACCTCAACCTCTACCTCTACAAATATACCAATACCTAAATCGGATTTAGGAATTCCCAAAGTTAGGTTATATGTACCTAAACCGGATTTGGGAACTAATAAATGCAATTTACGTTTCACCATGCGCTAAGTAATAGGCACTAAGAGTGATGGAGAATACCTAATTTTATCTCTCCTAGATACCATTACTTAGCGCATGGTGAAACGTAGATTGCATTTAGGAAATCGTAAAAGCGATTTAGTATTACCTAACTTTAGGAAATGGTTGGTGTAATCGAGAATATGAATTGAGAGTGGAAAACAGTAAAGATGGAAAATGGAAGAATACAATAAGATTCATAATAAATGTTGGAAATGATCGCCTCCAACCTAAATACATGAAAGTAGTCTACGTCTCATCAATTGTCAAACATGTTCAAATATTTGAGGCGGATGTCTTATCACACGCTATTCAAATAGGATTTTTTTAAATTGTTAATATGAAGACTGTAAACTGATGACTTAAGGTAGCGCCAAAAAACCAGAAATCACATGGATTTGATTTTGGATATCAAGGAGGCCAGTGTTGTGGCTCTCCTCGACCAATCCAACGGTTGGGATAAGTTGCATCTAAGTATTGCCTAGAAATCTGAGTAAAATGTATGGAGCACTATCTTGCATGAACCATAATATATTATATGTTTTGTCTAATATTGAGTGAGATGTTCTCAAGTAGTTCAGGAAAATAATTTTGACAAACTGGTGTAAGTGATTCCATTTGATGTCTGAGACAAAAAATGTAGTTCACTCAAGTAGTCCCCTATAACTCCAATCTGCATATTAACTGAAAAAAACGTACTCTATGAAAAAACGAACACGTTGGATGTGGTAAGGGTACAATTGCCATGTTTGGCTGGAGTATTCACTCTTGAATACTCCCCAAAGTGATACCAGACTACTATTGCATTATAATTAAAACAAGGTATCACACAGGATATTGTATTTTATTTTTTTCCCGAATCTCTTGGATTTAAGGAAAAACAAGTTTTTCAAGACTACAGAGATTTTAAATAATATTTCTATATCACAAAATTCAGTCTCGAAAAAAAGATTAAATAAAGTTGATAATTTCACCCCCTTATAATGTAACAGGACTGTTGAAAAAATACCGGTGATCAGTCGTAGCGAGTGTCACATTGACGACGACAGCTAATTTGCTACCATCTCCTTCAACTTCTTCAACGTCTGAAGGAAGAGAATCGTACTCAATTTCAACGGCAAAATTAATAAACTATTAAACGTGATTCTTTTGACAAATATATCTTCTTCTTCTTCTATGATATATATCATAGAAGTGTTGCGAGGTCACCAACTCAAAGCCGGCCTTGTCTCTCGATTATAAATTTTGGCGAATGCGGACCGTTCGAGAACATTCTGGAAGAGCGTTTTGTTTACGCATATGACGAGCTCGGGAAATACAAGAATCTTCGAGAGTTGATAAAGACTATATATACGCGGGTTTTTGAGTGAGTTTGAAAACAAAAACAGTGAGTTAGTAAAGAGTTAGTTCACAGACAGTTTACATAAGCTCTCAGTAATCGGACAGTGAATGAAATAGTGAAGATAAATAGTGTAATATTCAAGTGGTGGAAAGTAAATTAGTAGACATTAAGTAGAGTTTAATAAATACATCGGTAGATAGTAACTAGCCATAGTGTGTGTAATTTTATCCCACAACTAAAAACTATTCAAATAAATAAGAAAAACATTACAGAAGCAAACAATTATGGGTTTGATACTATATAGCAGAAATAGGCAGACGCTAAATAATAACCAATTAAATTAAATTGAGAATGAAACGTAATTTTTTCTGTCAACTGAATCACAAAAAATATTGTATATCAATACGATGCAAAACACCGTGTTTTTTGTAGCTAGTTATGTAAATAGCTATTAAAACACATTTTAATTCTTCTGAAGTAGAAAATATGTACACGCAGCAAAGGAAAAAAGTGAAAAATATGATAACGGAAGCAAAGAGGCAATCATGGGAAAATGGAAGATGACTATCATACAAACCGAAAGTTGTTCCACAGAGTCTTAAAAACGCAAGAACGGGAGACAAACTGACAAATAATGGATGAAGAAAGCAATATTCTGATGGAGGAAAATGAAATAATGGAAAGATGGAGGCAATATTTCCACGAATTGTTAAACCTACAGATTCGAAATGAAGAAGAATTAGAAAAACAAGGTCAATATGAACAAGAAGCAGGAGAAATATCAAATAAGGAAGTACTGGAAGTCATGAAGGGGTTGAAAAAAAGGCAAATCAGCAGGTCACGATCAAATCACAACTGAAATGATGAAGAACATGGGAGAGAAAGGATTGGAGGTTTTAACACAAATTTATAATAAAGTATGGAAATAAGGAGTTGTGCCACAAGACTGGAAAACCTGTATAATAGTTCCTATACACAAAAAGGGCGACAAAAGAGAATATTCAAACTACAGAGGTAAACACTGTCAAGTATTCCCTCCAAAGCCTACGAACGGATATTAGAAAATATACTTATTTAGGAGAGGGCGTAGCCTCAACGACCAGTGACACAGAAAGCAATTGAAAGAAAATTGGAAATAAACCAGGGATTCGTTGATTTAGAAGAGGCATTTGACATAAAAAATACAGCAGTCACGGTGTCTCTCGAACGCCGCACTACCACCCAGCTCCGTACGAAGTAGGTTTCATAGAGCAAATCCGAGGCGAGTCGCTTATTTAGAAATTATGGTTTGATTACCTATTGCATTGTGAATAGGTCAGATATCCAAACCGAGTGGAAATGTCGAACTCGAATCTTTCTTCACGTTATCGATGTATAATCTGATTATTTCAAAGTTATCATAGTATTACTGCTAATGATATTGAACGCAAATAAAATATGTAAATTCTTGATGAATTTGAATCGTTGGCTTTGAAATGGAATTTACACACTGCTATAAAGTTGAAAAAATAGACTAGCAAAACCATACTTACCGCTTTCTTCGCACTTCCAAATTTTCGTTTTATACTAGATTTGTCCTCATTTATATCATTCAATTCCCTCCGACTATCTTGAAGGTGTTCCGATAATAATTTACAGACTTTTTCGTAACTGAATAAATTAGGACTAAGAATATTGTCAATTTTTTCTAACTGTACTTCACAACCGTCAGAAACTTCAATCTCCAAAGTATCATCCTTTTCATCAATTTCAAAAATACATTCCATTAATTCCGATGCTACTTGTCCACACAAATTGTCAATTTTGTTTTTAGATAACTTACTAGTATTGCGAATCTCTCGAGCGATTAAATTTATTCGTTTCAAAGTTTGGGATAATATAACATTCTGCGTAGATTCGAATTCGCTACGCAATTTTTCAATTGCTTTGTGTATAATGCATTTAACGCCATCCGACTTTGATGCAATTTTTAATTCGTCAAAATTATTTTTCATTCTCATGTCATCTTTCAATTCTTTAAGATCGATTTGGAATTTTTGTATGTTCACATTTATCATCTCCATTTGTTTCAAAACATTCATTTCAAAGTTGCTATTTTTAAAATCGTTATCAGTTTGTTGTGGAAATCTTCTCAGACTGTCTAGTTCTTCTGAGCTTGTATAACTGTGGTAGTCGTCGTCAATAAACTCATCAGCTGCCCAAAACGGCATTGAACGAACTGGTTCTTGGTGGTATTCTACTTGTTTGTTGCGGTTGCTCGGTACTACGAAGTGTTTTTGTGATTTTCCTCGAAAAGAACAATTTTTAATGTCATTTCTATTAAAAAAACTTGCACGTCCTTTGATTTTGCCGGTGTCTGTAGGTCCAGTTTTAGATTTTTCAGGTGTGGAAGAAGCTTTTGGAATTCCTCGCAGGCTCTAAAATTTGGTACAGATGTTAATTTTTATTGAATTTACTGTTTGTGTGTATGTGAAAGGGTGTGTTGGCAGTGGGGACTCCATTTGCCACAGACTTTTTTTAGAATATGTTTGGATGTAGCTTATGTATCTAGTTGAATTTCAGTTAGAAATTCAACTAGAGGATTAAAAATAATTTTGTTCTGGGAGCTAAGTACAGTAGTAATATTTACTGGTGAAACAATATGATTTGCTTTAAAACTTTCTATTAGTAAACTTTTTTTTTGGTGATTTTTGCAAGAGAAAAAGATGTGATCCAAATCACATACTGAAGAATTATCACAGACGCAAGATGGAGAAGGTATAAGTCCATATTTGTGTAAGTCTGCAGGAAATCTGCCGTGATTGAGTTTTAGTCTTGTGATTGTGACTGAATTTTTCCTTGATACATTAAATTTAGAGAGAATTTATCAATACATAATGCTTGCTGGATTTTGCAGTAAAGTTTTTCCATTGTTTTTCCCAATCGATATGAATTAGTTTTTTGGCTATACTGGTTACGTGATTATATTGCAAGATATTATTGTTATTATTATTGAAGAAGATAGAGCGGTGCGGACTGGAAGTGGCGGAAGATAAGACAGTGGGATTGCTAGTGAAGGGACGGAGCAAGACGAGGGAAGTGGGGGTGATGGTGAAGGGAAGGAAAATTCGTATGGAGGAGTCTGGGAAATACCTAGGCATGTGGTTGGATAGTCAATTATCCTTCAAAACTCACATGTTAAAGGCGGCAGAGAAGGGGAAAGTGAGGGCAGCATGGCTGGGGAGATTGATGTGTAATGTGAAAGGGTCGGGAGAGTGGAAGAGGAGGGTAATTGGTAGGACTGTAGAGCAGAGTATGCTGTACGGTGCGGTGGTGTGGGGTGAAAGAGCGGGGGTGCTGGCAAGGTCCTACCCATTGGACGTGATGGCTAAAGCCAGAAATAAACGCTGGAGGGGTGTGACCAGAGAGGAAGTACAGGAATGGATGGAGAAGGAAATGGAGAGAAGGTGGGAGGAGTATGAGAGCGCGCTAAAAGGAGCGATTGGGAATAGGAGAGATTGGATGGACCGGAAATTCGGGGAGGTGAACTACTTCTTGACACAGGTGTTCACTGGGCATGGGTCGAGAGTAGGGTACCTCCACAAGATTGGGAAAAGAGAAACTGGAGTGTGCTAGAGGTGTGAAGTGGAGGATGATGTGGGGCATGTGTTTAGATGCTGGAGGAACAAGGAAGTGCTGAAAAAGTTAGAGAGGAAACTAGGGGAGGTGGTGTACTAAGAAAACATGGTGGAGATAATGTTGAGGTGAGAGGATAAATAGAAGGAGGTGATTGGAGTAGTAGAGAGCATGGTTAGGGGGAGAGAAGAAACATTTTGAAAAAATGGTTAATAATTGCCAAATATGTTAAAAATTTTCAAAAATTTAGAAATATGGTCAAAAATTGTCAAAAACTTGGAAAAATGGTCAATAATTGTCAAAAATTGTCAAAAATTGTCAAAAATTGTCAAAAATGGTCAATATTTGTAAAATTTTTGAAATAATTTTTAAAAAATTTGAAAAATGGTTAAAGTTTTTGAAAAATTGTCAAATATGGTCAATAATTAACAAAGACGGTCAATAATTGTCAAAACCAATCAAAAACTTTCAAAAATGGTAAAATATTTCAAAAAATGGTCAATAATTGTCAAAATTTTTGAAAAATTGTTAAAACTTCGAAAAATGGTCTAGTTATAAAAAACTGTCAAAAATGGGCAATAATTGTTAAAAATTGTCAAAAATGGTCAAAAAGTATCAGAACCTGCCAAAAATTGTCAAAAACTGTCAAAAATTGTTAAGTATTTTAAAAACTTGGTCAAAAATAGTCAATAATTGTTAAAATTTTGAAAAATGGTCAAAAATTGTTAAATATTTTGAAAAGTGTACAATAATTTGTTAAAATTTTTTAAAACTTGTCAAAAATGGTCAATAATTGTCAGAAACGGTCAAAAATGGCCAATGATTGTTGTAATTTTGAAAAATGGTCAAAAGTTGTCAAAATTTTGAAAAAATGGTAAAAAAAATTCAAAATTTTGAAAAAATGGTCAATAATTATAAAAAACTGTCAAAAATGGTCAATAATTGTCATAAACTGTCAAAAATGGTCAGTCATCGTTAAAATTTTGAAAAATTGTCAATAATTATAAAAAACTGTCAAAACTGGTCAATAATTGTTAAAAATTCTCAAATTTTTGAAAAATGGTCAAACGCGTTCGTAGAATTGTTAAAAATGGTCAATAATTGTCAGAACCTGTCAAAATTGGTCAATAATTGCCAAAAATGGTCAATACTTGTCAAAATTTGAAAAATGGTCAAAATTATTGAAAAAATGGTTAATAGTTGTCAACATTTTGAAAAAATGGTCAAAAATTGTCAAATATGGTCAATAATTGTCAGAACCTGTCAAAAACTGTCAAAAAAGGTCAAAAATTGTTAAAATTTTGGAAAAATGGTCAAAATTTTTGAAAAATTGTCAAAAATGCTCTAAGAAGAAAAAAAGTCTTAGATTCTGACAATTTAAAATAATCACACGCAAAACACTTTCTTTCTCTCTCTCCCATATTTCTCTCCCATTTCCCTCTCTCTTCCATATCTCACTTTTTTAATCTGTCCTTCTATGCATATAACTTATACACAACAATTTCGATGTTTTACAAAATGCCAGGCATCCCGTGACGGCTGACACATTTTTTTTCACACCTCTTCGTGTTTATTCCATAACAGCTTATTATCTAAGACAATACCCAAATATTTATACTGTTTCGTAATTGGAATATTGACTGCACATAGAGTAACACTAGTATCATATTTAAATCTGTGTGGAAAAAAAATTACCATTGCCGACTTTTCTGGAGAATTTACTGCTTGGACCCTCACTTTGTGAAATTTACTCATATTACTTTTTTAAATGAAACTAACTGTTTCTAATTAATTTTTTCATTGAATAGTGGAATACATTAGATACAGTTAGTTTTATTTGAAAAAGTTAATTTCTATAGTAGTAATGATATAAGATCAAGACCCCACGTGAATCGTGCCAATATTTCCAGTGTTGTGTAAAAATACTTCAGACTGTAATAAAAAACTGAAATTTGATTTATTATTCCTGATGGTTACCTATTAACATCCGTGACAAGTTTACACTGGCAGAAACCCATCCAACTATTTATTTCGAATTTTATGAAGAGAAATGTGAAATAGTAACTAAATCATAATTATGAACATGAAAATGCTATCATCAAAATTTATTGATTGAAGGAATGCTGCAATACTGAGGTAAAATCCAGCAGCTTTAAGAAGATAAAGGTCCAGATATTTAGACTTGTAAATGAATTTGAAGATACATTTCTGTGTACAAGAATAATGACACTCATCGTCAGCATGAAAGAAATACCTAGTATACAAAAAGCATACAAAAACGCTCTTGTGATATCAATTGAGGAAGCTGACAATCCATTTATGGAGGAGACTGAAGATCTCCTCACTTTAGATACAAATGAAGTCATGGATACTAAGAAGTTCAAACACCACAAGATATAGGAAAGTAGCATACGAGACCCACAAGGTTTTCCCCATCGTTTTTTTCACATTTAAATATCTTCTTGTTCATTCATTATATTCTTGGGAAATAAAATCACGGTCAATTTTTATATTTTTACTTCGACATTTCGGTAGCATTGCAGCTACCGTTATTAAGAATAGTTAAGTCAAAAAAAACTTGACTATTCTTGAATTGGAAATATAAAAAAAAAATTTCTTTCCCAAGAAAATATTTCTCATTTGAAGTTTAATCACAGCAACCACAATAAGTTGATCAAGAGCGGTTTGCAGATATTAAGATTCATTATATTGATGTATTACCGTACCTCTCAACTGCGTTACTATTCACAAATAGTTCTGCTTTTTCACACATTATGTGGAATTTTGGCCTGGTTTCAATGTAAGTGAATGTTTGAGTAAATTTTTAGCGTTCGTGACATGAAATTTCCAGCTCAGTAACTTTAAATGCAGCGCTGCTCTTGTCAAAAATTTTTATCGCTTAAGTAATAATAATGGATAGAACTTACGCTTCTAGAAGAAAAAGAAGTAATGTCAACATATCTTGTAGAAGTTGTTGGACACCTACTGCATGTACAACCCTGCAATGACAAAATTGCATGATAAAATATACACTGTGTTCATTTGAAAAGGACCCACCCTGAATATTCCAAAAATGGGACATACTAGAAAGAAATGCCGAAACACGTCAACTTTTAACTTGAGGGGGACACTTTTTAGCGCTAATGGCATAATCGTCAGATTCACCCCCTCCTTACTGGAGATACCCCTCACATTTTTTCAAATGGCATTAGGTATCAAGTCATACCTCATTTAAAAGATCTGGTAAATCTCTATTCAATCACATTTATTTGCCTTTGATACCAGCCTTCCATTGTTATTTAAAATTGGCTCTTTCAACTTTTCGTATGCCCCCGTATTATGTTATGACAGAAAGACTCTTTAAAGAATAAAAAATTCACAAATAGAGTGAGAAGAAAACTGTTAACAAGAAATAACTGTTATTTAATCATGTGTTTAAAGTGACCACTGTTGACATTCAGGCAATAAAAGTTGAAAGAGAGCCAATTTCAAACAACGATTAAATTACAATGGAAGGCTGGTACTGAAGGCAAAACAATGTGATTGAATAGAGATTTACCAGACCTTTTAAGTGAGGTATGACTTGATACCTAATGCCATTTGAAAAAATGTAAGGGGTATCTCCAGTAGGGAGGGGGTGAATCTGACGATTATGAAATTAGCGCTAAAAAGTGTTCCCCTCAAGTTAAAAGTTGACGTGTTTCGGCATTTATTTCTAATATGTCCCATTTTTGAAATAAAAAGGGTGGGTCCTTTTCAAATGAACCCATTGTATATTATTCACAAATAAATGCTAATAAGAAACACCAAAGACAAAATAATGTTTCTGAAAATAAAGAGCTGAACAAGCTCATTTTAAATCTAGCCTATATACTTTGACCGTAAAGTTTTTTAAAACATCCTTTTTAACTTGGCGCTTACCTGACATCTGGTACCCGTTAACGAGCTATGATCGTTTCCGTTTAATAATCTGGAACATTTTGAAATTGTTGAGCTATTTCCAAAATTGGAAGTGATATAGTAGTCTGCAGGAGAAGCACTAAAATCTAAAACAAAAAAGATACAAATAACAAATGACAAATGCCAAGAGAATCTGAATTTTGCATATTTTTTATCAAGAAAATGTGGATATTAAGAAGTCTGCTAACTCCATATTTATTAACCTGGCGTCAGTGTGGTGGGGTGAAAATTGCCCGAGGAATTCTTTTCAGCGTTAAAAATACCTCTTAAACTTATATGCAAGCATCCCCACTCCTTCCACCTTCCTGACACGTTAACACCTGTGCTTAACACAAACGACCTCAGCATGCTGGTTTATCTAGTCGGAGCAGCATCGACGTTTTTGCCGCCTGTGGTGATTTTAATCCCTGCACACTGCTCACGTTAGAAAAACAACTCAATTTTGGTGATAAATATCCCACCACACAGAACTTAATTTTCATAGGTAAGAACCTATTTTTTTTTTATTTTTAGTTTTAACTGGTTTTTTGTTGTTTGTTTTTTGACACAGAGTTCTCTAGTAGGCGGGGCTGAGTGTATATTATCTGCGTTTTTACGTTCGACAATAGGGGCTCCTGGGAAAAAGAACAGAAGAAATTTTTAAAACTAAGTGTCATATACGGAGGATTTGGGAAACGATAGTGAATCCGATGAAGATAATGTCGTAGAGTCAGACCACATAACCGACTCCGAACAAGAGGCGGAACCTGATCTACCCAATGCTGAACCGAAACAAGATAAACCACCGCAAGCTACTGAAACCCTGTCCCAAATAAGTGATGAGCAAGTGGCCACAACATCACAAGAATAGCCGGAGAATGAAGACATCATCAGTTGAACTAAGTTCTTTTTAGGTCGCGATGGTAAAACTAAATGGTACAAAAAAAGTCCTAATAAATCTGTCAGAACTCGAAGAGAAAATTTGGTTAAACTGTTTCTTGGTGTTCGCAACAATGCAAAAAATTGTAAACAACCCGTTGAATGTTTGGACTGTCGGGGCATGTAGCCCGGGAAGTAGTTGTTTCTTCTTCGTTGAACGGTCACTGTTTTTGAAAAATATTTTTCAAAACTAGTTGTGAAGCGTAGAATAATATATTTTTATTCTTCGACATCTATTGTTAAAACGCTTCACTAAATACGACAATTTTACAGGAAACTGTATTAATTCATTTTTGGACTTTTTATAGACAATATAATGATTTCAGATATTGTCGAATACACTAATATCAAAATGAATGCAATGCGCGAAAATTATAACGATGAACACAAGTATCTTGTTAAACCAACAGATGTGAATGAGGTAAGAGCTCTCTTTGGCTTAGCAGGAGTTCACAAAGCTAGCAGGTTAAATTTAGACGAGTTTTGGTCAACAGATGGTATAGATATAGAAATTTTTCGGCTCACAATGTCCAAGCAGAAATTTGTCATATTATTGCAGTGTCTACGATTCGATTACATAGAAAATAGAGCAGAAAGAAAAAAATTTAGAAAAACTTGCAGCAATACGGGGTATATTTGAAAAATTTGTTTCGAACTGCCAGGTATACTATACTCCTAGTGAATATCTTACCATCGATGAGAAGTTAGAGTCTTTTCGTGGCCGATGTAGCTTCAAATATTTGCACTTGTTGATGCCAAGACATTTTATGTATTAAATTTAGAAGTATACCTCGGATCTCAGCCCGAAAGACCCTTTAAACTCAGTAACAAACCTTTTGATTTGGTTTACAGACTTGTAAGACCCGTTAGTGGAAAAATTCGTAACATAACATTTGACAATTGGTTTACAAGCATTCCTCTTATGATGCATTTGCTTAGTGAACATAAATTGACATCTTTTGACACAATTCGCAAAAATAAGCCTGAAATAGCATCGACTTTTTTATCGACTGGAAACCGAGAAGATGGAACTGGCTTCCAAAAAGATATATCATTAGTTTCATTTGTACCTAAAAAAACAAAATTGTCTTGTTGGCTTCTACACTTCATCGTGATGATGAATTTGACGCAGATACAATAAAGCCTGGAATACCTAATAGGGTTTTACAACTTATCAAAATGTCGAGTTGACTTGGTTGATGCAATGTCAGCTTTGTATGATGTTTCCCGAAATTGTAGGAGATGGCCATTGACATTATTTTTCTCATTACTAAATAACGGAGGGATTAATGCCTATGTCTTTTATCAAAGCAATGTTTCGACAGAAAAGACAAAAAGAAGGAATTTCCTCAATCAACTTGCTTTTGCACTCATTGAGCCATATTGTAAAAATAGAAGCCAGAATAATCGACTGCCACGCAATATACAAAATAAATGAAAAAGAAAATTTGATAATGATGGCTCTAAAGAACCTCAGAATAAAGAAAGAAAGTCTTCCAGATGTGGAATATGTCCTCGAGGCAGAGATAGAAAATGCCAGAAGAACTGCGGAGTTTACCACTGTTTAGAGCATTGTTTGAATTTTTATCCTGAATTTGGCGATTGACTTTTTTATTTGGTTTTCATATTTCCAACACTTCTTCAATTTCAACTGGTTAAATGTATCTTTGATTTCGTAAAATAAATCTTAAATTAGTTGTATTGGGTCAAGTTGAATTTTTTTACTCCTTCTTTTTAAGGTTACATTTTTTATGAAAATAATTACTTTTGCGGAAAATAGGGTTACAAACGTTTAAAAAATATTGTAGAATAATATATCTTGGTTTTAAAACTAATAGTGATGATAAAGACAACTTTTTTGTTGTCTCACTTAAAAAAATTAAAAAAAAGATTTACACCTAAAAAAAATTGGGGTTATTTTCACCCCACAACACCAACCATGTTACAAAATTCCACCACACTGACGCCGGGTTAATTACTAAGAAACCACGGACGGACGTTGTCCTGTCCTAGCTACGTCCTGCTTATAAAATTTTATGCGAATTTGGAGGATTTCTATTTTGAGTTGAAAAATCCGATAATCATGTTTATTCTCTTAAAAGAGGAATATATTTCCAGAAAATCCGAGTTTCCTGAGTTTTCCTCTAATTTACCGGAAAAACAAAATATTTTCCCGAATTTCACCCATTTTTTTGGAAGAACCGCACCAAAAAAACCTTCTTTCACAAGATTTCAACAGAATCCAAAGAGAAAAATTTCTTTCACAAACTGTCAACTTTGAACTTCAATAACTCGGATTAGATAGCCATGAAAGTCGGTTTATTTTTAAATTCTGCTTTTTATTTTCAACTGTCTCTTAATACTTATTTGGTCGCTTAGGTGTTAACGATACTTTATATGTATACTGTTGTCCTTTATAAAATTAAGGGAACTATTCAGGATCATTCTTCTTCTATCGAATAGTATAGAAATGGTGGCATGTGGAGTTTGAACTAAGACGTGAAAGAGTTGTTGTTTACACATTATGATTATTTTACCAATTAAAAGTATTGTAATGGTTAATAGTTGTGTAGTTTGGTAATTGGTGATTGTGGGTGTGAGAAAGTTGGTGCCTTATTGAATAAAAAAAATTATACGAATGGCATGTCGAAGATTTTGAGATAATAGAATTTTTTTCGGCACAAAAACTATATATTGTAGATATTGTGAAGGGCATAGATATTGTAAAAGGGCATGGTAACTGATCTGAGAAATTCGAGATTTGTGAAAATTCGTCATTTGTGAGTATGGTTATGGATATGAAGTTAATATCAATTTGAATGAGTAATTATTAATTTTGAAAGCAATTTTGAAAAACATAGCTATCAAGGGGAAAAGATACAAATTAAATGTGGGTGGTTATGGTAATATTTATTAGGATTGATGAGGTATATTGTGAGAAGAGAGGAAGATAATCAAAATTGAAATAAGAGATTGAAAATTATAAAATTTTCTTAACTGGAAAATGGAAAAAAGTAATCATGCAAATCATATAAAAATTGGAAATGTAAAAAGTATACTTTGTTTAACCATCCTTTGCCGTTACGTCATACATTGTCACGCTTCATCTTGCTCTCATGAAATGCATTAACGTATTTCGTAACTAATGTCGACGTAAATTTTATTTGTTACTTTCAGTTGTCATATTTTGATTTGTTTAGTATTTATGGTCATTTTCGCCCTTTTCAATTAATTTTTCATTGCCTTCTCGGTGTAATGAGAAAGAGCAAAGTTTAATTTTGAAGTTGATTAATTACTTTTCAAGAGAAAGTGATGCTGGAATGCTGCTTTTACAGATAAATGCAGAGACTACAACGTAAGTATCTACCTATATTATGCAAAATGTAAGTGATTATTGATTCGATTTTATTAAATTTTATAGCGTGTTGCTGATGCTCTAGAAAAATCTAAAGGAACCATTCAAAAACTAGTTACTAGTTGGATGGAAACAGATAAAGACTACAAAATCAAAGTTCATGCCGGACATGTTCCTGCTCGAGGATCATCGATTTATATCATACATTAACATGCAATAAGCACATGAGTGTATTCTGCAGGTAGGTACATACTCAGTTTTTCTTTTGCAATTTTTAAACTTCAACTTATTTATTTTGTTTCAACAGGCTAAGTCGTCACAATTAGGTCCCTTAACTTAAAGATATTGACGGAGTTGAGATATCCTTGAGCTCCTTGGAGCAAATGCTCAATATCAAATCGAAAATATCTAATGGAGCAATCTGCAGTTACGCATAAAAGGATAAAAATTTTGCGGGAGTATACAAAAAATCAAAATGATCATTTTTCATTGAAACCAGTCGTCTCAGATGAAACCTGGATTTTCAGTAACGGAGCATTTAGAAAAAGCTGGCAAGATGAGTCTTTAAAAACTGTGAGAAAAAAACTGGAGAAGGTGTTCGCTATATTGTCCTACTTGCAGGTTCCGAGGAGGGTTTTGTGGAAAATGCTAGTATTTCACGTCGGGTAGTAAATTGGGCGATTATCATGATTCAATGAATTGCATTAATTTTGGAAAATTGTTTACTGAACAATTATTACCAAACTTATCTGAGCCTTCATTGATAATCCTGGACAAAGCATCGTATCATTGCGGTCTTGTCGAGAAAATACCAAATCAAAGATGGAAGAAGCAATCATTGGTGAAGTGGCTAGAGGAAAAGCAAATTCACTGTCCACAATTTGCTATGAAAGATCAACTGGGGATGTAATAAAAAGGCTAAAAAGATATAGGTGGGATATCTTCGGAGCATATTTTTAAAATATTTCATATGTTTGCATATTTTCATAAATCTTTATTTTATTCAGAATGGATGAACTAGCCCCACAACTTGGTCATCGGGTTTTACGTCTTCTACCCTATCACTGCCAGTATAATGCAATAGAGATGGTATGGTCAGAGTGCAAAAGATACTATGATTCCAAAATAACCTCGGTTCTCCCTGTTACAGCCACTGCTGTATTAAATATATGGAATGAAGTCCTTGCATAGGCAAGATTTGGTTTTATTATTGTTATTTAAAAAACCGTTTGTTGATTTACATTGAACCAGTCGAGATTTAATAAGATAGCTTCAAATATGATAAAACTTCAGGCTATAGTTAGATTGCGTGAAGTTCTAGCTAGAATTTTAAAATAAGTAAGGCCAAAATGAGGTATTTTATTAACGAGTGAAATTGTTTTTATATTCTTTTATTAACAGAATATTTTATGGTGTTTAAATAAAATTTTATTTTAGGTTACTCTTGAGAAATGGGAGCACTATATCAAGCACACAAAGCAATTAATCAGTAATGACTGGGAAAAAGAAAAATACATTGATGCATTTTATTTTGTTCCTGTTATCATAGATCTGAATGAATCGGACTCCCACAATGACGATGAAGATGATTTTGTCAGTGATGAAGCTTAGACTTTGCATATTATTTCATTACATATGCTATTTCAGTTTACCTTTCTTATCCGTTTGTTCGTTCCTTTTTCCTGTTTTTATTGGGAGTTTTTTCAGAAATAAATTTATTTATTGCCTGTTTTCTCCCATACATGTGTTTTTTGCATTTATCAGGAATACTTACGAAATTGTTTCTCACAATGACACAGACAATAATCACTACACAATTTTTAAAAATATGAGTATATAGATATTCTATCTAATTTCAAATAACCTTTGGGTTCACCCCAAAAATATAATCGTATAATACATTTTTAATATATATTATATAATTCGCCATTCAATCACGATTCTGTAATCCGTAATTTTTTAAATTTAGTAAAAAATCATGCACAGGGACGTTAAACATCCTCAAGCTAGAAATTTGAAACAAATCAGTTAAAAAAAACGGAGATTTCAAGTTAAAACAAAACTAAATTCCGTAAAAAGGTACGCAACGCATAAAGCAAAATACAATTTTTGGCATTACCAATTTATTCATACAAACACACCTCAACATGCATCATTGAAAACAATTCTTAACATTATGTCATTGATTATAATTTTGAGGTTAAGTGTAAAATAACACTCAACTAATATAAGACAATCGTAAAGTAGCAGTCACCGATTATGACGTAATGGCAAAGGATGGTTAAACAAAATCTAATAAATTGAAGAATTGATAGTATTCAGAAAAGGAAAGTAATATTCCAATTATTTCAGTAATTAGTCAATTTGAATAAATAATAGAATTGGCATTTGGAAATAATGGGAATTGAAAATATTTGAGAACTGAAGAAAAATAAAAAAATTTGGACCATAAAAAACTTTGATATTTGATAGTAATAAGAAAGCTAATCAAATATTTCTAACATAAAGTCAATTCTTTGAAGCAAAAATAACAATTAATTTATAAATTTGAAGTTTGTGACTTTTTTTATTCATATTGTCTAATGAATCAGAATTTGATTTGAAAATAATTTAGTATTGAATCCAACCCTGAGATAAGAATTTTTGGAATTAATTAACAATTAAAATCAATAAAACAATTTAAAATATCAATTCTCAACGAGATCAGTTGTAAAAAACAAGTATGATATATTCTGAAAATATGGGGAAAATAATATATAAGACTGAAATATATTTACAGTTAAAAAATCCGAAAATCGCATTTATTTTTTGATAAATGAATATTTTCCTGAAAATTTGATTTTCCTGAATTATCTAACAATTTTTGAAATGGTCCAACCAAAAACCAAAATTTCATTAAAATACGTCCAGCCGGCTTGGATGAGTGCAGCGTAAACTCAATTGAAGAGCCACATATCGGAACCAATTGGTCAAAAAAATCAATCAAGGATTCACTCGAATACACACAAAATCGGTCCATCCATATGGGGGGAACTGCATTACATACATACAAAAAATTATATACAGCAATGCACAAATTCGTTATTAGCTAAATAAATAGTTATATGAAAAAGTCCCGGAACAGGTTAATTTTTAATTCTAGTTCACTATTTTTTTTTCAGAAATATTGTATCATACAGAGTGATCAACCTTTTATTGAGTAAGCACCAGTTTTCTTAAATTCCCTTTTTTATATTTGCGGTTATCCCTAGCCGAGTTGATTCCAATAACAAGTTCATTCAAATTGGTACAGAGTGTAAAAAAACGCCAAAGTTGTTTGTTATTTCAGCACTGTCCTTAGTGTCAAATATTTCAAAAATAGCAAAATACCATCCTTATAAATTACGACTTACAGCAGAGCTGAATTCTGCGGCTACATGATGATTCAAAACAATGATAATTTAAATGTAACGATTTCATTTATGAAGTTTGATTATCGGACTGGGCAACTTTTTATTTGAACAGGATGGGTCAAACTCCCGATTTTGGTATGATGAAAATCCAAATTGGATGTAAGAGTACATAAAATCAACGTATGGGCTGGTATTGTGAGAACTACAATTATTGGTCCAGATTTTTTCGAAAATTCAACAGGAGAATTGTATCCGATTTTTCTGCTCTGATATCCAAATTGCCAACACTTCAGACCATCACAATATGGTTTCAACAGGATGGTCACCGCCACACTTCGCTATGTTTGTAGGCCAACTTTTTCGACTCAACCCCGTACCTCCCTTAACACCACACGTAATTATTGGAATTGCGCATAAACCAAATGAAGTTCACAGCATATCGTTTCTTGGAGATCAAAATATGTTGTTCACTTTAACATCACAACTTAAAACTTTTTTTCTGCACAGTCTGGTCCATAACTGGGGGTTTGGAGTTTGCATATAATAATAATAATAATAATAATAATAACATTACTGCATTACTAACCGTATTTACAGACATGCGGATCATAACAACATCTTGTCGGAAGAACAGAAAGGGTGCAGACGAGATCACCAAGGCTGCAAAGAACAACTCATCATCGATTCGGTAATACTAAAACAGGCGCAGAAGGAACAGCGCAACATCTACACGGCTTTCGTAGATTATAGGAAAGCATTTGATAGCGTTCCACATTCCTGGCTTGTTAAAGTTTTGCAAATTTACAAAGTACACCCCACTCTTGTTACTTTCCTTGAATCATCGATGAAGCACTGGCGAACGAACCTTCATTTACAAATAAATGGTCAATACCTCGAAACTGATGAAATTTCTATCCGTATGGGGATCTTCCAGGGCGACTCCCTGAGTCCACTTTGGTTTTGTTTGGCAATGAATCCACTTTCCAAGCTACTTAACAATACGGATTACGGCTTTAAAATCAAAGCCAACAGGAACACTAGCTGCACTGTTTCCCACCTTTTATACATGGATGACATCAAAATATACGCATCAAACCAGCGTCAAATTCAACATTTACTCAATATCACTGAAAAATTTTCCAGTGATATACAAATGGGATTTGGATTAGACAAGTGCAAAACCTTGAATATCGAGAAGGGTGAAATCGTTAACGGAGATGTGTACTACCTAATGGGAACATTATAAATGCCAAAATGGTGAAACCTACAAACATCTAGGATTTCAGCAAGCTAAGCTACTAGACCAGAAGCAAGCAAAAACCATAATTCGAGGACAGTTCACTCAAAGGATAACTGCTTTATTGAAATCCCAGTTGAACGCAGGAAATCTTGCCAAAGCAATTAACATCTACGCCATACCGGTCCTGACATACTCATTTGGAATTCTGAAGTGGACAAAAACAGAACTGGAAGATATTCAAAGAACAACGCGAACCATGATGACCAAACACAAATGTCACCACCCGACATCATCAGTTATTAGGACCACACTACCAAGAAAAGAGGGAGGAAGAGCTCTAACGGACATAGTTAATTTACATTACAAACAAATATCCCAACTTCAAAAATACTTCATTGGCAAGGCTCAAACATCTAAATTGCATGAGCTGGTCGCGAAAGCAGATAAAAAGTATTCCCCCTTAGATCTTGTAAACCCTGATAATAAACTTGAAATCGTTACAGACTCTGACAAACAGGCAGAGTGGGCCCAGAAAGCGCTCCATGGTCGACATCATCACGACCTCAATCAACCATATATCGACAAGGAAGCATCAAATAAGTGGCTCTCTGATGGAACATTGTTTCCAGAAACAGAAGGATTTATGATGGCGATCCAAGACCAAGTAATTAATACCAATAATTACAAGAAATTTGTTATAAGAGATCCAAACATCGTGTCGGACAAGTGCAGAAGGTGTCAACAAACAACAGAGACGATACAACACATTACGTCGGGATGTTCAGCCATAGCTAACATTGATTACCTACGCAGACACAATCAACTTTGCAACATCATCCATCAGAAGTTGGCCAACAAATTTGGATTAGTTAACACCTACACGCCTTATTACAAGTACCATCCGCATGCAGTTCTAGAGAATGCTGATTTTAGACTATACTACGATAGGTCAATTATCACCGATAGACGGGTGACGAATAACCGGCCTGATATTGTGGTAGTGGATAAAAAAGCTAACTCGGTTCTCCTGGTGGATGTTGCTGTACCCAATAACAACAATATTTTAGACAAATACAACGAAAAAATTGCAAAATACACCGATCTTGCAATTGAGGTAGGACAGATGTGGCATGCAGAGAAAGTAGAGGTGGTGCCGGTCATCGTTTCATCTACGGGACTAATCCCCAAAACTCTACAAGACAGCCTCACCAAACTAGGTCTACACAAAAACACATACATCGATCTGCAGAAGGCTGCAATTTTGAATACTTGTCACACTGTCCGTAAATTTCTAAATATGTAACTGCTCTGCCTAATCCCATTTGCGTTTACAAACGCTCGGGGTAGGTGAACATTACCAGCAAGAGCTGAGCAAGAGTACACTTGAGTTGGAAATAATAATAATAATAACACTGCTAGTGTACCTAGTACATCGGCTGTCTGCTCCACGGATTCTGGGGGGAGCAATAATTCGATTGTAAATTCCGGGACCTTAAATCTCAGGAATCGTCAGGTGTATCGACATTGCAACACCTTAAACTCTTGTCGCGTTCAAGTTGGTGATAGAAGGGCTTGTTCGAAAAATGATTTACCTTCTTCCTCGGTTAGCGGTAGGCGCAGCGTGACACCGAGTAGGGCTACTGCGAAGCACACTCAGGGGGAAAACAACATCGATCCACCGCCACCGGCTTCTGATGTTTCTGGAGTGACGCAAGTCAGCACATCTACGACCACAAAAGCCGGAGAGCCCAGGAAGCGCATGAAGTGGACTACCGAGCTAAACTCATTCATTATGCGCTCCTACTTCAAAATCACCAAGATGGAAACTGATATGACGACATACAGATACGCCCTCCACCGTGCATTCGTTGAACATTTTCCGGAATTTCACCATCTCACGGAACAGCGTATTGCTGACCAACGTCGAAGTATTGTGAGAAACAATCTACTACCCGGTCCGACGTTGCAACAAATTCGAGGTGAAGTCCTTCTTGACCTTCAAGATGGAGAGAATGACATAATTACCGATCAGGATACACATAAATCGGAGAATGCACAAGGAGACCACAATGGCGTTGAGGAAATAAACAATGATTGTGACAAAACCACCGATAATGACTATAATACCGAACTTTGTAAAGCACTAGCGGAATTTAATGGCACCAACCCAATACACCGGCCAAAATTACCAAAGCTGCGAACCAATAAGAGCACTAACAGCATACTAGCAGCTGTGAACTTACTACTGCAGAACAATGCTAAAGACTGCGAAGCGCTGGAACAACTTCACACTCTCATATATTGTGGAGCGGTAGCAGTGCTTCGAAGTCACAATCAACAAGTCCAATCCCCAAAGAACAATCGGGGTAAAGACTACAAACAGCTCAAGCCTTGGTGGCAACGCCGGCTGGAAAAGTCCATTGATGACATCAGAAGGGAATTAGGGCAGCTTACAGAGTTTAAAAACAACTTGAAACCGTCTAGGCGCTTAACAAACAGAGTGAGAAAGATCTATCGAAAAATCAACACTTATACAGGTCACCCACAACATAAACAATATGTATATGAATATATCTATTCACTCAGGCAAAAGTTAAAGGCAAAATCAAAACGTTTGTCACGATATGTCAAATGCACGAAAAGGAAGCAACAGAACTACTTATTCAATAACAATCAGAAGTTATTTTACAGGCAACTAAGCGGTACAGTAAACAATCACAACCAAAGTCTTCCGAATAAAGATGAGCTAACGGAGTACTGGACTTCTTTATGGTCGAACCCTATCGAACATAAATCCAACGCTCACTGGATAAGAACTGGGGAGGAAAAAATGAACATTGAACCAATGCGTTTCGTTAACTTGACAACAAGCGAGGTAACCGAAGCTATAAAGAGCACCAGTAATTGGAAGTCACCAGGAGTTGACCATGTCCAAAACTTCTGGTATAAGAAGTTTGACAGTCTGCATGCAGCAATAGCAAGATCATTTACACATATTCTGCAACATCCAGAAGATACACCACTATTTCTGACACTGGGTTCGACCCACTTGCTTCCCAAAACGCATCAAACCCACGATCCTACGCAGTATAGACCTATAACATGCCTTCCAACTATATATAAAATATTAACGTCTTGCATCACTAACCGTATTTACAGTCATGCGGATCAAAACAACATCTTGTCGGAAGAACAGAAAGGGTGCAGACGAGATCACCAAGGCTGCAAAGAACAACTCATCATCGATTCGGTAATACTAAAACAGGCGCAGAAGGAACAGCGCAACATCTACACGGCTTCCGTAGATTATAGGAAAGCATTTCGACGGGTGCAACGAAAACTGTAGTAACTCAATTTTCGTTCATTTTGAGATACATGTGTATAATTTTAAATTTATTTGTTATATTCCAAAGAATAAAGTCGTTAGTCATATTATCCTTGAAATAAGCAACCCACAAAACACCTAAGATATGCAGTAACTCTATTCCAGTCAACGCGCATCAACGAAAACTGCAGTATATCAAGTTACAATAGTTTTCGCCGGAAACATTTGCGGAAGGGTACATAGTAACTTGACTTACTATTTTTTTGTCTGTTCTGAACGCGGTTTCGGTTTTCTAACCTAAGGTTTTCGAACGTTTGTGATAAGACTGGTGTGTGATATACAAAAAACTTCGTTCAAAAATGAGTAAAAGAAGTAAACTAATATTAAAAAATGCTATAAGGATCGTTGAGGAAAATCAAGGTTAGTTTTACGATTAACATAAAGTTGAGGCAAATTTAGTTTATGAGTATTTTATTTTAGAATATCACTCCATGTCCCAGGTTCACCAGGAACCTAATGCAGTGCTATGTAAACAGGTTCATCCAGCTGAAAAACAGGTTCTCAAACCAAAAAGTGTGTCTACATTGGATCCAACTATAAAAAGCCCTCTAGTTAATGAAAAAGATGAAAATAAAACGGATAATTCGAACTCTAATCCAATAGAAGGTAAGTTTTACGATGAACATTAAGTTAAGACAAATTCAGTTTATGAGTATTTTATTTTAGAATCTCGCTCTATGTCCCCGGTTCACCAGGAACCTAATGCAGTGTTATGTAATGGGGTTCATTCGGCTGAAAAACAGGTTTTTAAACCAAAAAGTGTGTCTACATTGGACCCAATTATAAAAAGCCCTCTAGTTAATGATAAAGATGAAAATGAATTGGAGTGTGATTCGAATTCTAATCCGATAGCTACTGAACCTGATCCCCAAATTCCATTATGTACCGCTTCAACTTCATCTGCAAATCATTCAGTTAATAATTATTTCTCTGAGGAAAGCGATGAAGATCCATTTAAAGACAACTCTGATACTGATCCAAATTATGAGCCTACTGAGGATGAAGAAGAGTCAGATAATGCTGAGGATAATGCTAATTCTGAATACGAAGCTCCTGCTCCAAGGGAACCGTTGGGTGAACTTAATGATAGGAACAAAGAGAACAAAAATATTAAAAGGAAAAGAAAGGGTGCTGCCAGAAGCAATGTTAGAAAAAGGCCTAGAAATGTTTTAGATTGGATTGATACGAAAGCAAAAAGATTATTAAATCAAGGTGTTGAGCATAAGAATAGAAAAGGAAAAATTATTAAAGAAAGAAAAATGGGCACAGCATGCAAAGATAAGTGTAGAATGAAGTGTCAAACGAAAATTAATGAAGAAAAAAGGCAATCGATTTTTAAAGAATTCTGGTCTATGGCTGATCATACAAGACAATGGGATTTTATAGCCAGGTATGTGAAAGAAATTAAAAAGAAGCAGGTTACGATTGGTGCAGGGTCAATATCCAGGAGGATAAATTCCAGAAATTACTCGTTTAAAATTAATGAAAAAGAGATAAAAGTATGTAAATCCATGTTTTTGAATACTCTTGGCATCTCAGAAACATGGGTGACAACCGCTCTTTCAAAAATGAAAGGCTCAAGCACACTAACTGCTGACCAACGAGGAAAGCACGATAATAGACCAGAAAGAATCAAAGAAGCCATTAAAGATAGTGTACGAAATCATATTAAAATGTTTCCCATGGTTCCTTCACATTATGTGCGCAAGGATTCAAAAAAAATGTATTTGGAAGAAGGTCTAAACATACAAAAAATGTACAGGCTCTACACTGAGTACTGCACAGATGCTCAGATCATCGAAAAGGCAACAATCAGACAATATCGCGATATATTTAATCAGGAGTTCAATATAAGTTTCTTTAAACCAAAGAAAGACCAGTGCGACTTTTGTTCGGTTTATAGCCTATCGGATGATAAAAAGAAATTAGAGATAAAAACTGAATACGATACTCATATAAAAAACAAAACACTGGCTAGAGAGTTAAAAGATGTTGACAAAATTATTGCTACAGATGACAAAACAGTATGTGTGGCATGTTTTGACTTACAAAAAGTATTAGCTACTCCCCAGTCCAACGTCAGTGACTTCTACTACAAAAGTAAATATTCAACTTACAATTTTACGGTTTTTGATGTAGGAAATAATAAAGGATTTTGTTATGTCTGGCACCAAAAGATATCAAAAAGAGGTCCATGTGAGATTGCAAGCTGTTTATTAAAGTTCATTCAAACACAAAAGGAAAAAGGTGTAAAATCTATAATTTTTTATTCAGATAATTGTGGAGGCCAGAACCGAAATAAGTTTCTGTTTTCTATGTTTTCATTGGCATCTACTACTTATCAGATTGACATTACCCATAGGTTCCTTGAAAAAGGACACACCCAAAATGAGGGCGATAGTATGCATGCTGTTATAGAAAATGCCAAGAAGCGCCAGTCAGTTCTCTATGTACCTGAACAATGGGTAACATTAATCAGAATGGCAAAAGTAACAGGACAAATTTATAATGTAACCGAAATGTCTCAAAACGATTTTTTTAATTTCAAGGACATCACAGATATTCAAAGCTGGAAAATCGACGAAAAGAAAAAGGCCTTCAAAATTAGCAAGATAAGGGAAGTTTCTGTCAAAAGTTCTGCGCCGGCGACCATATTTTTTAAATATGAATACGATTCAGGTGATAGCGAAATTTTAAAGATACGTTTTTTGGAATCAGAGAAAAAAAAGGGAAGACCACCAAAGGCTGATAATAGCAATATTTTACCAAAAAATTTAAAGAGACTTTACAACGCTGAACTTCCTGTGGAAGAAAAAAAGTTAAAGGGGCTATTGTGGCTCTGTGATAAAAATAAAATTCCAACAATGTATCACCAATTTTATAGAAGCCTGAAATGCAAAAAAGCCAGTGAAGGTGGAGAATCAGAAGAAGAAGAGTTCAACGATAATTAAATAGGTTTAAAAATAGTGTGTTTTGTGTCATGCTATTTCTTACTAGGTACCTAAATGCGTTTTTTATTCTCTTAACCTTAGAAAATAGTTTAAAACTTGTGGATTAATTTGTGTGTACGATTTACAATGTACACTGATGTAATACTTAAAATATATCTACCAACAATTCTTAAGTACTTATCTCATTTAATTTTTCTATTTTCCAAAGTAAACTGTAGTAACTCACTCAAAATACTATTTGGCTATTTTACCTCAAAAACTCTTTTGGCAGTTGATTCTTCCTCTAATTAACATATTTTTAATAAATAAATGACATACGTTGCTTTGAAATTGAAATTTTGTCATCCATTTAAACATTTCAACTGCTCTCACTCAAAAGTATAAAAAATGAGTTACTACAGTTTTCGTTGCACCCGTCGATTTGATAGCGTTCCACATTCCTGGCTTGTTAAAGTTTTGCAAATTTACAAAGTACACCCCACTCTTGTTACTTTTCTTGAATCATCGATGAAGCACTGGCGAACAAACCTTCATTTACAAATAAATGGTCAATACCTCGAAACTGATGAAATTTCTATCCGTAGGGGGATCTTTCAGGGTGACTCCCTGAGTCCACTTTGGTTTTGCTTGGCAATGAATCCACTTTCCAATCTACTTAACGATACGGATTACGGCTTTAAAATCAAAGCCAACAGGAACACTAGCTGCACTGTTTCCCACCTATTATACATGGATGACATCAAAATATACGCATCAAACCAGCGTCAAATTCAACATTTACTTAATATCACTGAAAAATTTTCCAGTGATATACAAATGGGATTTGGATTCGACAAGTGCAAAACCTTGAATATCGAGAAGGGTAAAATCGTTAACGGAGATGTATTACTACCTAATGGGAACATTATAAATGCCATGCAAAATGGTGAAACCTACAAATATCTAGGATTTCAGCAAGCTAAGCTACTAGACCAGAAGCAGGCAAAAACCAAAATTCGAAGACAGTTCACTCAAAGGATAACTGCTTTATTGAAATCCCAGTTGAACGCAGGAAATCTTGCCAAAGCAATTAACACCTACGCCATACCGGTCCTGACATACTCATTTGGAATTCTGAAGTGGACAAAAACAGAACTGGAAGATATTCAAAGAACAGCGCGAACCATGATGACCAAACACAAATGTCACCACCCGACATCATCAGTTATTAGGACCACACTACCAAGAAAAGAGGGAGGAAGAGCTCTAACGGACATAGTTAATTTACATTACAAACAAATATCTCAACTCCAAAAATACTTCATTGGCAAGGCTCAAACATCCAAACTGCATGAGCTGGACGCGAAAGCAGATAAAAAGTATTGTCCCTTAGATCTTGTAAACCCTGATAATAAACTTGAAATCGTTACAGACTCTGACAAACAGGCAGAGTGGGCCCAGAAAGCGCTCCATGGTCGACATCATCACGACCTAAATCAACCATATATTGACAAGGAAGCATCAAATAAGTGGCTCTCTGATGGATCATTGTTTCCAGAAACAGAAGGATTTATGATGGCGATCCAAGACCCAGCATTTAATACCAATAATTACAAGAAATTTATTATAAGAGATCCAAATATCGTGTCGGACAAGTGCAGAAGGTGTCAACAAACAACAGAGACGATACAACACATTACGTCGGGATGTTCAGCCATAGCTAACATTGATTACCTACGCAGGCACAATCAACTGTGCAACATCATTCATCAGAAGTTGGCCAACAAATTTGGATTAGTTAACACCTACACGCCTTATTACAAGTACCATCCGCATGCAGTTCTAGAGAATGCTGATTTTAGACTATACTACGATAGGTCAATTATCACTGATAGAGGGGTGACGAATAACCGGCCTGATATTGTAGTTGTGGATAAAAAAGCTAACTCGGTTCTTCTAGTGGATGTTGCTGTACCCAATAACAACAATATGTTAGACAAATACAACGAGAAAATTGCAAAAATCACCGATCTTGCAATTGAGGTAGGACAAATGTGGCATGCAGAGAAAGTAGAGGTGGTGCCGGTCATCGTTTCATCGACGGGACTAATCCCCAAAACTCTACAAGACAGCCTCGCCAAACTAGGTCTTCACAAAAACACATACATCGATCTGCAGAAGGCTGCAATTTTGAATACTTGTCACACTGTCCGTAAATTTCTAAATATGTAAGTGCTGTGCCTAATCCCATTTGCGTTTACACACGCTCGGGATAGGTGAATATTACCAGCAAGAGCTGAGCAAGAGTACACTTGAGTTGGAAATGATAATAATAATATTATATAATGATAATAATAATAATAATATTATTAATATTGATAATATTAATGATAATAATAATAATAAAAAGTAGAGAAAAAAAAATAATAAACGTCTTTTATTTCCAAAAATTAAAAAATACAAATAATTGTACATAACGGGCGAAATTTATTTTTGTTGTGTACCGGACAAAAATATTCTTCCACTTAACCCGAGTAGAAACATGTACCTATTTATATACAACTATTTCATAAAAAAAAGATTTTGTCGAATATTAATAATTAAAATGCCCTTTGTATTGAAGGGGTCGTGTCTAATGCCAGATATAAATTAATTTTATGCCTTAATCTTAGAATCCAATCATAAAATGTACTTGCTATAATGTATGTGTGTATGTATGTAAAGAGAATGTGAATATTTAGGGAAATAAACAATGACCATGACAAAAATCCGAAAACTCTTTAGTTAGTTTTGACTGTCCAAAATGTGTCTTTCAAGAACTGATTTAAATTTTGGAATATTCAATTTTTTAAACTGAGGAACAACTTTATTGTGCAAGTCACAGATCAAGTAACTGAAGGAACGCCTGAATAGTTCAGTTTTGAAATAGGGTATAGTCAATAATCCCCTATTTCTTATATTTACATTATGAACATCAGAACAGTAGGTACCTAATTTTGCGATGGAAGTAAGAGGGATTTTTATTCACAATTAACGTATGACATAAAGCAAGAAAGTGATGTTTTCTTCTGTTCTCCATATTTAACCAACGGATTACTTTTAATTTATGAGAGATCTTTTTGCGTCTTCGTATACCAAAAATCATACGCAGACAAGAATTTTGAACCTTTTAAATTTTCTTTTTGTACGCAATTATTAGATTGGAACCATATAACAAATCCGCATAATAAAATAATTTCTATTTCCATAAATCATTTTAATATTACAATAAGCACGTTGTAATAACTTATTCATATGTCTCTCAAATCTTAGTTCAGAATCGAAAATTACCCCTAAGTTTTTTGCTTCATTTACTATCTCTAATTCTTCATTATTGATAGAAATATTTATGGAGTTTAACAAATATTGTCTTTAATTTTTGTTCCCAAATATCATAACTTTAGATTTTGTTGAATTAATATATAGAGGCTCAGTTGCACAATCGATAAACTTTTTTAAGTCATTAATAGATTTTTTCAAACAGGATTCGCATACTAAAAATATGTCAAATTCATTTCGTAGTATAATTAGTTTCAAATCTCGCATAGAAGGTACCAAAGATCTAGCATTAGCAAAACCAACCTTCAACAAAGGCATTTTTACATTTCACACTAATTTAGTTTTAATTACCTAGTAACCAAAGCAATTCAATGATTTATCTACAACAATATACTAATTTGTGTATCAATTGCACTCAACTTGCAGGTGCCGCGAAATTATAATCTGATATTTTTAGTTAACTTTTAACATGCTTAATTAGATAACCTCAAAATGTTATTATAAAAGAAAAGGACAAAAGAAAAAAGAAAGAAAACTCGAAGAAAGTATTTACCTAAGTAGTTAAGATTTATTTCAAACACTAAGCTTATTACACTAATCTACTAACATCTTCCATCGTAACAATCTTCAATACTTCATCGGCATTATTATACTTCAGGAAAATTTTACCATAGTTTGTCCACACCCTTCCATTTTTTTCAATTTTGGTTAATGCTGCTTTTGAAATGTTTAATTTTTTAGATGTTAGGTCCTCTCTGGCCACAATCCTAGTTGGTTTTGATAACCTTTCAGCATTATTAAAAACTTGCTTAAAATGGACTGGAAAACCTAACTAATATTGGTTTCTGCTTTCCTTCTATTTTCTTCCCTATTCTAAATAACGACTAAATTGCATTTTCATCGACTTTTAAATTCATCGGCCCAGCAAACAAATTGATCATTAATTCCTTGCAATTTTCTCCTCCAACCTCCTTCAACCCATAAAATCGAATATTGCGACTTCTGTTGACTACCTCATTTTGTTCTTGTTTCCTAACTAGACTTTGTATAACTTGGTCTTGTTCTTCCAGTTTTCTATTAATCCGTACATTCTCTTCCTTTAACTTGTGAATATCATCTTTTAGTTTTTTACTAATTTTATCTGTTATAGTTTTGGCAATTTTTTCAATAAAATCATCTGACGTACATAGTGTTGTAACTAATGAATCTACTAATACGTGCAGTTCGTCTTCTCCTTTCGCAGAAGTCTTTCGAGTTTTAACGTTTTCCATTATTAAAAACAATTTGCAGTTTATACAAAATTATAGTGTACTTACAAAAATGATTTTTATTTCAGTCGGTATCTCCACACTTATCCTTTCCACTCTCGAAAGGTAGTATTTATTTTCGCACGTTTTCCCACAAATTTATGAATTTAAAGCGCAGCACCTAAACAATACGTCTACTCACTTACTACATTCATAGCCCTAACCCATAATATGTCATTATCTATGACCAATTTCTTCCCGAATTACTTATTTTATATATTATTTTTCTGTGAATTTCGAACATCTATTAATTTAACAATAATCGATAATAATATAGAAAAGAAAAGAAAAATACTTTCAGGAAAAAACTTACCAGGGTGTTTATAATTGAATCTTTTCGCTCTTGGAAACGACATTTTTCACTTAATATGAAAGAAAATAACCAAAGGATGTTTCAAATTTGTATTATAGTGACTGCACTACTGAAAAATATGCTTTTTGATATTCAATAATATCAATTCGATGTTATTCGACTCAAATTTTGGATAAATTAAATTTTGAATCAGATAAAAATATTTAGTTCTTAAAAACATACATTCATAAAAAGGTGTCTAGCTGGTAATAGCCCAGACACTCAGAGCTTATTCCTTACCAGAAACGTATTAATATGTATACGGTGTATTAATTTTAAAACTTACAGTGCACGTTATCTCGCAAACGAAAAGAGATGGAAAAAAATTCAAAGGGAACTAAAATGATAGGAATAATACACCTCCTGTGCCTCACCTACCCCACCTAAAAAAATGTAAATAGAAACCCCTTTCTTGTGATACATTGCTGAAAAGCCCGTGAAAATGCTTTCCAACGGTTTTAGTAATAGTCATACAGGGTGTCATAGTGTAGCAAGAAAATCTAATTTAAAAAAAAATAACAATTAATCGTGCAACGTGCATACTTCGCATTGAAAAACTCCAAATAAGATGCAACTATGGTCCCTATTCAAGTGTAAAATGTACCAATTAGTTTTATTTTAAACAAAAACTTATTCCGCTTTGCTTTGCTGTTCTTAAGGAACAATTTTTTTTGCATTTTCCTTCTAGGTAGATAGGCTGATCATATGGTTGTTATTCAGCTATTAGCGATCACTATAGTTTAGAGTATACCTGGAATGGAAGTTATTCATAGACGGCTACCGTGTTCAATAAAAAAACATTCTTTAAAACATGTAGGTCACGTGAATATCCGTGAATTAGTCGAAAACTCTGAATGAACGAGAGATGTGATAAATAAAAAACGGAATACTCCAAGAATACTCGGCGAAGTAGCTTAAATAATAATAATAATAAAGGTTTTTATTAACAAAATCTTTATAGCTACAACAAAATAACAATACAATTAACAGTTTGGCGTCTGTTCTACCACCTAACCCTTTAATAATAGGTCGATGCTCGCATCTTATATACAATAAAAAGAGTAAACTATTTGAAATAATCAATAAAGGTACTGATGAAGGGTAAATTGATTACCTGAGTGAACAATTAAATAAAAAAGATTAATTAGTATTAGTTGTTAAAAATGTACGTAATTTCAACTTAATGATTGCAATGATTTGGAAGCTCTAACAGAAACTGGCAAGTTATTATAAATATTTGTAATACTATAACTAAACGAACGCTTGAATAATGCATTATGATGTAGCGGAGGAGTGAGTGTACCCTTAAAACGGATATTCACATTATGTACATCAGTTCTGAATTTTATTTTCCTGACAAGGTAAACAGAAGTTTTATTAGAAATAAGTTTATAAAATAAGTACCCAGAATGTAACAATCTTCGTTGCTTCATTTTTAACCACCCTAATTCACCATAGAATTTACTGATGTGATCATATTTCCTCGCTCCATAAATAAACCTCACACAAATGTTTTGCAATTTTTGTATCCTATCTTCATCAAATTTACTTATATGTGAATTGTATAAACCGTCACAGTAATTGAATGTTGATAAAACTAAAGCTTTCGATAGCACTGTTTTTAATTTACTTGTTGACATATGTTTGATTTGATAAAGTAGGCGTGAATTTGTATATGCCTTTTGTAAATTTTTAGAAATCTGCTTTGTGAAACGAAGATCTTGCTGTAAAATTATGCCCAGATCCCTAACCTGCTCCTCTATTTTGATATGCTGCATGTCAATTGAAATACTTGAATTCAACAATTTAGAGGATACCTTCACTCGATCAATTTTTTTCCCAAATAAAATTGCCGTTGACTTAATAGGGTTGAGAGCTAGGCACTGGTCTACAGAAGCTTTATTCAAATTAATAAGATCATAATTAATTGCTGCCATAGCCTGGTCAAACTCTTCTGGATAAAAAGACAGATAAACTTGAGTATCGTCGGCATAGAAATGTCTACATGATAAGAAAGTTTTGGGAAAGTTAGAAATATATAGACTGAAAAATAGAGGGCCCAAAATTGAGTCTTGTGGAACACCTTTGGTATTATATAAGAAAGAAGACAATTTTCCACCATATTCTACTGCTTGTACTCGATGACTGATATAGTCTTGAAGTAATAGAACAGCATCATTTGAAAAAATATCGTAGTAATGCTGTGAAGAGTTCGTGGTTGATGGTATCGAACGCTTTAGTGTAGTCTAACAGTACCAACATAGTAAGTTTTCCTTCATCACTCGATGAATGAATTTCATCAATTATTGATAGTAACGTTGTATAGCAACTGTGCTCTTTTTTAAAACCTGACTGATTATCTGGAATTAACTTAAACTTTTTTATAAACGTATTAACTTGTAATTGTATTACTTTTTCTAAAATTTTTGACATTGTAGGAAGAATACTGATAGGCCTCAAGTCATTAAGGGATGATGGATTTGAAACTTTGGGTAAAGGGATAACTCTAGCTTTTTTCCAAGCTGCAGGAAATACTGAATTAATCAAACAAAAATTAATCACATGGGTAAGGAAAGGTAAAATAAATGGAATGCAAAGATGAAGGGTTAATATAATAATATCATCAAAGCCAGTTGCTTTACTCTTCAATTTAACAATAATGTCTAAGATATCTTTTTCCGTAACAGTTTCAAAAGTAAACGATTGTGGAATACCCAAATTACTATCCCATAAAGCGGCAAAATATCACAATTGGGTTGAATATTCGGTACACATGAAAGGAAATGCTTATTCAAAAATTGAGGGTTATTCAAGTTATCAGGAAGTGGGGGAAGTGTCCTCGGACAATTTGAAATAGATCTTACTGTATCAACTCGTCCAGTTTTTTAAATGACTGGACTATCACATAAGTCACATGAGTTTCACTCCCATAAAATTTGAATTTCTCATGAATTAGGCCATGACGATCCAGACCAGCGAACTGAGTTTTGTGAAATTTGTGACAGGTAGATGAACTGGAGTTTTCGAAAATATTTTATTCAGTAATGAGTGTATTTTTTAAGAATGGTAATGTTAATAAACAACGCTGAGGGTTATTGGAATGCTGCGAATCTAGATCTATTTAGAGAGAGCCGCACTCAATATTCTGAGAAACTTAGTATTCAAGCAGGGATATGAGGAGAATCTGTGATTGGTACCTTGTTTATAACAGGAGAAATGTACCTCGATATGCTGGAAAACATGCCTTTAATGCCCTTAATTGTTCAGTAGAGAACCACCAGGACGTTAAAAGCAATATAGCTCTAGATGAAAATTCGTTGCCCTTCCAGCAAGACGGAGCTCCTCTCGATTATGCAGCAGCAGTTACGGACTAGCTGAAGAATAAATATCCAAATACATCGGATGGAAGAAATAGTCCCATTGAGTGGCCTCTTAGGGCACCACACTTACTATTACCTGATTCTTTTTGTGCAGTTAACTTAAGTCGGTTGTTTGTGAAACATCAATTGACGATTTACGACATAAAATAACTAAACTAAACTAACACCAAACAATATGCCAATGTTCATATGGAGTTTGAAAACAAGTTATACTATTGTTCACAAAACAATGTAAATCATCTTGAACACTTTTTCAATTAATATTTTTGTAGTTCGATATTAAACACTATTCAACTTTATTGTTATTCTCTGCATATTTGTTACTTATATAGTTGGAAAGCAATTTTCATCGGCTTTCCAATAAAGTATCACAAGTAGGGTGTTGCTGTTCAAATTTTTATAGGTGAGGTAGGTGGGGCATAGGTGGGCATAGTGCATTGTCTCTTATGTCATTTTAGTTCCTCCTTCCACTACTTATATTATATACAATTGTATCCCAATTTTATATGAAGAAAAAAGGTTAACTCACCACAGGAAAAAAAGCTTGAATATATACACGGGAAACGAAGTACTGTCATTTTGAATGAATCACACTGTACAATTTATTTTCTATTCCTCAGCTGCACTTTATATAATTCAAATATTTTGAAAAATTTCAGTCGATTACCGTACTATAGGCTTAGATTATTTTGTTGAGAACTACACTTATAATACAAAGTCGAGTCTGATAGAAACAAGAACGAGAAAGGAAGAATCCTAAAAAGTAGGTTTGATTTATAAGGCTTGTTTCACACGTATGTGCATAAATTGTATGACACGGTCAATTTTAATATGACCACTGAAAATAAGTTTTTTTGAATTTTTTAAATTTTTTATTATTGAGCAATTCCAAAATTGTACAAAATATTTCAATTAATTTTTAATGATAGTGTTTCCTGAATGGTCATCCGTAAGGAGGAACTACTCAAAGCAGATAGCCCAAAAACACCCTCAGCCTCTGGTGCAGGTATATACGGCCTCAGACCTGAGACAGATATATCCACCGGCCTAAGATCGGGCTCAAATTAACTCCAATATTCCATGTGTGGAGAAACTGGAGGAAACAAATCTCACAATAAAAATCTCGGACAGCCAAGTGCCTTTGAAAGCACTTAGCTCTTACCGTGTAACGTCAAATTTGGTAGCAAACTTCAGACAACGACTCTCCCCTATAGGAAGACTCAATAAAGTATCCCTGGTCTGGATCACTGACCATTTTGATATGGACGACAATGAAAAGACAGATCCACTTGTAAAGGAGGGTGCCGCGGGTGGTTGTATAGGACCTGAACCGGCAATTTGCATATCATTAGGTTTTGCAGAACATTCATTGAATAAGTACCTTGACTACAGGAAGAGTTTAAAAAGCCTGGCATAATTTTCCAGAATTGGTTCATTCGAAAGCTTTCATATATCCTTCGAAGTATGTCACTACACAAGTGTTAGACTAAAGATGACATGATATATGTTGTCAACAGGCTACTGTCGTCTATATTATCATATAGTATGATTTGTACTGTCAGAAGATCCAACGAACCGTCGTTGTCTGGAAGATGATGAAACATCGTGCATATACTTTGTGCCTGCCCCTTTGAGGCTGGAAACAGGTAGGGGAACAACGGATATGATGGCCCCCTCGGTATGATGGCTCCCTCGCGAAATTTATAATATCTAAATCCGGCAACGTCGATTCAACAGTTGTGTGTCATTCTGCGACGTCTACAAACGTATCTCGTGTGATTTGGAGCTATTTGGTCCATTAGTAGGCAAAATAAAACACCTGTTCTATTTTATACTGTTGTGAATATTCAGTTGCGGTAGAGTAAAAATTTGTGAATACGTTAAAATATCCTTATTTTATTAATTTGCCTGTGCCATTTGTTTATTGGCGAACCTAACCTAACATCTAATTGCAAAATCGTGGTTGTCAGCTCTCATTTTACAAGAACTTTCGAATAATTATGTGTTAGTTAATCAACGACAACAATGGACAGAGGAAAATATGAAGCAAGCCATTAATTAATTCTAAGGCTATGGGATGGAAGTTGGCAGCAAAAACATTCGGTATCCCAAAAACGACCCTTAAAAGGCGAGTTCAAGACAAAAAAAAGACCAAAAGGTTATCAGAAGGGGTTTATTGGCGGAAACTCTACGTTTTTTCAGAAAAAATAGAAAAATGTTTAGCCGACCACATCAAAGATATGTCAGATCGCTTTTTTGGACTGACTGCCATGGATGTCAGAAGGCTTTTATTTCAGTTATCTGAGTCTCTAAAGCTAAAGCATCCATTTAACAAGAAAGGTAAGATGACAGGATGGTATTGGCTACACGATTTTCTTAAAAGACGCCCAGGAATGCGTTCATAAACGTTATAGAGTACACATTTCTTACACTTTTTTGACAAGCATCGTTCATAATTGCAATTTTTGTCACTCTGCGACTATTTTCCTAGCGTTCATAAATTCACTTTGACATATCCAATGTAACACATTTCTTACCGCGGTCTGGAGCGTGGTAATATTTGTTCGAGGCTGCTCACTTCAAAAATACGGAAGAACACGTAGTTCGTATAACCTACAAATATAAAATTTATAAAAGAACTCTAGATTGATCTTTTTCTTGTGTGTGCTCTAGATACTTCATTATAACCAAAGAAATCATGGATCAATACATTTTTTTGTATCAAATGAAGAACCAGTCATAGAAGGAGATAAGGTGTGCTCACAAAATACACAAAGTAAGTAAATTTGTGTTATTTTCAGGTATGCATGACAATATTCAAGGAGTCACGAAGGGGGTCATTGCTTGTAGTTACACACATGATTTATTTCTATTGTGTTGACCTGCTGCACCTCTCTGTATCACTTTCCCTTTGCTTAAACTTTCTAGACCTTTCGCTCCAATGATGAAATACACATGGGCAAATATAATTTTCTTAATAAGGTAATAAGTGTGGCTTTTCTTTCCACCTTTAATATTAACCTAAAGTGTTCTTGAACGTGTTTTTTAGTAGAATTCATCTATTTGTTTTCCAGATAGTTCAATGGAAATGGTCAAGATGAATCAGGAAATGTTTGAATTATTTAAAGCCACTTTTCCAGGATATAACTTGAAATTGGACCTGAAGGAAAATGAAACCGCTGCTGATAATTATGAGAAAGGACTTATAAGGAATAATAATGAAGAAAAGTGGAGACACGAAGACATTCCACGGTTAATAAATTTAAGAAAGGAGAAAAATGCAATGTTTAATTCTACCACAGTTCGAAATGAAGAAGTGTGGGAAAAAATAGCCACAGAGATGCCTGGTTTCAATAAAAGTCAAGTGAAGGACAAGTGGCAGTATTTGCGAAAAAAATATATATAAAAAAAGATAACATGTCTATTAAAGCCAGTGGGGCCGAATTGTTTAAATTTGAATATTTTACGGAAATGGATGATATATTGGGAAAAAAGCCGAATATTGTTCCGAAGCATGCTGCTTCATCTATAAAAAGAGCAAGTGGTGAGTTTATAAGGTTTATTAATTAATTACTATTAACACATTAATACCATTATGTTGTACTCATGACCTATTGTAGTTGTCTCTGTGAACCGTGAGAATAATGCCTTAGAGGGGGCAGTGAGCCATCAGCCAAAAAGCAAAAACAAAATTCTCAAGATAATTCTTTATTGAAATATTTTTAGGAACAAGCAATAGAAAGAGAAGAGACAAGAAAGGAGAGACACGAAGAAATTATGGATGTAAGAAACAGATCCCATTGAGGTATTTTCTGAAAAAATGGATAAACTAATAGAAAAATTATAACATTCATTTGTTCAATATGTTCTACATTGTTTGATGTTAATCAATGACAATAAATAGTCTAAAAATTTTGTTTTGTACATTTAAGATATTTCAACTGTTTCTGCCTTTACTTGGTTGAAATCCATCAGTAAGTGAAAAAGTAAAGAAACTTTCTGCTGTAATTCCACATATTAGAAAGTTTTACAAATTTAGTACCTACTCTAATTAGAAATATTTATTGTAATGGAATTCTTTGATCCCTTCGAAGATAGAGTTGTCGACATAACTCTTGCCTTTTTCTCTACCCTCTTCCATATTTTGTAGATCGTTCTGGTTCTGGATTTCCAAAATATCTTCAGCACGATTTTCATTAAGGTGGGCAAGTCCTTCCTCAATAAATCCATTGTCTAGTTCTGGATCACAGCATATATTATGTAAAACACAAGCAGCCAATACTGTTGTTGGGATTAGATCAGTCCGGTTTATGTCTAAATATTTTAGTCTTCGGAACCTACCAAAGAGTAGTGCACATGTTCGTTTAATTGTCTGTCTTGTCTTGGCTTGTTGGGTATTGAAATGTATTTTTGATGGAGTCATATTCCCCCTATTGATAAATGGAGGAATAAACCATTTTAAAAGCTGATATGCTTTATCCCCTATGATATATTCATCACCAGTCACATATGGATTCCTATGATTCTGGATTTCTGCAAAAATATGAGAGTTTCTCAATATTCTGTTATTACTTAGTGATCCTGGATACCCCATAGAACTATTTGTAAACTTTAATTGTGGATCACATATCGCCTGAAGTGTCATGGCCTAGGTACATTTTCTAGTTCATAAACTTCAGTCAATGGATATAAAAAAACAGGAATCCATCCATTCGACCCTATTGTTTATCCCGACTGGATGTTTTCGCCCTCTAAAAATACCGACACCGGTAAAGACGCTATCGATGCAAATGAAACTGACACTCCTACTGATGTGAGTATTTCAGAATTACCACATGACAATACAGATCAACATGATGTCGAAGTGGAAGAGCCTATACATAATACTCCAGATAGAACTCCTCCTCATTCTGGACCTGCATTAACTCCTTCATCTTCGAGCGCTCTTCAAGCACAAAGTGGACGTGATGAAAATAATAGAAGAATTATCGCCAGTCCCTTTAGTTAGTGAGCAAGCGAAGAGAAATAGGAAACAAAAATCTATGCAAGGAGCTATAAACTCGACGCCCAACCTTGAAGAAGCGAGGGAAATAAATAGACAGGACCGAGAAATTGAAGAACGAAAGGCAGCGAATAGGGCGAAGAAAAACCTAAAACTAGATGAGGAAACCGGGAATAATAAAACAGATCAATATGCAAACGATGATGATAGTAGTAACGCAGCTTGTTTGTATTGTAACGGGCAGAATTCAGAAAATCCAGGATACTAAGGGGGTAGGGAAAATGAGGGGGACGAGGCCGATAGAGAAGTGGGAGGTAGAGAATTGGGGGAGAAACATTAAAGTGAGAAAAGCCCCAGGAATAGATGGCCTATCAGCCTGCTGTGTGGTATGGGTAAATTGATGGAGGCGATAATAAAGGATAGGATTGAGGAGGAGGTTGGTAGGAATGGGGGTTTTAGGGTGAACCAGCACGGGTTCACGAAGGGGAAATCTTGCATCTCGGCACTGAGCAAGTTGATGGGCTTGGTGGAAAGAGCTAGGGTGGGCAGCTGGAGGAAGAAGAAATTGGCCCTACTCGTGTTCTTCGACGTCGGGAACGCGTTCAACGGTGTCAGCAAACGGACAGTGTTGAGCGCGTTGCTGAGGCTTGCAGTGGGGCAGGGGTTGGTTAACCTGGTGGAGGACTACCTGACGGGGCGTGTGATTGTAGACTCCAGAGGGAGGAGATATGTGATGGAGGCTGGAGTGCCTCAGGGCTCGGTTCTTTGGACCGACGTTCTGGAAGTGTGTGTTTGATGAGGTTTGTGGGATAGTATGTGAAGAGGGATGTGAGATTACGGTGTATGCGGACGATGTGTGTCTGGTATGTACGGCAAAGGAAGAGGCGGAGATAGAAAGCAAGGCGGAGAGAAGTAGTCAATTCATTAATCTTCAATTGAATTTACAAATCATATCAGCCCATACTTACTTTTGGTGACAAACTAAAGTATATTGTTCCCTATTTTCCTCTCCTGAAATTGAACCAACAAATCTATACCCAATTCATTGACGGTTATGAACTATTATAAGTTTGTTTAGTATCAAATCTAAGGCGTACTTTCCTAGAAGCATTCGTATCTCCCAAACAATACATTGTTTCGAGTACTTATAGTATAGTAAATAGTCTGGGTCGTGATTGTACCATGCTTAAAGAAGACCTTAGCAATTTAGTGGGATGATGCAATTATGATGGGTTGCAAGTGGATGCAATTCAAAGTTTTTTGGTAGTTACGGAAGTGCTACTAGTTACACTTATATCACGGATGTGTTCTTTTGGATAATGTTAAACAAATTGAAGACCTACTAAGATCTATTGCTATTTGAGATTATGAAAAAATGCACTCTGGATTTTTTCAGTACCAACTCAATCAATAATCTCTATTGTGTATTAGTAAGACCATGGTCACCTTATCATGATCATTATATTCAATATTTTGGAAGATTTTTGCATATATTATTTTCAAGGACTTACTATTGCTTCAAGAGGTCCATGTCCCTCTCTTTCAAGACAAATAAGTTTCAAGCTCACCCTATGTTTGCCAGTTCTACTGAATCTTTCTTTGTTCCCTTTGATAGGGGAAACTATGGCACGAATAGTTTCCTACCAAGAATTTCAAGTTTAGCTATTGAACTGAATTGGATTTTTTTGCATTGAGATCTTTCTGTATTAGGCAATTGTGAATTTATATTAATTAATTGTAGAATGTAGTTGTTCGTAAGTATGCACCCTAGTGACGTTCAATGAGACTTAAAAGATGTTCCTGAGGAAAGTCTCAGCGACTAGTAGTTCCTTTAGACCTATTTCCTGGAAGAATTTAACGATATTCGCAGACTTCAGTGAGTGTCCTTTCTTCCATACAGTAGCCTCCTATGTGGTGTGCCCTAGGATTCTGTATTGCTATGCATTTCACAAGTATGTGAATGGAGGTTTCTTCTTCCATTCCACAGGATCCACATTCTCCTTGCTCCACTGGTTTGAGCTTTCTGGAACGCTTATTCAGGCGGCAGTGTCCTGTTAGGAAGCCTGTAAAAAGTCTTAGTGCAGACTTACTCTGTCTTAGGCATTCATTTGATCTCACATGGTTGTAGATTCCAAGAAGTATCTTCGATTCAACCTTACTAGATATTTCCAATAGTTAGATGTTCTCTTTTTCTCAGCGTTGTCTATTCAGTCCAATATTACATTGGAGCTGATACCACCAAAGGGTTTTGGCTTCCAGAAGAGTGTTTCAGTCTCTTCGCTAGATTGTCTGCTATTTCATTTCCTTCTATTTCAGTGTGTCCTGGAACCCACAGTAAGGTGACAAATTTCCTGAAACTACCTCTTCTATCTTCTCTACCTTCCTTGTAGTAGATGTTTTGCTCCTCAGTGTATCTCTGCCAGTTCCCGGTGAGATATGCTTTATTAAAGAGGTCCCGAGATTGAGATCTTGATTCTGTCAGATGTTTGTTCCACCAGGGTGCATCCCTTCAGCTTCTCAGCTCTTCTAAAACTTCTTAGCTCACCACTCTTACAAATGGTGGTGTACCCTATATATCGTTATAGGACTAATCAGTCACATTCCATTACGTTGTGTTAATTATTTGTGTGTTTTTTATCAATATAGGAGACAAGATCGGTGACGTCATTAAAATTTCGGAACTCTAAAGGTCTTACACAGGTGTATATTGGACAAATCAGACATATATGTTCCAACGTTTTTAAGTAAAATATTACCTAATAAAGAAACCAACAAGACAGCACTTAGGTTCAATGCCTGCGCTGGACATTTGATAACCATTGCTGATTTCTGAAGTTTGTTGTTCTCTTTGTATTTATAGGTTAACCGCTCACATTTGACGCGGGCGAAAGCTAACTGTGACTCGATACGAAGCCAAATCTGAAAAGTCACCAATAAGTTACCAAATTTTCTCAGTGCTGCTATGTACGCAATGCGTTAAATGGTTCTTTACTAAGTAATGATTAACATGAAGAGGTGCCACAAGCGAGACAATTAGGTGATTCTTAAAGTTAAGAGCAACTTACGAAAGGCATGCTTAAATTCTAAACGGTGCAAACGGGCATTAATGTAGTTTTTAGTCTGGTTTGTGCCACAATTCTAATAAATTTTATTGGAAATTTCAAATGCAAGTATATTTGACTACTCTCTTAGTCAAACAATTAAATATCATTGAGTACCTGGATAGTGATAATTTCATTAAATCATCGTTAGGGTAAGTGATACAGTCGTTGGCCATGCGTCAGTGATTGGCCAGGGTAGTATTAAATTGAGTTTATTAAGAATCTCTGCAGTTTATGAAATACGACAAATTTACTACTGCATTGTGGCAACATTGATTAATACAAATCCAAAGTTAAATTTTATTGGGTTGGCAACTGAAAGTCAAAAGTGCTTTGCTGCTGCTTGTGGTCATCAATTCATCTCAAAACAGGTAAAACCCTACAAATTTCATAAGGATTCTGTGCTAGTTTTCAACGCTAATGACTCCTTAAGCTATGAATGTATGCATAAATATATGTGGATATCTAATAACTAATCATAATTGATCGTTTCCTGAGTCACAAAAGTGTTTAGTTTATAAAAATTGGCGCCAATTTAATATGCCATTAACTGTCTCACAATTTTTAGACGTAAACAGTCATTGGCCGGCCGGCCAATTACTGTGATAAAATTATAGATATTATTATTTAAAAGAAACCGGTTTTTTCATTATTACCCTGTTAACTTTATACTATTTTAAGTTGGTTTTCGTTTTTTCAAAGCGTAAACAGTGGTTGGCCGAGGGCCATTAACTGATTCCGTCAGTGGCCAATCATTATCGCATTTGTTTTTTTTTTAGTTTTGTAAGCCTATTACCATGCCAAAAGTGTCTGAAGGTGCTTCCTATCGAAAAAAATATAAAGAAGAGGATATTTGTAAGGCTTTGGAGTCTATAGAGGATGGAATGAGTCAAAGAGAAGCTTCTAAGCTTTATCATGTTCCTTGGGCCACACTCCAATTCCGGTCGAGTGAAAAGTTCAACAATTAAGTTTCTCTCGGACCCAAACCAATATTGACTTTCGAAGAAGAGGCACTATTAGAAAACTGGATTTTGACCTCTCACAAGAAAGGTTTTCCGCGTAGAATTGAAGACATTCAAACCTCTGTAAAGTATTTCCTTGACGAATCTCCTAGAGAAAATCCATTTAAAGAGAACCTTCCAGGAAGAGGGTGGTATCTAGCTTTTTTAAAACGTCACCCAAATATAACCCTGAGAACCTCTGAAGGAATTACAGCAGCTAGTTCCGTAGTAGCAGAAGCAGATATTAGAAGTTGGTTTTCCAATGTGGATGACTATTTAGAGCGTAAGCAATTATCAGATGTTCTTGAAGATCCCAGCAGAATATACAATGGAGATGAAACCTGCTTTTGGCTTTGTCCAAAAAACAAAATAGGTTCTTGCACCAAGAGGAACAAAGAACGTTTACGAAATAGAACATCATCCCAAGAATAATATCACGGTGATGTTCACATTTTCGGCTAGTGGAGATGTAACTCCTCCTATGATCATATATGCATATAAAAGATTACCGTCCGACATCGTAAAGTCAGTACCGGATACATGGGGAATCGGTTGCAGCGATAATGGTTGGATGAAGAACCAACTATTCTACGAGTACATAGGAAATGTATTATATCCTTACCTAAAGAAGAGTAACATAAAATTTCCAATAGTGTTATTTGTTGACGGTCATAGCACTCATATGACGTATGAAATAAGTGAATTATGCTCAAAGTTAGATATTATTTTAGTCGCTTTGTACCCAAACTCTACAAGAATTATGCAGCCCGCCGATGTGGCCGTATTTAAGCCATTAAAAGAAGGATGGAAAAAAGCTGTGTTGAAGTTCCGAAGAAATCATCCAAATGAAGTTGTAACGAAAGAAAATTTTGCATCCGTTTTAAAAACAGTGGTTGATGATGTAAGGCCGGTAGCGATACAGCATGGTTTTCGTGCCTGCGGGCTCTATCCATGGAACCCATCTGCAATCGATTATACCAAATGTACTGGCAAAAACAAAGAAACAACTCTTGCAATGAAGCAATGAAGCAAATACAATTACGTTCGAAACGTTCAAGAAAATTGTTGGAGTAGAAAAAATGAAAAGTATTGAACATTTTAGTGAAAACGATGTTCATAATGAAGATTTTTTGACACTCTCTTATCTCTATAAAGAATTTTTTAAAACGAATCAAGCCGAAAACATAATAGAAAATGAAAATTATGAATCAAAGTCAAAAAATCTTGAACGTGAGAGTATCAAATCAAACGATCAGAATATTGAGGCAGATCTTATGGAGACTGATACTGAAATCAATCAAGTATTCGACATTGAAAGCATTCCTATTGTGATAGAAGAAAATATCAATTATTACGACTGCCAAATGCCTAGTACCTCATCGGCCACCAAAGAATGTGGACCAAACACATCATCACTTAGTGATTACGTAGTTTGGCCCAAAACCCCAGAAAGGAAGGGAAAAAGAGAGACAGAAAAGCTACCCTTTGTACTAACTTCATCAGTTAGAAAAGAAGCAATAAAGAAGAAAATAGCATTAAAAAAGGAAGTCGAAGAAAAAAAAAGAGAAACGTAAGACTGAAAGGTTGAATAGGCAACACATGAAGGAAGTACTTTCAATAAAAGGAAAAAAAATAAAGGGATTGAAGGCACCGATAAAAAAAGGCAAACCGAAAATAACTGATGGCGAGGCCATAGTTTTAACCAGAAACGAACAACACAATCCAGAGATTCCTGAAAATAATGAAGATCCAGAAGCCGCCCACATTTCAAATAATAATTTTTCTGAAAATAAAGAGAATACTGAAGACATAACCGAAGCCGTTGATACCGAAGAAATCATTCAACCCATTAATGACTGCCAAGATGAACCCGAATGTGTTATCTCAGTTCCGGCGGAAACTAAAAGAAGACTGTTTGCAGACGAGAAGATCGATAGTGATAAGAAAGCAGTTACATAACCAGTATGGTTATCATAAAAGCAGCTTCTCCGAATCCATTCCAGAATCAAACTATTTACGCTGGACTATGTTTTTCGTGCACAAATAATTTGAGTAGAAGCCAATATGGGATAAGATGCGTAAATTGTACAAGAACATACCATATTAAATGTATTTTGAAAAGAGATATGAAGTCTATTGGTATGAACCAATTTATGTGCAATGTCTGTTTTGATAAAATGTAATGCTAATAAAAATGCAGGTTTCATTGAATCTTCTTACTTTTTTTGTGGTAGGTATATAACCAGTGATTTTGCTACAATTACCTACCCAGATAGGTGAGCAGACTTATTAAACTGGTGCAAATAACTCCGCATTTTTCCATGCTAATCATAATACAAACGTGGCCAATTACTGGTCATTTTGCTATGCCAATCATTATACTAACCTGGCTAATAACTGTTAAATCCGTACTCTTGACAATAAACCAAATCATTTTCAAAATTCAACAATTTGATACAATACAGTTGGTACTGAATCAAAAATGGAATAGTTTTATCTATATATTCATGCATTACATTATTATACAGTCTCAATAACATAAAATGCTTTACAGGTTTACTGAACTGTATCGCTTAAGTGGCCAATCACTGTAGCCTTTACCCTATGCATTCTCTATATATGAGCAGTAAGCTTTCTGAATTTACTGTTTGGACCCTTACTATGAGGAATCTACTCTACATTTTATGTGATACCTACTTGATGTTTAATATTTTGGCTAGACCAAATAGTGATTGACCTATCTTGTGATTGACTTAATATATATAAATAGAAAAAAGAAGAAGATATGATATTACAAATATTAAAGCTTAGGTATTATTAGCCCTATGAGAATATCCTGGATATCTTTATTCCATTTAAGATCAGTATAACTGTGCAGTAATTTAGGAAACCAGGGAAAACTATATCTGCTGATATTTACAATTGTTAAAAAGACAATTTAATAGTGGAGAGCTCCCTAGATTTATCTATTCATTGACAACTTCATATTGTGGGTCTCTTAAGTTTTCCAATTTCCAATTCTTCAAGGAAATCTAGTTCATGTTCCCCATCACAAATATGCAGTACTTCTAGTTTTGTGTTAGGTGTTAACGAATGTTTGCCAAAATTGGTGATATAGGTCTTCCAATTTTGGCAAACATTTTTATGGACAGAAAAATCTTTGAATGTAACATTTCAAAAAATATCTTATTTTGGTATAGGTATGTAAGGCGGAAACACATTATTATCACATCACGTGAGTTTACATGCTTTCACACCAAACGTGAATTCATGTTTATGTAGAAGCAATCACATTACCATCACGTCACTTCACTTTGCTTAACCCAAAAATGTACCAAATAAACAATAATAATGGCGATGACAGTTCATCTTCATCTTCCGCGTTTGAAGAAGACTTGGAAAATGCATGTGCTTTACTTATGGTTGCTGATAATATTAGAACTAGACAATGGGTTCATGGCGTTAATTTGAGAAGAGAGGAACAAGGCGAATTTCATAATTTGTTTCAGGTTCAGGTTTATGAGTTCTCAGAAATATTATTTTCCCACACTAGTAAATCATTTTTATATGTAGTATATTGTCAAAATATACTTGTAAGCTAGTATCGGACAAAAACTTTGAATTTATAAAAATGCTCGTAGTAAAGTTGCTATTTTCAGCATATAGTATTATTGTATTATATTGTATTGTATAGTATTAAGATTTAACAACTTCTTTATTGAAAACTAAGATTTATTATAAAGTATGTAGTATCTAGTACAACGTGTTTTATATTAAATTAGAAGAATTATAAGTTATCTGCAAACATTGAAACATTTGTCAACTGAAACAATGTAGGTCTGTTTGCTTCAATTCCAGTCGAACCATCAGGTGTATAACTATAATTTGGAGTTGCACTTCTTGATGAATACGTCGAATAACTTATAGAGGAAGAATTTTCCTCAGGACATGGGGGTGAAGAACATGAAGACTGATGATTCTGATTTTGATTACACATTTGTGCATCAAGAACAGCATTACTTAATAGCTTTTTAATCCTAATCTGTTCCAAAAAGAGTAATGATTTTGTCATTTTGGACATGCTTATGAAAAACATATCAGTCTCATCCATACTTGACATGGATTCATATGCTGTTCGTTTCTCTTGCTCTTTCAATTCAAATTTTCGTTTTCGCAGAATAGCATTTTCTTTCATTGCGTTAGCCATGTCTTCAAAGGAATCTTGAGTTGTGGCTCGTTTTGTGTTCTTGCCAGTATTTTGAGGTCGGGATGGGGTTTTATCACTTTCATTTAATACTGCTTGGCTTTCAGTATTTTCTTCAGTTGTTACTCCAGCTTCTTGATTATCAGTTATATATATCTTCTTCTACTTAATCTGGTTTCTTGCCAACTTCAGTGTTGCTTCCAGTACTCCTACTGTCCAAATATGTCAATAGAAATGACATTTGAGCTTCGTATTTCCAAGGAGGTATTTTTTTTGCCTGCCTCACCACTTTTCCTATTGCGACGTCTGCTTAGTGCGTTCAAGAAGCAACGGCGTAGTTTATCCCAAATTGTTTTTACGGCGACATCTGTAACAAAAGAAAAATATCTCATATTTCATAGGGTTTTGAAAATTGATATTATACAATATACTACAAAAATTGTTTTCAGGTATCTGGCAACGGGGAGCTCATATCGAAGTTTGGGATGCAATTCTCGTTCAGGATTTAGTACAAATCGTAAAATAGTTAACGAAGTTTGTGACGCAATTTGGAAGAAGCTGGGGCCCATGGTGAACCAAGCAAAGAGTTGTGGGAAACATCGGCAGCAAAATACAAAGAACTTTGGCAGTTTCCAAACTGTATTGTAGCTATAGATGGAAAGCATATACAAATACGGTGTCCCATCAATGCAGGCTCTACTTTTCACAATTACAAAGGAACGCATTCTATTGTGCTATTAGCACTTGTGGATCCTGAATATAAATTTATTGCTGTCGATGTGGGTTCATATGGCAGAAACAGCGACGGAGGTGTATTTGCTAATTCAAATATTGGAAAAAAATTAGAACGCAACATCTTTGCAATTCCTCCTCCCATTCCTTTATACGAACACGGTCCTCCTCACCCACACGTTATAGTAGGAGATGAAGCATTTCCATTGAAAACTTACTTGATTAGGCCCTACAGTCGGCATCATTTATTTGGAGATGAATCCAAGAACATTTTTAATTATCGTTTGTCTAGGGCTAGGCGAATAGTTGAAAATGCTTTTGGCATACTAACCAGCCGATGGAGAGTATTTCTCAAACCTTTATAAGTACAGCCTAAAACAGTTGACAAAGTGGTGCTTGCTGCATGTTGCCTTCACAATATGCTATGCAAGGAATCTAACGTAGTTGGTCTAAGGGCATTTGAAGCACCTTTACCTCCTAATGGTTGTAATGCAGCGTTACAAAATTTAAAATGTTTGCGAGGAAATGCTTTTCGTCAAGCTTTTCAAATTCGAGATGCATTTAAAGACTATTTTGTGTCCCCTATTGGAGCAGTGCCTTGGCAGGAAGAAATAGTTCGTCGAGGAAGAATAAACGATTAAGACAAAAACCCTTTTCCATAATAATATAAATCTACATTTTAGAATAAACTAAACAATACCGAAAATATTTATCATTTAGTGTTATTGTTAATTTGACAAAATTATTATAATTGGTGTTTGAAAAAATATAAATAAACTTAATTTTAGTACACTTACCAGTAGTTTCCAGTTCTTCTGCTATTTGTTGCCAAGCCTGTTGTCGCATCTTCTGGTCACGGTAATTACTTGACCGAGTATTGTGAAGTACCTCACGTAAACGCACTTTTTCTATTAAAAATTCTTCCATTTTGACAGCATTCACGTTTTCACGCCTCACAAAATTGATGTTTAAACAGAAAATTTGAGCGCGCCATGTCATGTAATGTCGTGTGATTTCACGTGTATCTCCAACGTGACAATAGTGTGTTCGTTCTCAATGTGTGTTAATGGAAAAAGCCGCCTCAACAAATTTATTGTTCATGTGTGTTCACGTGAAATCACGTGACGTGATCATAATGTGTTTTCGCCTTAAATGACATATTAGATTGTTTTGTAGGAAGTGAACAATTAGATACTTATATTGTTCAATCATATTATTAATTCACATCCAAAAATTAAATCTACATTAGAAGTTGAAGAAAATAACTCAATAAATTTTCTTGATCTAAAAATTCGAAGAGTCAATAATATACTTGATTTTTCAATTTACAGAAAACCAACACATTCTGATGTGACTATACCATATAATTCCATTCATCCCATGTCACATGAAATAGCAATAATACATGGAGCAGTTTCAGTTCCTATGAACAGATATTATTTCGATAGAGAAATTAATATAAATAAAGAAATAGCCACATCCAACGGTTGAAATGAATAAATTAATTGATAAAAAAGAAGAAAAAGTGGCATTAATATGCAATATATGAATTAATATTTCCTAGAAAAACTATAGAAATACAAAATTACAAAATCATCACGTATGCTGGTGATATTTCTCATAATGTTTCAAAGATAATATCTTCTTCAACAAATACAACAATTTCTTTTACAGATTGAATCAGCCCGATAAATCAGATTACGCAAAACATCTACTTGACACCAAGCATTCATTAACACCTAACACAGAACTAGAAGTACTGCATATTTGTGATAAGAAACAAGAACTAGATTTCCTCGAAGAATTAAAAATTAGAAGACAATTAAGAGACCAACAATATGAAGTTGTCAATGAACAGATAAATTTGGGGAGCTATCCACTATCAAATTGTCATCTTAAGTAACAATTGTAAAGATAATCAGATATAATTTTCCTTGGTTTCCTATATCATTGCACAGTTATACTGATCTTAAAAGGGAGAAAGATATCCAGGATATCTTCATAGGGCTAATAATACCTAAGCTTTAATATTTGTAATATCATATCTTTTTTTTCTATTAAGTCTATCACAATATAGGTCACTCACTATTTGGTCTAGCCAAAATATTGAACATCAAGTAGGCATCACATAAAATGTAGTCTCTGTCATTCTGACGATGATAGGCAAATATCGAAATAATTATCAATGATAATTTAAAGTTTTCATTGGTTTTTCATTAAATAGTGGAATTAATTATAAACACTTAGTTTAATTTAAAAAAGTAGTAAGTTATCTGTTTCTCTTTTGAGTGAAGACAGAATAAAGTTGTCCCAGGTTTCCAGAGAGTTAATTTCGATAAATAATTTTTCAACCTGAGATACCCAGTTGTATTGTAAATTCGCTTAAAGCTACTTTAATCTAATGAAACATATTTTTGGATACCTATCATCATCCATTGAAAGTTATTGTTGCAAAAAGAATAGAATCAGTTTGAAGACGACATGAGCCACAAGCAACAAGACTTACCAAAGTTAAAATATTGTTTTAATTTATCTTTTTCTCATGATAAATTTTTCTCAATTCATGATAAATGAGTATATGGGAAGGAGGAGAAGTCAAGAATAATTTCGAATTGAGTTAGTAACTGTATTCCATTGTTTGGTTTGGTTAGTTTATCCTGTTAAAATTTTATAGGCTAAAAACGAGCCTAGTCATGTTAATTAATTAAAAGAAAAAAACATGTACTGGAATAGAAGGGGCTAAGTCAGAGCGCTACAGGTAAAGAAGGGGCTAGTCGGCTGTGATGCCAACTACACTAGCGCTGTGTATGCTGTTTACTTAATTCAGTCCATTATTTTTTTGTGAGAAGTTTAAGTGTTTAAAAGCTATTTTAAGACGGAAAGCGGTAGTGATGATCATGGGGAAGTATTAGAAGAGGGTAATGTTGTAAGTAATACGAGAAAGCGTAAGAAGTTTGGTCGCATGGCAGATGTGATTGATTGCTATTGCAGTGAGCTAAAATGTTTTGATTTTGTCCCTGCAAAAAGTAGAGAAAAAATTATTGAGGATTTCAACCTAATGTCGTCTGTTGATAAACAGAACACCTATCTTTGTGGGTTAATTATCGTTCAGGAAATCCAAAACCACCGTCCTGCAAAGACGAAGCTGAGGCTAGTTTGCGTGAAGCTTCTTATTCGTACAGAGTTAGATACTTAGATGAAAAAAACCTTATTAAAGAGAAAGCATTTTTGTCTATACATGGAATAGGCAAGAAGAAATTGGAATTTCTTCAAAAAGGGTTGAAATTAACTGGAATGGCTCCCAAGGACCAAAGGGGAAAGCATTGTTCTGCTCACAAAATATTTCCTGAGGAAAAAGCAAACGCAGTAAATGAGCACATACAGATTTAAAGGAAGGAAAGGTCATTACAAACTATCTGAGTCAAGTAAAATTTTCTTACCTGAAGAGCTGAATATGAAAAAAAATGTATGATTTATATACTGACAAGTATAAAGATTTGCCTGTATCATATGAGACTTACAGAAAAAAATTTCCGGCTGAACACAACATATCTTTTGGATATCCAAGAAAGGACACGTGTAGCACTTACGACGAGCTTATTGCTAAAATGAAAAGCTTGGAAACAGAACAGGCTCACCTGTTAGTGACAACTGATGCTTGTTTGATTGGAGACATAAATAAAAAATTAAACAAGCTCAAAACAGAACACTTATTTCATGAAAAACAGGGAGAAATACTTTATGTTAGAAAAAGAACTTTTAAAAACAGAAGCAAGTTACAAGCATCCGAGGAAGCAATTTGTTTCGATTTCCAAAAAAATCTTCCCGTTCCAAATATTGCTACTAATGACGTGTATTACAGACGCCAGTTATCTGTATAAACTTTTAATGTTCATGTATTGGCTACCGGTACAAGTGTGTTTTACACATACCCTGAAACCATTGGTAGCAAAGAAAGCGATGATGTATGCTCATTGATCCACCACTTTGTATATACTTTTCTGGATATGAATGTTCGGCGCCTACATGTGTTTTGTTACTCCTGTGGGGGACAAAATAAGAATTATATAGTTTTTAGGTTCCTTCACAGTTTAGTCCATACTGAGAAAAGGTGTGACGAAATAAAAGTATGTTTTCCGGTGCCAGCTCATTCCTACATGGAAACTGATGATAATATGGGAATAATAAAACAAAAAACCATAGCCAATGGGTAGATGTTTTTCGCGAGGCAAGAGTCAAACCTAAACCCTTCGATGTAGTCGATGTCGATCAAACTATGTTTCGTCAATGGACTTCTCACCTAAGCAAAAAGTATGTAAGAAAGTGTCCATTTAAAACACGCCCTATCAGGGAATTGAAGGTTGTTGAATCTCATCCACCGAGATACATACAATGGCCATTTTAATTCTGCTGTGGTTACTAACCGGCGTGTAAACAGGAGAAAGAAACTAGCAAATAACGAATTTGAGCTTCCTGAACTATTGTACGAAGGTAAGTTAGTCTGCTGAATTTTTAAAGTGAAAGATATTGGCACTTGTGTATTAGCCGCAGCTTTAAATTGATCATAATTAATTTTTGTAACCGGAACTAACCTGATCTAGCCTAACCTGGCCTAATCTAGCCTAACATAACCGCCATAGCGCGTTGTATTTCTTGGTGCCTAGGCTAATACACAAGTAACCAGATATGCAGATTGTAATTTTAATAAATTATTTTAAAACATTAATGATTTCAATATAATAAAAGTAAGCATCATAATTCATAGTGGAACTAACAACATTTTTCTAGGTCTGTTACCAATATCAAAGGCAAAGTTTGAAAATGTGAGGCACCTTTCAAAGTTTTGTGAGGACAATGCAAAAGGATATTTACTGGCATTGCCTGACAAGTGGAAAGTGAGTAGTAGAGCTCGGTTCATGTACAACAAAAAGTTATTGTATAAATAAGAAATAAAATAAATTTTTTGTAACAAGACCTATGGTAACACAAGTTATTTATTCATGCATTACCTCTTTTATCCCAGTAATCAACTGACTTAGCTCTTTTTTAACCTGTATTCTGGTACTTTAGTCAGTTTTTGTGTTATACCATAGCAACACATAACAACTGAAATTTGATAATTTGCAAGGATACACTGAACAACATAAGAGATCAAAAACACTTATTTAAGCAATGAAAATAGCAAACATAGTTATAGTTAGGAGTCTTGGAACTTAAAAATGGCTTTCCTGAAAAATTTTTAAAATCTCTCTTATCCCCTCTTTCCCCTGTACTCTCCAATATAGTATATTTTAGGGACTTCCAATTTTTCTTTAGTTAGGTATCTATTTGTACATTGATGAATTTTTATTTACAGCAATAGTTGGGTATTTTAAGTTAACATTATAAAGGATTGTACTTCTTATTTATACCTTGTTTCATTCACATTGATAGCACATTATGTATGCAACTCCCTGTTCAACTGTACTAGGTGGTTCTAGGAAGTTTGGGTGATTTTGACCATTTTTATATGGTCACTCGATAAACAAATTTTAAGTTGAGTAGGGCTTCCAGGTATATAGTAGAATACCTATAGTAGTTCCCCTTTAACGTATCTCATTCTTCTTATTTTCAACCAATTTATAGTATTGCCTTCAGTATCCTTTGTTCTATTCATAATTATTTTTTCAGCGAGGTTTTTTATATCTTTAAATTCATGGTATCGGAACTCTTCTACATAATACGGTAGTTTTTGAACAATTCTCTTGCTACTTTTGTATTTCCCTAAGGCGACTGGAGGAGAAGGTGGAGAGGCTGGAGGAAGAGAAGGCAGCGGAAGAGGGGCGGGTCAAGGAATTGGAGAGGTTGAGGAGGGAGGACGATAGAAAGGAGATAATGCAAATACGATGGGAGGTGGGGCAAAGAGAATGGGAAGGATGGATGGAGGTTAGAGATAGGGACTGGGATGGTAAAAAGGGGGAGGGAATAGAGGTGAAGGTGGGAAATCCAATATAAGGGAATGAAAAGGTAAAGGTAGTATGGGTGACCAAGGAAGACAGTGGAATGGAGAAGGGAATACAGAGGATGTTTAGGGATAGGTACCCGATGCATTTTTTCCTATATGTTTCGCTGGTGTGTCCCCATGCAACTGATGCATATGTTAGTATTGGGATTATTATGCTTCTTATAAATCGTAGTTTTGTCTTTATATCCAGTTTGTTTCTTCTGCCGAGTAGTCCATTTAGCCTCGCCCTTGCCTGTTTAGTTTCAGCTACCACTGCATTTACGTGATCGTTGAAGGTCAGTTCCTTGTCAAGTATCACTCCTCCCATCTATTTTCATCTATTTCTATGTTTACTTCAGGTCTGTGTCTTTTTTCTTGAAGAATACCGCCTAGGTTTTTTCTCCGTTGATTTGGATTTTACACGTGGTGCACCATTCTTCTATAGCTTTCGTTACTGTTTGTAGTCTCCTAGTGATGTACTTTGGTTTCCTGCATCTTGTCGCTATAGCGGTATCATCAGTGTACATTGCCATAATGGAGTTTTCCGTTCTTGGTATATCTTCCGTGTATATGGTATACAGCAAAGGTGATAATATCGCTCCTTGCGGTACTCCGGCTCCCATTTCTCTATCTTCTGACCTGGCTACTTTCACGTGGAATTTCCTCTCTTTGAGGTAGCTATAAAGGAGTCTTAAAAGAGGTTTGGTGTATCCCTGATTATTCATTTCATATATCAATCCTTCGTGCCAAACTCTATCGAGGGCCTTACTGATATCTAAGAATATTGCTCCTGTGGATTCTTTCTGATTGAAACCCTGAGTGGTGTATTCTACCAATCTCAGGATTTGTTGTTCAGTACTATGTTCTTCTCTAAATCCGAACTGCTCCTCTGGTAATATGTTTAGTTCTCTCGTTTGAGTCTCAAGAATCCTTAGAATGACTTTTTCGGCAAGTTTCTCATTGATGGTAATAAGCTTATTGGGCGGTAATTTTGTGGGAAAGTCGGACATTTTCCCATTTCCTTGATCATGACTACTTCGGCTTTTTTCCATCTTGTTGGGTATCTCATCCTAAGCATATCATTGATTATACAGTTGAGGTGCATTAATCCCTTTACCGGCATGTTTTTCAGAGCCCTATTGGATATCCCGTCTATTCCTGGTGCCTTCCTTGCTGTCATGAATCGCATTATTTCTTTTATTTCCTCTGTGGTCGAGAATCCTAATATTTCTGGATTTTCTCCCTCATCTTCTATAAGTTCTTCTACTTCCTTTTCGACCCTATCCGAAAAATCGATGCCTTCGTCAGGGTGCTCATTTAGCATGAATTGTAATTCCAGTGTGTTTTTGAGAGCTTCTGCTTTTTCCTCTTCTTCGTATGCCATTCCATTTGCTCCGTGCAAAGGTGGAATTTGTTTCTTTGTTCCCTTAGCAGCTTTCCTGCAAACTGACCCTTTATTACAACTTACTAAAATTTTAATCGAATTGTTTCTTAATACTTTAATAATGTTGTTAATTATTATATTACAGGAACAGAGATAACAATATTATAGAAAAATATTTTGCAGTCACCAATAAACATTCATGAAGGTTTATAATTCTTTTAATTCATTAATATTATACATGTGTGTTATCTGTTAACTTCCAAAGTTCATAATATTTTATTTAAAAAAATAATTTTAAAATTCTAAAGTTGGTTTAAACTGAAAGTAAGTGAGTTTACAATGAAATTATTTTTAATTATACTCTGACGCCAAAAATGAAATTATCTGTCCGCCTCTGGTTTATTGCCGTATTCAGTGTATCACCTGAGTTTGTGCTATCAATGTGATGGAAACAAGGTATAACATTATTCAGGATTGTACTTCTTGCATTATACATTTAATGTGTATTAGAGATGTGGTAAACTTCGTTCTATTCTATTCTATTTGTGTGATTTTTAAATATATGTAATTTTGTCATCTCTGTTGATTTTTAAGTATTCAACCATTTACTATAATCTGTAATTTGTTTCACTATTTTTTACTGGAATTGGGCTCTGTTCGTTAATTTCCAATCAGTTCCCACATTTCTCCTAATTTTTTTCAGGTCATCGACACAAAGCATCTCAATCATAGACTTGAAAAAATCAATAACATAACCAGTATTATCTACATACGAAGAGTACGCCAATGATTGCAATTTATGGTAGTTTTAAATATGGTAAATCTTGAGCACAATTGCAATGTAAATATACATTATATAGATATGGAAAGTGCAGGTACCTATATAGACACCCATTTGACTAAAGGTGATATGCAACACGTAGGAATTTGCATCGGATTTGGATCGGTTTGAGTGGATGTTTTTATGTTTTTACCTTTAACAGATTTGAAATCTGGGGGCGGTGGTTTTTAGCGGAGGTGGTGATAGTTACCTTATTTGGGTAAAGGCTTGCCTGTTATTATCATTGATGTGGAAATTGCACTATAAATGTGTTTGCTCTAGGAAATTAGATTTATATTATTTGCATAACATTATTTTAGTAATCAATAATGATATCAATAAATTAAATTATTTGAACCAGAAGAAATCTGACTTCATTTTTGATTGAAAAGTAGGAAACCAGGATTCGCACAGGGAAACCTTTAAGGCATTCTTTATGTATCAGGAATTCCCCGAATGTAATACCTTATTTTACAGTTTTTAATAAAAAATATTGATGCAATCGGTTCTTTTTATAGCTCAGTTCAAAACTTTTATCAGGTACACAGGGTATCCAAGGAAGATGATAGCGAGGCGAAAAATAATAAAAGTATTTCATATCAAATTTTTACCTTATTCCCTCCGTTAACAAACTGTAGGCATCTGAAGAAGGAAATTATGTTTTAATTATAATTATTAAACGACTAATGTCTACTTACACCATTCGTTTAATGAAAGTTCAACTGAGTTTAACGTGAAACTGCGATTAAACCTTCGCACCATGTGTTAACCGGTATTTGATTATGTTTTTTCGCGGGTCTTCGTAGTTCCCCCAGTTCCCCTTGTACCGTTAGGTGTCGGGGTTGCGGGTTCCGCAGTATATTTTCCATATTTTCCTATCTTCTGCTATCTTCTTTGCTTCCGTCCAAGAAGTTCCTCTTTTCTTCAGTACGTCACCTATTTCTTGATTCCAGTTTTTCTTCGGTCTACCTATTTTTTTCCTTCCGTCACACCCTGCCTCCCATATTTTTTTAACTATGTTATCTTCGTTCATTCAGATATCCGAACCATCTGAGTTGAGTTTGGCCTATTTTTGATATCATAGGATACACCTTAAGTCTAGCTCTAATTTCTTCATTTTTTAATCTGTCTAGCTTTGTTATTATTTCTATTTTTCTTAGTATTTTCACTTCCATCGCTGTGATCTTTGATTTTAGTCTTTGGGTGAGTATCCATGATTCACTTCCATAAGTTAAGGGGGGTACAAAAACAGTTTTATAAATCTTTATTATTTTAGTTGTTTCATCAACCTCCCTTTTGTTTAAAAATACCCCTTTCAGTGTATTGAATAATTTAGATGTGGCTTGTATTCTTTTATTTACATCTGATTCTAAGTTGCCATCACTTTTCAATATGACTTCTAAGTATTTTGAGCTTTCTGTTGTCTTCATTGAGTATCCATCGATGCTGATTTGTATATCTTTGTGTTTCCTGGATACTGTCATTATCTAGGTTTTATTGAAGTTGATTATCATGTCGTATTCCTTGAGATATTTGTTCCAGTGTTCTATCGCTTTTTCTAGCTCGTCTTCATTATTTGCTACTAGTAGCAGGTCGTAATCGTATAGCAGGTCTTTGATTATTATTGGCTTTAGTTGCCGCACTCCTACACTAACTCCTTTTCTATCCTTTCCGCATGCTTGTGAGATTTCATCCATCACTGCAATTAATAGTATGGGACTTAATATTCCTCCTTGTCTCACTCCCTTACATGTGTTGAAGTTTTTTGTGTTTTTCGTCCCTACTCTTATTATGTTGCTTGTCCTGTCGTATATACTTTGGATAGCATGCAGTAATCCATTCGAAACTCCTCTTTCCCCATATTCTTGGTAGTGAATCAAATGCTTTTTCCAGATCGATAGTGCATATATACATATTTCCGTTACCCCCTAGTATTCTGTCCATAATTTGTCGGATGCTAAATATCCAGTCCTGCGTACATCGTCCTGCTCTGAACCCAGCTTGATTTCCTTGCAATGTAGTCTCTATTTCGTTCCTTAGTCTTCTCTTTATGATCATTTCGTATAGTTCACCTACTACAGATAACGGCGTGATTCCTCTATAATTATTGAAATTTGCAATATCTCTTTTTTTTTATAACACCAATTTTCCAATCTTCAGGGATCTATTTCTCTTTCCATATTGAATTCAAGATATCCAGAAGCATTTCCTTCCCTTGTGCTACCATGTACTTTACCATTTCAGGCTTTATGTTATCCGTTCCGGGTGCTTTACCAATTTTGATTTTTTCTGTTGCCGCCTCTATTTCTTCTATTCCAATGTCTAACTGTCCCTCATTTTCCATTAATTCCACGAGCTTTTCTCTTGGTTGACTATTTTGTGCATCGCCTTCCAGTAGCTCGGAGTAATACTCACACCACCTTTGCTTTAAATCTTCTTTTGCGGTTGGAAGCTTGCCGTCTTTATTTGTTATAAATCTTTGATTAGAGCTTTCCCCTTCTTTAGCGTTCTCAGTTTTTTATATAGTAGTTTCGCGTTTCCTTTACCTTGCGTCTGTAGTGTCCCTCGTATAAATTAATTGATTTCACGTCATTCACAAAATAGCGTCAGCAATAATACTTTTATAATATTGTATAGATATATTTATCAACAATGATATAAAAGTATTAGTAAGCAAAAAATATGAATAGTTTTGCAATTGAAGACATAGTACATTTTTACAAATAGATATTAATAAGGTGAACTCCAACGAGGTCGTTGCTACTGACTGGAGTTCATTTGTTCATAGTGTATATTGCACATATAATTATTTAATAAAAGGATAAACCTGAAGTGACAATGGAATAAGTGTTTTTATAAACGACAACCCCTAAATCATTACACGTTTCCATTCGATGCCCAAAATTATCCCACGCCTGACTCTAGCTTTCTTAATTGTTTGTTTTACTTCTGTTCTTATTAGTTTACATTTAGCATAGTACTCTTTTTTCATTGTTCCTAGGTATATTTTCCACGCTACCTTTTTTATTTTTGTAACTGTCTTTATTCCAGTGTTCCACCATGAAGTTTGTTTCCTATTATTTATGTATCTTGTTACTCCACATGCTTCCCCGGCAGCTTTGATTAGCGTTTCTTTAAGAAATTTCCATTTATTTTCCATGTTTCCATTTTGATGTTTATACCAATGTGCTTCTGTTTCTACTTTTGTTTGATTTTGATAGTTCATTCTGATGTTCCTCTGTTGTAATTTGTGGCTCTTAATATTGCTTATTTTTTCTTTTTTCAAAGTTTGTTTTGCATCTACGGTGCTCATTTCTTTGAGCTTTACTTCTACTAGGTAATGGTCCGTGCCGACTTCGTACCCCATCTTGCCTCTAACGTCCTTCAATTTTCCCAATCTTGTTCTATTCACCAAGACAATATCGATAATTGATTTTTCGTTTCTTGATTTCATTTCTCTGGAGAATTTGAGTATTTGCTTATGTTCAAAGAAGGTATTGGCAACCACTAGGTCGTTCATTAAGCAAAAATCGATAATCATATTTCCATTTGTATTTTTAGAATTTTCCCCAAAACATCCAACAGCTCCCTCACTTGATATAGCATCATTTCCTACTCTACCATTGATATCTCCAATTATTATATATTCATCTGTTATCCTATCTACTTCCTCTTGTAAATTGTACCAAAAATTCACCTTCTCTTCCTTTTTCTCGTTTTCGTTTGGTCCGTATGGTACTATTATGGTTAACGTTTCTTTTATCATTGATTTAATTGTCACCGTCATCAATCGTTCGGATATCATGTTCCAATTACTTGTATTGCTAATGGAACTATTTCTTATTATTACTGCTACACTGGCGTGCGCACACATACTGTTTGGTACTCCGGTATGGTATGGTATGGTATGGAAACGTATGTCCATTTCCAATTTTAGTCACTCCTTGTCCTTTCTCTTTTGTTTCAGTAAGTGTTAATATTTTTATATCCGTTTTTTCAAATTATCATTATCATTTTCCATACTGCCCTCTTTTGTTTTGCATTTTCCGTTCCTTTTCAATGCTCTCCTCATTTTTTTGTTCTTTTTGAACAATTTTCTTAACCTTATCCATAGCCTCTGTCGTTTCCTGTTGCATGTGCTTTGTTTCCCGTGCTCCTAGTAGTTTTTTTGATTACGGGGTTTTGATATCTCCAGTAGTTTCCTCATCATCCCATTTCCAGCATATTCCATTTATGATCAATTTTTTGTAACCCGCTTTTGCCTGATTTCCTTTGTCTCTTTCTTCTTTTACACTCGTTCTTATTATTTTTTGTATTTCTTGTTCTTTCTTGGTGAGATCAGAGTCAATAAATATCTCATCTCGTAGGTTTTTCAATTTGTTTTTATTCCTTCGTATATCTACTTTGTCCGTGAAAGAATCCGTCAATTATACAAACTTTTTCTCCAATTTTTTGGGCCCCTCGTAGCTTCACTGCCACTTGCAGTCTTTCTCCAAAAAATTTTCCATATCTGCTTTAAGTGTTTTATCATCATATGCTTATAACTTGTTCCCAGAGACTATTAAATTTTTTAATTTTGTTGATTTTTTCAAGCATTTCTACTTTTTGGTTTAAAGTTATTAGCTCTGTTTTCATTTCTTCATTTTCTTTTTTTATTTCACGTATCTGTACGTTATTTTCCATAATTTCATTCCTTTCTTGTTTGATCTCGTCCATCAGTTTATTGTTTTTTGACATGAGATCCTTCATCATTGAAATCATTGTGTTCTCGTTATCTTCGTATACTTTAGCAGGTGAACGATTAGTAATTTTACTTCTTCCAAAACTATCGTCTAATTCTCTTCTTTTCCTTTTGTATTCTTCGTCCGTGTCATTTTCGCTACCAAGTGGAATTTTTCGCAAAATTAGATTAAGCCGGTACTGTTCTTTTTCTTAATCAATTCAGTTAACGTAGTTTGTGTTGCATATTTTTCAGTCACTGCGGAAGGAGACACGACCCAAGTCGACCTTTCGGAGGTTATGTATGCTATCAGTGACCATGAAAAATTTGTTATTTTTGTAATTATTCTGTACCTACTTATCTTTTTTTATATAGTTTTTCAATCGTCGGCACTTCGTTTGATTATCTGTGTGGCTTTCATGTAAAATAGACTCGTCGCTCAGAGATCATCAGAAGATGATATATTTTTCCAAAAAAATTTGATCTTTTTTAAATTTAGGGGAAATAATTTAATCTAACCTAACTTAATGTTATTTAACCTAACTTAATTTGCGTAAACCTAACTTAATCTTATCTGACCTAACCTAACCTAAACCTAACTCAACCTAAACCTTACCTAACCTAAACCTAACTTAATCTTATCTAACCTAACTTAATTTTTTTTTATTTAAAAATTCGTTTCCATATGAAAATTTTTTTAGATAAATATGAATCATCACCTGTCGATTGATGTCAATTTGACCGCTTCGATTCCATATGCGTAGATGATATAAATTTCTAAAGTAAAATCTTTTCCGGAAAATTTCATATGTGCATGAAGGCTTTTCTGGGAAACATATGGTAATAAAATGTTACAAAAAGAGGATTTAGTATCAATTTTGAAGAGGTAGGTACGTTTTTGGCATTTTTTTGTATAAAAATTTCCGAAAATTTTTCTGTATACTTGAAGGAAAAAAATATTTCGAAAAAAAAATTTTTTTTATAGATGAACTATTATTTTCCAAAATTTCAAAAAAAATCGAGTTATATTTACTATTTTTTATTCCATCGAAAAGTCCAATTTTAACAGTTTTTTGGATATAATGACATGTCAAAAAATTTTAAGGTCGCAACTGATGAAATTTTTGAAATTGTTGTCCTCGAAAACACCCCTCCCTAAAATTTCGTCAAAATCGGATAAAAATTTTTTTTACCCTCCCTCGATGGTCCTGATAAAAATTTTGCAAATCCATTTTCAATGGGAAAAATTAATTTTGAAGAAATTATTTCCATCGTATTCGGGGGCCTAAAAAGATCCCCTATACCAAATTTGGTGAATTTCTTACGAAACTTAGGATTGGGCAAAATTTTACCCCCCTATGCCGGTACTTATACATAACGGGCAACTTGAGCTGGCTTTTTGAAGGTGAAGGAAAAAAACTCGGAATTTTACAAGAGGGAGTTTACATAGAGGATCGAAAATGATTATGTTTGGCGTAATAGAGAAGATAAAAGAAAATGTTTGGGGGTGGGTAATATATTTAAATAATTTTTTGTTAGAATTTCCAATGGTGGATCCATGTAGAAAAAGTAAAGCAGATTTCGGAAAAAACTATGATTTCTACCCGTCGGCGCTGCCACTGGAATTATATACGAAAATATAAAAGTAACTTTTTTATTAATGAAAATATGGAAAAATACCTAAATTCATTTTTGAAGTATAGGTCGAGACCTACATATAGACTATATGAAACATATAGGTAATACGATTAAAAATTCGGGAAAAATCGAAAAACGTTTACTAAAAAAAAAACATTTTTATAGAAAATGTTCATTATGCCCACGAAAATTTGCGGGTTCGAATCTATGGGAATTGATTTGAAAAAACTTAAAAGGCGATATAGAGGGTGCCACAGGTGGCGCCAAATTTTGAGGTTAGGTCATTATTTTCACTAATTTCGTAATATGCCTTCGTAAACGATGCCTAAAAACACCATACGCGATTTCCACCATCAATTCGGGGCCATACTTTGGGGGAAGGGTCAATTTTGAAAAAAAAAAACAATTTGCATTATAAGCACCCCAAATGAGGAAGATTCCTCGAATATTATCGTTCCGAGTTGATATTTTGGCGAGACTTGTAGGGGGTGAAAATAGGGGCAAAGAGAGTTTAATATCCTCTTCCACCTGGGGGTATTGAAAAAATTTTCAGGAAAAAAACTTTTTCGAGTCTCACATATTTTTGACTATACCGGTATACATTATCAGGTTGACCCCCCTTTTTATGAATTCTATAGACTCGTACAATTTCTACGAATCGAATGGTTTTTGTTTCAACTCGATAGCTCAAACAATAAAAAAGTACGTTCCGCTTGGATGATGGATCTCTAAAGGGGGGGCGTGGTAGGGGGGGCGTATTTTTTTTGGCAGCCGAAATACTTGAATGAATTTCATTTGAGGGTCTCAAATTTTCCGGTTCGATAGTTTCGGAGAAAGCCATGTGGTCCGACATTGTAGGTTGGGGAGCGTAAAAATCCATATCTTGACTTTGTTTTCAAAAAAAATTTCCCTACACGTCCATATATATATCGTTAGTCCAATTTTGAATTCGAATGGTGCTCACGGGTTGAATTTTGAAGATTAATTATCATGACAAACATTCCTTGAAAAAAAAATGACAGTTGAAGCTGCAAAGCAAGATTTAAAATATAAACCGACCCCCATGGCTATTACAATACGAGTTATTGAAGCTTGTGAATTATATTTTAATTTCAAAGAGAGAGGAAACCAAAAATTTCATGGAAAACTTGCAAAGGGGGCTTTTCTGATACGGTCACATTCAAAATTCGAAATATGAAAAATAATTGCATCGTAAGCCATTGAACTTAGCCCTCGCCTAAATTAACAGAGCTACCTGCAGAGCTACTGCCAAACTATTAATAATGCCAGCAAGTGTGACCTTATGGTGTTCATCAACGATTGAATTTTGAAATATTTCCAATAAATCCCTTGATTATCATAAATTATAAAGGATTTTCAATTTTAGAGGCCTATAGTTCGTTATTGTAGGGAGGAAGACAACAATTTCATATCGAGTACTATCATTATTTTCAACACCTTTATCATTTTCCAAGTATTTAGTACGCACCCCTGGGATACCCGATTTATTTGGAATTGGCTATTTATTACCGATCATTTTATAACCAGATTGATATGTTTCTCCATCTTTATTTTATTTTTCTCCGGCGCCATATTTGATACCCTTCATCACTCTTACAATTAAAACGAATCTGATAATCATTTGCTGAAATGCGTCCAGCCGCTTAGGCTACAGATCGTGACAAGTGAATGGATATACATAGAGACACTCGAAGAACATAACACTTCTTCAACAGTCGGGTGAAATGAAGAGTTGATCCTTACCGGGCAATCCAAATCATTGATATTTGTAGGGAATGGGAAACGTATTCATAAAATATCTAACAATGAGTGAAAAGTGTATTCTATCTTTAGATTAAAACAGTGTGGCAGATTCCTTATCCCGAAAAGGAGCAAGACGTGCTCCCATTTATCCAGAACCTTTCTATGATATAGCGACAGCACTTCAGAAAACAAATAGCAGTACTTGGACAAAAAAGCAGTCTTGAGAAATGGTGGCCAGTGGTTTCCCACAGGGAGGGGTGCTTTCCCCCCTTTTGTGGTCACTGCTGGTTGACGATCTCCTGGGTGAATTATCCAGTCAGGGGATGGATGTGCAGGGATATGCTGATGATATCGTAACAATTATTAGAGGCCAATTTGATTCGATAATTTCTAACATCCTTCAAACGGCCCCTAAACATAGTGCTTAGGTGGTGCAATAGGGAACACATGTCTGTGAACCCCCTCAAAACCGTAATTGTTCCCTTCACAAAGAGGAAAAAATTACAGCGACTCCGCCAGCCAATTTTAGGCGACGAGAGCATTCCATTTGCGACGGAGGTGAAATATCTAGGGGTAATCTTAGATAAATAACTCACCTGGAACGCCCACTTAAAAAGAGTGATAAACAAAGCCAGACTATCCCTCTGGAATCTCAGAAGGGAATGTGGAAAATCTTTGAGTATAAACCCCAAACAGATTTACTGGATTTACCAAACAATGGTCACGTATGGTTCAGCTGTCTGGTGGACCAAAGGCCTGCAAAAGACAGCTAGAGCAAAGCTGCAAGTCTTGCAGCGAACAGCATGCCTGGCCATTACCGGAGCAATGTCATCTACACCAACGGCAGCTTTGGAAGCCCTCCTGCAACTAACTCCTCTCCACATTCATTTGGAGAAGGAAGCCAGGAGAGCAGCTCATAAAATGCTATCAGTGGAAAGGCAAATAAATGAAGAGACTCTGAGGGATCACTTGGGAATGCTGAGGGAAATACAAAATCACCACATTCTTGGGATGCCCTCGAATCTCTCTGTCACAAAACTTCTCGTGGACAAGCCCTTTAAGGTCCTCATTCCCACGAGAGACCAATGGGATAGCGAAGAATTCTCCTTCCTAGAAACGGACTACGTGATTTACACTGACGGATCCAAAACCGGAAACGGGTATGGAGCGTCGGTCTTCAGCAGGAAACCCAGAGTTGAAATCACAGCCAACTTGGGTAGGTAGGCTAGGTATAACATATTCGGTTTAAGTACCTTAGAGCCGAGCAACTTCAAAAAAGTATCGCCAAATACAACCATGGACTTCGTCAGAAGCACAGGCTTGTGGGGTGAATTGTAATCCCTAGGGGTGAGCCACAATAGACCCAACGACCCCACTGCAACCCAACGGGGGTCGCAGTGGAGGTGGCAAGAAGGCCCCACTCACATTGAACCTAACCTAACCTAAATTTGGAATAAAGCACCTGGAATGAAACAGGCCGAATAGTTCACCAAGAGACCATCGCCAATATTCATGGAATGACTACTAAGTCAGAATATGCGAACATTCAGGATCTTTGTTGGGCACATGACAGGGTTCTGTTGATTGAACAATATCGGCGTGGCAGACACAACCATATGCAGGTTTCGCCAAAAATATGAGGAAACCTCAGTACACATACTGTGTTACTGTGAAGGACTGACTATGCTAAGGTCTTCGACAATAGGGGAGAAAAACCACAAGCCTCCGAATATATGGAAGACCTTAGGTTCGAGCCACGGAGTCTAGTAATAGGGACGGTTCTAGATAAGAAGCACTAGCATAACATATGAGGACATACATAATACATCTGCAAATGTTGTAGTGGAGAGAGCAGTGGAGTGCATAAGTACCATATTAATCTTAAGTCTTATAAGGCTCAATAGTTTTTCAACAAGATATTCTTGGTCAAATCATTCCTTGAGTACGCTAGTCCCAGAAGTTTATATTTTCAGTGAGTTCGTGCTTCGCATTCCTCGGTTTACATTTTTTTAGACCACATAAAAGCTATATATTTATTTTTAATGGAAAGCGTTATTTTTTTCCACAATTTTTATCACGTCAGGAGCAAAAACATTGCATCTGTTTTTCTCGTCCTTTACTGTTCCATTTCTCCCTATGACTGAGTCAAAACTATTAAAAACCTTCAAATGTGTCTACTTTGATAATAGAATGAAAAATCATCTTTTAGGTTATTTCTTATAGACTTTTCTTGCTTTTCTCATCGTTTATGTTATGTTATTATGTTCAATGTACTTTTCGATTCAATACGAACTCAATCTGTTTTATGAATTTTACATTAGATTATATTTGATGGGGTGGTTAATTGTCCCACTTCTCAACAACCTTTTCAGATCTATTTTGTTCCTTTGAACCTTAACATTATCAAGCTCGACTCTTTTTATATAACTAATCAATCTCGAGACACAACCTGACATGTAGTTTCTTGTCGTTCATCCACTATATATCCCCGATTCAATTCCAAAAGGATGCTAACATTCCCAGATAACACATGAACATACAATGGATGTCCAATGAATATCCACATTGGACATAAGGGATATCCGTTCATGTCCCATGGACACCCATCGGATATCCATTTGCCACAAAATTGGACATCCCATGGATGTCCGTTTTGTACTAAGATTGGATATACCTTGGACAAATATGGACATTCACTGGACATGATAAATAAACCATGGACATCTCATGGACTTTTCATGGACTGAACTGGATGTTTAGGACATGAACTGGATACGTTTTGGACATGAACAGGATAGGTTATGGACATCCCATGTAGTTGTTATGGACGTGAACTATATGTTTAGGACATGAACTGGATACATTTAGGAACTGTACTGGATATATTTTGTACATGAGCTGAATGTTATGGACGTGAACTGGATGTTTAGAATATGAACTGGATACATTTAGGACATGAACTGGATAGTTTGTAGACTATAGTTTTCCGTAAATTCTAGCACTCCCCCTAAAGCAGTTTGGATAATAAAATTCTTCAAAATCCCTGGTGGGGGTGCAAAAATATACGGAAGAATCCTGAACTGGACTTGGTATGTACTTTATTTGAGAGAACAATAAGAATTTTGAAGTGATAATTAAGTTGTAATTTAATATAATCAGAACCTGCAGGAAAAAATATAAACGATAATATTGTACGCTCTTTTCAACAGCAATGATAGATAATTTTAAGTTCAAATTATTTGTGAAAACCTTTACATAAATAGACCTCAAATATTGGTCTCAATACAGAAAAAATAATACTGAATTGTTCAAAAGTAGTAGTTTATTAGTAAAATTATAAGACCTCTTCAGAATAAAAATAATGAAACAATGATTCTGTAACGGCTGCTCAGGTTAGAGAGCACCTCAGGTGTAGATTCTGAGACCAAACTAGTATAAATTCAGAGAGTAGTCTTACCGGTTCGCGGGTAATTCTACTTGAAATTTATTTAAAGTGAAATAAAGATAAATGATGTAAATTAGGAAAGGTAAGTGGGCGCCACTCTGAATAATACTAGTTTATTTGTTATTCACCTCTGCATTATAGCGACAAATCCTGGAAGATTGGAAGGGAAAAAAACTATATGAACAACGTTATTAAATTTACAAGTTGTATATTTTCAAACAAAATTAAATATCAAAAAAAAATGAATAGTCGACATATGTTGTTGTATGTTGTGTTGGAGAGCAAGAACTATTGTACTTTCCTGTTGTAGTGTCTCAGGTAAGGGTCCCGGTAAAGTTTCGGGTCCTGGTAAAGTTTCGGGTCCTAGTAAAGTTTTAGATCCTGGTAAAGTTTCAGGTCCTGGTAAAGTTTCGGGTCCTAGTAAAGTTTTAGATCCTGGTAAAGTTTCAGGTCCTGGCAAAGTTTAGTCCCAGGTAAAGTTTCAGGTAACGTGTCTCAGGTAAGTGTCCCAGGTAAAGTTTCGTCCCAGGTAAAGTGCACTCAAATGAATGCAATTCTAAGATAAGATAATATAAGCCATAAGGCTTCAATAGCACATGTATGCAGGAAAGAAAGAACGAAACCCCTTTGCCACTTGTTTAAATACACTAAATCATGTGAACGACAACCGACTTACGTCTCATGTTCGTGTCACGCTCATACGATTTGACCAGGAAAGGAATTTACCTTTCAGTAGTGAATTCTTGATTCATATTTGATTTATAATTGGTAGAAGAAGAAGAGACACGAAATCGAAGTGGGAATTTCAAGATGGGCGTGACTATTTTCCGACAGACGGGCCTCGATCATCGCGCATAGAAACGTTGATTTCGACTCTCGTCGACAGTAAATATATTCAGCCTTGAAACATTTCTCGGTGTTGGGCATGAGAAAGGACTGGCTATTCGCCGCCCATACGATAATTTATTAATTCAATCGAGGGAAGTAAAGTGAACGAAATTAACGTTACACACCCTTACAACCCGAAAAAAAAATTTTTTCAAAAAAAAAATTTTTTTATAAGTGAAAATCATTGAGCTATTACGAGACTGAAGTAAAGAAGATATTAAGAAGATATTGAACGATAGGAAGACTAAGAAGAAAGGAACGAGTCACTGCGATACTGAAGGAAAAGAATTTGAGGATTCTTCCGAATAATTAATTTAGAGAAAAATAAAGATTAAAAAAAAAATGAAAGAAAGGGAACGGTCCAAAGTCTTCACCGGTACGCCAGGTGATTCTTCCTCTTCCTAAGCTCTTACCAGGGAGGTTGCCAGTTAGCGTCCACAGTAGCCATTGGTCATCGCGCAAGCAGAACACTAGGAAAAAAAAATCATCTCACAAACACAGCAGAAACTTTGAACGGTAAATTCTGAGAAAAGCGGAACCAGTACCAGGTATCTACATACCAATAATTTAGAAATTTAATATTAAGATAAATCACTGCATCAGTGGGTTCCCAAAGATAATTACTAAAGATAAGATAAGATAAGGGAAGAAATGAGACTCCCATCAGATACATTGATTATCCCTCAGTTAGATAAAAAAAGATATGGATGAGTTATTATTTATGAAATGTTTCTTTATTTAATTACTACTATCATATGAATAGAAAAAAATATTTTTTGGAACAAATCCAAGGAAGTTTGTATTACTCCCTAACAGAATGTAGCTCCTGTCAAGCTAAAATGTTTTGGAACAATGCCAAGGAAGTTTGTATTACTCCCTAACAGAATGTAGCTCCTGTCAAGCTAAAATTTCCAATGTATTATACCCCATATAACGATATATGAAGAAAAATAAAAAAAACCAAAAAAAAACTACTCATATTTTTGGTCGGATATGTGCATCACCACAGTATCACCGATCAAGAAATCAACTTCTGCCTAATGAGAAGGACCTCGCGAGAGATGTTAAATCGCGTCGTGGTCTTCAATCTCAGCTTCAGATGAAATCCAAACCCGAAACACCATGACAATACAACATAACGTTCCTTAAATAGGAAAGCTTTTAAGATCGATAAACTAAATAATGAATAACAACAACCGATAAAAACGAAAGAAAAAAAATTCAAAAAAAAATTTTTTGGAACAAGCTGATACAGCAAGTCCAAGGAGGCTCGATCTAGCCCCCTAACAGAATGTAGCTTCTGTCAAGCTGAAATTTGGGGAAAAGAGAAATTGACAACGGCATCCCACAACAGTACTGTTGGAAAATCCCCAGAGCGATATGTGAGCCATGTTGGCACAAACGCAGTAGCTAACCCCCCAAGTAGATTTAACTAAATGACAGCAGACCTTAGCCACCTCTGCCTCCCAGGCTGATTAACCCCCCGACGCTGAACCCTGAAACACATTCCAGACCGCTCTGAGCTCCCTCAACACCCACTGCTGAGAAATCCAACAAAAAAAATATAATCAAAAGGGAAAATGTGATGCAATAAAATATAGACAGATTGAATCCATGTCTATAAGTGAAATATCTAGATCAATCTTTCGGAATGATCATAGATAGAGGTATGTAATGAGCAAAATAGAAAAATTTTAAGTAAACAAGATATTAGGTAAGATATTGATTGAAGATAGGCAAAAAGAATTTTTGTAATGTAAGTTGACATCTCGAACATATTAACAAATAGATAATAAAAAAAATTTAAAACACTTGAGATACTAAACATTTTCAACATGAAGGTAATGAAAATTTTTAAGATAATTAAGATAAAGGAAATTTTAAAACAGTTAAGATATTAAAATTTCAAGATAGTTAAGATAATAGAAATTTTAGATAACTGAAGTAATAAAACTTTAGAGCTAAGATAATAACTTCGATATCCCCTGATATGTCAGCAACTATGTAAGTTAATTGCAAAGTCAAATTGTCAATGGTCTAAAAAAAAATTTAATATACCCTTTCGGTATATAAATACAGACAAGACACTTTGTCTGTAACGATAAGATGAGATAGGTACTATAAAATATATAGTACAGTAGACTACCCTTGTCCACTTAGATAAGATAAGATAAGATAAGTTAAGATATTTATCGTAAACTACGATAATTAAGATAAGATAAGGTACTGAAGATATAATATCACCCCTAAACATTTAAGGTATATCCGATATTTCTCCAAATCATTTAGACCCAATTCATTAACCTCTATGCATGTGCGCAACAGGTTTATTACTCAATTTGATTTGACGGTGCAAAAAAAACTTTTTCAAAATTATAATAAATTTAAATATTTTAAAAATTCGAAAAATTCTCAACAGATTTTATATTATAATGCTTAGATCAGAATTCCATCCGGCTAGGAAAATATTTATTACACTACTCATTTATCCCAGAACACGAAGGTTAATTTGCTAATCAGTAGTAGGGAAAGAAAGTCATTATCGTTTTCTAGTCAAAGAAAAGGAAAATCTCTATGATAAAAAGATAAAAAAAAATATTCGAGAAACCAACATACAACACAAATAGAATGAAAAATTAGGAAAGATATATTTATCTGATTACATTAGGGCTGCTTCGGAATCATCGATATCAGAACACTCATCATCAGACAAGATACCAGCTTTAAGGTCTTTCATGTGCCATCGACCAATATTTTTTCCCGTTTCATCTTTTAATTCATACACTAAGGGAGAGATAACACGATATACGGTACATTGTGTATATTTCGGTAAAAATTTTGCGGAAATATATCTGGCTTTGTCCGATTTTGGGTAGTTCTTTTTCCAAACCCGATCACCTACATAAAACCTATGATCACGTTTGCGCAAATTATAACGTTGACTACTTTGTCGATATGCAGTTTGCAAGTTCTTTCTCACCACTTCGAAAAATTTAGGCATTTCTTGTGTATCCTGAATTCGGTGAACTTTGTCAGAAATGGTAACCTGATTATTTGCATTTTCTGCAATTTTACCATAAAAATTTCCCGAGACAGGTACATTTCGAGCAAAGGTAAGGAAGGAAGGGGTGAAGTCGGTAACCTCATGTTTCGACAGCCGAATTGCTTGAGCAATTTTATATATTTCTTCATCCCATGTTCTATGATCTTCATAACTATAAGATCGTATAGCTGTGACAATGGATTTGTTTACGCGCTCAGTATGATTAATTTGCGGATGAAAGTTAGCATTATACCATATCTTTTGTACAGAATATTTTTCCATGAGATTTTTGAAAAGATGACTCGTGAACTGTTTACCATTATCACACGAAACAATTTGAGGTATTCCAAAAATGAGAAAAACATGATTTTCTAAGAAATCCACTATAGAACGAGCGGTAGCCTGACGTAAGGGATGGACCAATACGAACTTAGTGAACCAGTCAACTACAACAAGTGCGAACTGATTACCTTTGCGAGATCGGGGATATGGCCCTAAAAGATCACACGATATTAATTGAAAAGGGAAGTTAATATTACGATATTGTCCCATTAATCCTGCTTGGGGTAAGTTAGAGGGTTTGCACGATGCACATATTTTACAACGAGTGACATATTTATAAACCGATTTTCTAAGATTTGGCCAATAATAAATTTCAGAAATTCTCTCTAATGTTTTAAAAACACCGAAGTGAGAAGAAGTTGGACTATCATGAAAATAATGTAGAATTTCATTTCTATTTTTAGTAGGAACGACAATTTTCCAATCGGAAATATTACTAATTGGTCCAAATTTATTAAAGACATGTTTATATAATATGTTATTCTCAACTCGAAAACTTGGGTATTTTTCCGGAAAATCCTGAACATGAGAAATCATATCATTATACCATTTATCAGGATGCAAGGTAGATAAGTCTAAAATACTAACTTCAGGTATACGAGATAAAGCATCAGCAACTACAGTTCCGGTAGATCTACGGTGTACCATAGAAAAGTTGTATTGCGACAATTGCAATATCCATCTAGCTAAGCGAGGAGAAGGTTTTTTCATGTTATTCAACCAAACCAGAGAAGAATGATCGGTAATTACGGTGAAATGACGACCGATAAGATAATACCTAAAATGATCGATCCCTAACAAAACTGCTAACAGTTCCTTTTCGGTAGTACTGAACTTCTTTTGACCCTTTGTGAGTTTCTTACTCATATAAGCTATGGGATGTTCGAGTCCATCTTCCAGTTGAAAAAGAACACTTCCTACCCCAACATCACTAGCATCTGTCATAAGGAAGAAAGGTTTGGTGAAATCGGGACTACTTAAGATAGGAGCGGTAGTTAAGACAGTTTTCACCTTTTCGAAAGCTTGATCTGCTTGGGGTGTCCAAGTAATGGGTTGGTGTTTCTTTCGCTCATTTAGAAGATCAGAAATTGGAGCAGATAAGGAAGAAAAATCTTTAAGAAACCGTCGATAATACGAAACCATTCCCAAGAATCTACGCACCTGAGTGGCAGTTTTCGGAACAGGATACTCACAAATAGCAGAAACCTTTTCAGGATCGGTACGAAGACCATTTTCATCCACTACATAACCTAGATATCTAAGGGAAGAACGACAAAACTGACATTTATCTAAATTCACCGTCAAGCCGGCATCTCGTAATCTCTCAAAAACACTCTGGAGAATTTCCATGTGTTTGTCAAAATCAGGAGTACAAATGATGATGTCATCCAGGTAGTAAAAACAATAAGGTTCTAAGGAAGGACCAATGACCAAATCGATCAAACGACACATACTAGCAGGAGCAGAGACTAACCCGAAAGGGGTAGTGACATACTCGAATAAACCTTTACCCTTAACTGCAAAAGCTGTTTTTTCCCGAGATGATTTCTCCAACGGAATTTGATAAAATGCTTGCTTCAGATCGATACTAGATATATAACGAGTATCTCGAAGTTGACTCAGTATAACTTCGATTGAAGGTAAGGGATAAGCATCTTTATTTAAAGTTACACTATTTAATTTACGTCCATCAAAACACATTCTGTATTTACCATCTCCCTTTTGAACTAACCAGATAGGGCTACAATATGAAGATTTACTTTCCTGAATTACACCTAATTCAAGCAAAGTATCTACTTCCTTTTCCAGGTAAGCTTGCATTGCCTGAGGTAAGGGATATTGGGTTTGTTTAAAGGGAGGGGAATTTCCGGTATCAATGAAATGCTCTATCAAATGAGTTTTGCCGATTTTATCTGAAGGACTAATAGTCTTGAAGAGATCAATAGTTTGATTTAATTTACCAGTTTGATTAGGAGTTAAATGAGATACATCCCGAATTGTATTGACTACAGCCAACGAGAGAGAATTTACAGTTAAAGATAATTTAGAGAAATTTATTTTTACATTAAAAATCTTAAGAAAGTCCATACCGAGAATAATGTCATGTTTAACAGAAGGTATTAGATAAAATTTCATAAGCCTAGATATCTTGTCTGTGATGACATATGTTTCGATATAACCAAGAACGTCCTGCAACTTGCCATCTGCAGTAGATATTTTTAAGTTATCATCGTCTAAGATAGGTATCGATAAGTTATGAATAAAATCTAGTGCACGAGAACCAATCAATGAGATATTTGAACCAGTATCAACAAGGCAAGAAATTGTTTTATCAAAAATTATGATATCGACATAAGGTCGATTATCATTTTCCATGTTATACAACAGTGACCCTACATTTGCTAAAGACTTATGCTTCTAATTTGAAACTATTGAATTTAGTTTATAGAAATTTTTGACGAATAAAAGCCATGAATTCCAGTCGGAGCGACTTACAGTAGGAACCTTTTTTAAGATAGAAGGAGAAATTTTCCTTGCAGAACTGGAATTTACAGGATTTATTTGAGATAACCTCAATTTTTGTCTTTTGTAGGTTTTTCCTGAGGTTTTGGTTTTACTTTGGTGCTGGATTTTCCTGATGTTCCCGGTTTCTGAGCGACTGTGGTTGAGTGGGAAGTTCGACCACCGCTTTGTTCGTTTTTTGAACACTTTGGACATTTCGTTTTTACTGTATCAGGATGTCCACAACCAAAACAAAACAGTTTCCTAGGAACTTGACAGTTATAATACATATGACCTGCTTGTTTGCAATTCCAGCAAGTCCAGGTAGAAGATACTACAGATAGATTTTTTCGTGTTTGCTTAAAACAAGAATTATCCTTAAAAGAGGTACTAGGTATGCTCAAATCTGGTTCAAGTAAATATTGACTGCTTTTATGATTAGCTGTGAACTGTTGGTCCCAAGTTAATGTTTCCTCTAGTCGTTTACATTTTTCAGTCAAAATATCAACAGTATCAATATCAATTAAAGCTAATGGTTGTGCATAATGAGGTAAAAGATTTCTACGAATAATGCGAATGATGGCACTTTCACTTGGTTTGTCATCAAGACGGTTGAACAAACCACAGATGGCGTTAATATACAAGGTAACTCGTTCATGTTGACCTTGTTTTCTAGCTTTGATTTCCTCTAGTAAATCATCTTGGTAGTTATACGGTAAGAAATCGGATTTTAATTTGGTCACTAATTGTTCCCAATTCTGAACTTTGCATCTGTTAATAAGATACCAATTAAAAGCCTGATCACTAAATAAATCAGCTGAGCTAGAAAACAATTCAGCATCTGTGATACCTCTCGAAAGTTTGAGGCAATTTACGCGTTCTAAAAATCCAAGTACAGATTCTTTGGAATCTATTCCTGAGAATCTTATTCCCCATTTATGTACAGGTACAGGTTTAGAAAAAGAAAAGCTTTGACTTGTATTTACTGGAGTGGATTGTCTGTCTGAATCGATAACATTGATTTTGCTATCTAATTCACCTTCTAAACAAAATATTTCTGTTGTTAAATGTCTCTTTACTTGTTCTTGTTCGTCCTCCTCGCAAGTTACACGAGAAGTACGTTGAGTGAGGTGAGTTAGACGGCAAGTCAATCTTCTGTACTCGACATCCGAAGAAGTTCCAACAAAATCTTGAACCTTCTTCTTCAAGTCGGCAAAAGACATCTTAATACCTGTAATTTCGGTAATAAAAGGAAGTTCAACATATGAAATCGAACTCCTCATAGATACTTCCTGTGTTAGAACACCGCGTAATAATTTCCTCTTCTCTGTAACCAGTGAAGGGATTTCCAAGCCACGATAAGAAAGTTCGTAATCCAATTCATGAGATAAAAGATAATCAACATTTAATTTGAAAATTCGAGCCATGTTTTTATACGTTAATTGACGGTATTAAAAATATAAGATAAAAGAGAAAAAACGAGTACTGTTGATATTGACGAAAAAGAAAATTTTATAGGTACGATACGTGAAGATATACGATAAAAATATAAAGATATGTTAGATAAACGATAATAAAAATAGATATTACCAACTCAACATATGAACGATATGATAAGTAAAAGATAGAAAGATAAATAATACGATAAGTGAAAGAAAAGATATTGCTTCTGACTTCAACTACTGTCCAAACTTCCAAGTTTCAAGATTTATTAATATAAAGCAGATGTGTAAAACAAGGCCCACACACGTTCGGGTGCCAATTTGTAACGGCTGCTCAGGTTAGAGAGCACCTCAGGTGTAGATTCTGAGACCAAACTAGTATAAATTCAGAGAGTAGTCTTACCGGTTCGCGGGTAATTCTACTTGAAATTTATTTAAAGTGAAATAAAGATAAATGATGTAAATTAGGAAAGGTAAGTGGGCGCCACTCTGAATAATACTAGTTTATTTGTTATTCACCTCTGCATTATAGCGACAAATCCTGGAAGATTGGAAGGGAAAAAACTATATGAACAACGTTATTAAATTTACAAGTTGTATATTTTCAAACAAAATTAAATATCAAAAAAAAATGAATAGTCGACATATGTTGTTGTATGTTGTGTTGGAGAGCAAGAACTATTGTACTTTCCTGTTGTAGTGTCTCAGGTAAGGGTCCCGGTAAAGTTTCGGGTCCTGGTAAAGTTTCGGGTCCTAGTAAAGTTTTAGATCCTGGTAAAGTTTCAGGTCCTGGTAAAGTTTCGGGTCCTAGTAAAGTTTTAGATCCTGGTAAAGTTTCAGGTCCTGGCAAAGTTTAGTCCCAGGTAAAGTTTCAGGTAACGTGTCTCAGGTAAGTGTCCCAGGTAAAGTTTCGTCCCAGGTAAAGTGCACTCAAATGAATGCAATTCTAAGATAAGATAATATAAGCCATAAGGCTTCAATAGCACATGTATGCAGGAAATAAAGAACGAAACCCCTTTGCCACTTGTTTAAATACACTAAATCATGTGAACGACAACCGACTCACGTCTCATGTTCGTGTCACGCTCATACGATTTGACCAGGAAAGGAATTTACCTTTCAGTAGTGAATTCTTGATTCATATTTGATTTATAATTGGTAGAAGAAGAAGAGACACGAAATCGAAGTGGGAATTTCAAGATGGGCGTGACTATTTTCCGACAGACGGGCCTCGATCATCGCGCATAGAAACGTTGATTTCGACTCTCGTCGACAGTAAATATATTCAGCCTTGAAACATTTCTCGGTGTTGGGCATGAGAAAGGACTGGCTATTCGCCGCCCATACGATAATTTATTAATTCAATCGATGGAAGTAAAGTGAACGAAATTAACGTTACAATTCTTGATAACCGAAAATAAGAGATATTATTATAAAACATAATATCATAGCAACTATCAAAAGTCAGACTAATTATTGTTATTATTGTCATTTGGCACTTTCACATTTTTGCTTCTTTTTTTAGCTCTTCTTAACCACTTTTTAATTGCTTCCTTGGTAGCTTTTTGATTATCGGATAGTTTGGATTGTTGAGATGCATCTAAAACAATACCTTTTCACAGAAAGAGGACACAAGTTTTCAGATGCTACGACGAACAGACAGACACTTGTGATTTATGTATGTATATAGATTACTGAGTTACAGTTCCCTGGAAAGTACAGAAATATTTCAAGATAAACACTTACCCAAAAGCATTTTTGCCAATTCCAGATTTTTGAAGATCCTTGTCTTCTTAGCTCCGTGCCAACTGAATTCTGAGGCGAAGGAATTTGACATAACCACATTCAGACACCTTTTAGTGAAATCATATAAATTGTTTCCTCCTAACTTAGAAAATTAATCAACCTGAAAACCAGATGATTAATTTGATAAAAATGTTGAAATTCTAAGAAAAAATACAATACAAAAGAGGTTGTTAGTATATGTTTCAGTTACTCACAGTGGTTCTGAAGTTTTTTCGTTTTGTAAGTACTCCTCTACAAGAATTAGGTGCTCATCAGAATTAATTGGTAAGAAATTGAACATTACAAATATGGACTGATGGGTTTCTTCATGGATGTTTGTTGGTTGCACTATTCTTAGATTTTGTATTTCTTCAACAACTTGAGTCAATATATTTTTCATAAGTATCTGTTGCTTTATAATGTTTCTCAAACTATCACCTGAAAAAATCAAACAAGCGTGTATTACAAAATATTATCATTCAATTTTACAATTAACTTACCCCTTCTGTGTACTCGACAGCAACAACAGGAAAATTCATCTAAAACATATAACAAGAAGGAACATCAGACAAAGCTCAACATAATTTTGAATGCAAATATCATTGACTCATGAAAGAATACACACCAATAGATTTACTGCTAACTGAAGTAGGTATTGCAGGATTGACATCAGGAACTGGATCATCAAGCTGACTTCTTGATTGTACTGAATCATATGTACTTGATGGAATAGGCATTTTAGGTGGGGTGATCAATTTTTTCTGAGAGCATTTTTTATCCCATGTAATGGCCTCTAGCTCATCCGCTGATGATTTCGAACTCTCATCTGATGATATTTTTCTTCTTTGCCTCACTCTACGTTTGGTCTTATCATAGTCTGATGAGTTTAAATCACTCTCGTTCTCTGCCTTCTTGGCCTGTAGGTAGTTGTCTGAAATGAATCCATTTCGTATTCAATTATAGTAAACTACAGTTGAATTCAAATACAGTGGCAATTATTTGCAAGAAATGGTTGGTATTGTCTAATACGAAACACGATAAGAATTCTGGGAAAAACTCGCCACTATATTTGAATTCTTCTGTAATAATTTTATTCAGTGTTCAAAATTTTCATATTAGTAAAATATGATTCCACCAATGAGTAAAATTTCTTTTCAATTTTACAGGAAAAAAATGGAAACCTCAAATCATACAGTTTAAATGATCAGTCTTCTGAGGAAATTATTTTCGTTACATATTACAACTGCAAAAAAATGAATACTCACCATATGTCCCATTTTTGAAGACTTCTATTTTGTGGAGAGGCCAACAAGTGTTTGGTTGATCATGTTTTTTTGAAGCTTGTTGGATTTTTTCTTGGGTGTAAGGCGGCCAATAGCAATGGTTATTGCCCATCAGCCAAGTTGTTGGTATGGCCTCTACAGAATTTTCTTCTTGAAATATAACTACAGTCCATGTAGCAATGATTTGAAAGTTTCAAGAAAAATATAAGTCATTGAATAATCAACAACATTTGGAAGATGAATGAATATATTCTATTGTTTCCTCTACAAATCAAATCACAACTGAGAAATATAATGAAAAATATTCCAAGGGCAAAAATTCAGGTTCAAATACATTTTTATCAGCTAATTTTCAATGTAACAAATCACTAGAAATATAAAATAAAAAATCTCATATTCTTATCTAAACAAACATAATACCTATACAGTATTTGGAAAATGAGAGATTCAAGAAATAAAATTTGAAACAGAAACTTTGATTATACTATTTACATGAATTTTAATTTCCTAATTTAATTACCTATTACTACAAGTTTCATGCATTTATTACTAACTGCACTAAGCGGCCATGCCTGTAGTGGGCCTAGATCAGTACAAATGAAAATTCCTAAATCTGATGAGTTACAGGGTGACATATATAATTTTTTCATCTTCAAATATGCATGTCCTATTATGTGTATAGAATTATTACCATCTATGACAAAGTTACTGATAATTATCAAACTATTATCATTAAGACAACAACAATGATCTGCTTGGCCTACACTCAAAACAAAATTTGGGAACTTGACTTTTTCATATTGATTTAAGCAGTTCATATTCAGTAGAAGAGGACCACAAGAATGTTCTATACACAGTTCTGGTAGCTGCACATTATTCACATCACTAGACATTGAAATATAATTACGTTCATGAATTCTTCTCACTATCTGTTGTATTGGTTTATCTCCTTTTCTAACAAATTTTTTCAACACTTGCATATGGTTTTCAAATGGAAAAGCGCTAAACATATCTAGTGGACCAAAATGTTTAACATCATCACATAAATGCAGTAAATTGTGAACATTGTGTGAGATATATTCTTTTCCATATAAGTTTTCAAATGACTTCACAAAATATTTTAATAGAGAATCTGCATAATCAACAAGATGGACAAATTTTTTGCTGGACAGTATTGTAATTGCAACATGTAAAGTAAGACAGTGAATATATGTTTCTTGGCTTAACACAGATTTCAAGACAACAGGACCTAAATATAATAAAAACATTCTAAACTCTGTTGCTTTCCATCTCTTCACTTAAATAAATGATCTACTCTTTCGGCTAAACTCAGCTGGAATCTGTGAACTATGTTTGTACAAGAAGGTGGATATGATTGAAATTTGGTGGGATGATAATTTTGTTGTCGGTTTTCCTTCAACCCACAAAGATACTATCAATTTTTTAACAACACCCAAGCAAATTAAGTGCATATAGTCTAATGGAAAATCGCGAATCATGTCAATACCAGGTATCATTTCCAGAATAGAAGTACCAGTGTGATGTTCTTCATGTGATTTCAATCTATAATCTGAGTCATTGCGAAGCGTTAAATTATTAAAATCTGGAAAACACACTCTTCTATTGTTATATTTACCCATTGTTGAGCATTTACTGCAATAATAATAGCCAGTGTGACTCTTAACATATTTGATAAAACATTTTGCTGGTACATCGCAAATGAAAGCTTTAATTTTGATGCAATACTTTTTTCCATCAAATATGAATCCCTCTTCCACAACTGATACTGCTTCGTTGACAAATGATTGTAAAAATTCATTAGCCTCTTGAGGCTTCTCATTGCCCTGATATAAACCCACTACAAACACAGGAGTCTTTTGTGAAAATTAATTACAAAGAATCGGGTACAAATGACTACCTGAACTCTTTGACAAAGGCAAACCATCAATGTTCATACAAACTTCTATTACATCAGAGTTTTTAATATGAGATTGTGCTACATACATCAACTTTTCAATAGAATTCTTGAAACCAAAATGATAATACACTCCTGGTTGCACCACTTTTAATGACATATCTCTAGGAGTATTTAGTAAAGTTCTAGCATCTAATAGAAGTTGTGGATGTAAAGGTTTCAATATATGGAGAAGATTAGTAACTGCTGTTTGTGTAACTTTATATTTCACTGCCCATTCTGCCAGTTCACGATCCAATGCATCTTTTATGTTATCTTCCACAAAATGAAGTGGTTGATTTGAAGTGTTTGCTTCTACAAAATCATATTGCTCATTTACCGATGAAACCTCAGAATCACTAATATAAATATTGTTTTCTACAATTTCCATATTATGAATGGTTTCATCTGAATCACTAAAATCAGGAACGAATTGAGAGTTATTAGAAAACGAAGGCGAATCACAGGAAGTTAATGCAAAAACTTGGTTTGTGTCGATAGATTGACGATGCAAAGTTTGGTCACCACTTTCAATGGACCTAGTAACATTGAATTCTCTCCTCGTTTTTCTGTAGCGTTTGTTATAAATTTTATTTTTCAGATTTTTTCTATCCATATTTCTCGTGAGCTTAAACTATATAAAAACCTCCACCTTTTGCCCAGAAATTCGCATTCAGTTTATCCAACAGGATATAAATTAGAAGTGAGCTTACTAATTAAACACATACTTACTTTATTCAAACTATTATTACATTTAACTATTTCTATACTTTCAAATGCATCCAACATTCTATTGTTAGATACATTTTTTAACAATTTTACACTATCTAAACTTATTGAATGATTATAATCTAAAACATGTTCAGCAACACTGGATTTCTCCGTACGCCCATATTTTAAATGAGCTACATGCTCTTTATAACGAACTTTTACAGACCTCTTAGACTGCCCAACATATTTCATATCACAATCATTACAACTAATTTCATAAATACCACTCTTTTCCAATTCCATTATTTTATCCTTTGGGTTACCTAACAGCTGTTTTAAAGTATTGTTTGATTTATAAACTAAATTTAATCCTGCTTTATTAAAAATGTTTTTTAAACCTTGTGTATAACAAGGGTTAAAAGGTACTGAAATAAATTTTTCTATTTTACTATTTTCATTTTTGAAAAAAGTGGTATCATGGAGAGATTTCTTAAACCTATGGCGATTAATTAACTTATCTACTATTTTCCTATCATACCCGTTAATAACAGCTATATCCCCAATTAAATTCTTTTCATTATTATATCTTTCCTTATTAAGAGGAAAATAAGTTAATCTATGTACCAAAAAATGAAGACTAGCCATTTTATGTTGATTACAATGAAAATAATCAGCTGGGATATACCTGTGAGTAGCAGTATCTTTTCTATAAATATCAAATTCTAACCTATTCTTATTCCTAATTACTAATGTATCTAAAAATGGTAACTGTCCATTTATTTCCAATTCATAAGTAAATTTAATACTTGAAAACTTTGAATTTAATTTTAAAATAAAATCATCAACTTTTGCTTTATTTGTATCAAATACAGCAAAAATATCATCCACATACCTATACCACACTCTAGGAAAATACTCAAATTCTTTTCTAACCTGTGTCTCAAAGCAACTCATGAATAAATTAGCCATAAACACCAACAAAATCGATAATCATAAACCACTAGGCACAAACACAACACAAGATTATCATTATATTATTATTATTATTAGATAATTCACAAATATGATGGAATAACAAAGAAATAAGCATAGAGATAACTGAAATAAGCAAAACAAATGGCGCCATAGAATAATATGGCGCCACGTCAGCCCTCAGTCACAGTGACCCAGTCCAGTCCAGATGAAAATTAGGTTGGGCACATTGTTGCCAACTTGCGAATACAGTATTTTTGGAGTTTTTAGACTGTAATAAAATATCACTGACCGTGGTAAATACAACACAGTTTAACATCAAATTATTATTTATTTTCACTAAACTTTTGCTACCTTCAATTAGTTTTTTCTTCATCACATGAAATTAAAAATATTATACTGAATACCAGTGTAAAAAATTAGAGTAGCAAATGGAAAGTGTAAGTCTAAAATATAGCGGACGTAGTACATTTTTAATGAGTCTGGAATATTTCGACTCGACCAAAAAATGAACAATGGATGTCCAATGGACGTCCATCATTCAAATAAATCTTCACGTCCATCAGTGGTGAACGAAAAATGAAGGTCCAGTAAATGTCCCCAAACCAATATCCATTGTACTAGTGGTATATGGACATCCATTGGATGTCCATTCTGTGTCCATGTTCATATGGACCAATCGTGGACATTATATGGATATCCATAGGATATCCTGTGTTTACTGGGTTAGAGATAACTGAATGGGACTGGAAAAAATTGTTTGAAAGTTGTTTTACTTTCTAGAGAATATTTTGAGGAACAAAGCCCCATTTTTAAAGGTAAGCATCTGAATTAAATGAATGAATGAATATTACAAATCCTTCAAAAACTACTTGTATCTGCATGATAAGGCATCAAAAATATATTTATTTCAGTTAAAACTGTAGTTGGAAGGGGCCGAACGTAACCGGGTGTAATTTATCCATTTTTACTCCTCAATGAAATTCCTACGTAATGTATGAAGACATAAATGTGAATATGAATGACGAAATCTTAATTCATGTTTGTGGAACAAGTTACCCTATATGGATTTTACGACACTTAATAAGACATAGTGCCTACAATTTGGAAATAATGTTGAGTATGCTGATATTATATTGATATGTAAATTTAATTTTAATCGCTGTCATCATTTTTATTTGTTATGCGCAATTAGTTATTCTCGAGTTATTCCAAACAAGTATATTTACTAATTGGGTAAACGTTTGGAAAAAATTGTTGAGGTTTCATCTTTTACATTAAATTTGAAATATCTATTTAGATAAAAATAAATGAATTTAAGCTGAGGTTTTATAATGGAATAGAAATTTGTGGAAGCTGAACAAGTTTACTAATGATTTTGTGCTTTTTAGAAGAGGAATAGCAGCCTGAATATATTTTTGAGAAAAGAAAATTTATCAAAAATGATTAAATTTCAAATGAAAATACAGACTAGGTCTAGGACAAGGAAAAACCATAGTTTTCCACTAGCAAATTAAGTTTTCTGGCTATTTTATGATTTGGTTCATTGATGTAGGATAGAACTGGTCTAATAGGTTTATTTTGTTTGTGTCATTTTATCGTACCGTATGGTTTTAATGATTGTGGATAAAAGTTCTTCAATTTCTGTGGTGTATCTAGGTTAAATGGAATATTTTAGACCTTTATCTAGAAAAGCCAATTTTTCATTTGTACAATTCACATCATTCACAATGTGAGTACTCATCAATTTTCAATCGCTTTCAAAATTTATCTAGCGTTAATTTCACAAATGAAGAATTGGTCTGAAATATTCCATTAAACCTAATTACACCACCGAAATTAAAGAAATTTCAGCCAAAGATTGTAAAATAGCTTCCAAATCTCAATCTGATATCGACAAACACAGAAAGATGTAAAATGCTACCTTAAAACTCAAAATATCTCAATAATAAAAAATCTGGAAATTAAAAAAATATACAATATAAAGTAATCAATGATGAGTAATAATGATTCCAAGCAGTTTCTAATGACAACTGACTCTCCAAGTTCCACTGATAGTTTCCAGCATATTTTTCCATACAAAAGCAAGATCCAGGACCTCATTTCTCCCATAGTTTCAAAAGTTTTTATTTCGGAAGCAAAAAATGTCATAAAACATTCAGTCCATAAATTCTGGCAATATCTTTGGACTGTATTAAACTTTAAGCTTCGCAGAATGAAGAAATATGTGAGCCCCTGGAGATCATTCCCGATGGAAAGAGAAGAGCAAACTCAGAATCGGACATACAAGATTCTCTCATGAATATCTGATGTCCGATTCCGTGGCACCAGTGTGTGACAGCTGCAATCAGCCACTGACAGTAAGCCATGTACTGTTGGAATGTGTAAAGTTCCGGCTTCAGAGGGAAACACATAGTATCTAATAGTTATTTATGCAACAAGTGCATAAAGGGGTGCTTGTTTTCACGAATGGCAAATTGGCGTCAATTCCATGAGTGAAAAAAATACACTTTATGCATATGTGGCATACACTATTTTTTCTACAAGAAAAGCAAAAACCAAAAGATGTGTTATTTAGGCTGCTCTTTGTGGACTAAAAATGGCGTCGATTTGAATGTTTATGTTTGTTATGATGACAAAACGCTAAGTAAATGTCAGATGAGTGCAATCTGCAGAGCCATTAGCGGAAATATTTAGAATTCGCGTTAAAAAACTACTTTATCTACAACTGTCATGTAACGGGTACGATTTGACACTATTTTCAGTGTCATAATTACCGCACTAGTGCGTTCTTGAATACATTACCACACTAGTGCGATAATAAGAATCAAGAAAATTATTAATACCAGAATTAAATATTTATTTTATATTATGTAGTTTAGGGTACATATACTTAACTTATTTATTATATATATTTACAGTGCACTCTTTACAATTATATAAATCAATTCCAGATGCTGACATGCCCAACGCTTTACTAGAATAATTACTTATATTTTGATCTCGAATATTTCCTGATGTCGAAGGAATGTTTTCAATTTGTCCCAAAATTTTCATTGCCGTTCGTTTTTTATTTTCAGCAGAAATTTAAATATAGCCTTCAGCGACAGATTTACTCTTACAGCCACCATGTCTTTTTATATTCAAAAGATCTGCCCCAGAATCAGCCAAAAGTGTGGTTGAAGATCTTCGAAAGCGATGTCCAGTATATTCTCTTGGATTAGGCAATTCAAGAAATTGGGCAACTAATTTCGGCACACTACCAATAACATTTATACCAATTGGTTTTTTTTTGCATTTTCCAGCCCGGTATACAACGAAAAATCGCTTATGTTCGCAATTTTCAGGTCTCAATGCAACGTAATTTCTGACGACTTTAACTAGATTCACGCCGTCAATATTTCCAGATGTTATAAAAAATTCTTTGTTTTGGTATTCGGTATAGTAATTTGATAGCATATTCCTTTTGATCTTTCATATTTTCAAACAACATATTTGTTAGCTCTTCCCGCCGACATGCGCCAGCCAAACCAAATATCAATGTAACCTTGAAGTAAATATCATATGAATACACCTTTTGATAATCTACGCAAGAGTCTTACCTACCTTCATGCACAAATATCTCTCATCTTCCGCATTTGTTAAAAATCTGGTTATTTCCTCCTTTGTAAATACCTTTGACTTTTTAGGTTTGTACCCTTCTGATTTTCGTTTTAGGATGCTATTAATGTACGTATTTCTTGATGTCAACATTTTGCTTAACTGAAAATTATTTTCGTAACATGGAATAGTAACACCAAAGGGATGAAGACTTCTGTATCATGCTTAGCTCGTTAAAATATATTAAAAGTGCTTTTTCACTACTTATGTTTCCAACCTTCTTTCTTTCTTTCTTGAAACCATTTCTCGTAACGATCATGAGCCAGCTGGTATTTTTCTCGTGATTTCTCTGGAATAAGATTTAAAATAACACTGGGAGCTGCATTTTCAATATCCGAAGGAAGATTGTCTTCGCTTGAACTCATTTTTATAGATTTTTGTTCATTCAACTTTGACAATTTGATGACATTTCCCGTGTGGTGGTACCCATCGGGGGCGTCCCCAGATGGCGGATAGGAGAACTAAGCGTCCGGAAAGGCTGCTTGAGCGCTTAAAACTGCAATATGGCAGTTCTGAAGTGAGCGCTGGGTAGTGTGGGCGGTAGGGGTCGGGGCAGGTATGAGCGGGGCTCTGCGGGGGTGGACCGAAGATTTCCCTAGCTGCTCGTGGGACCAGACATGGACACCGCAATCAAGAAGCCGAAGGATGAGGGGACCTCGGAGGAGACTCTTGAGATGGGCGACCTTTACAGGGCCCTTCAGACGGAGTCTCCCGAGATGGTCCCCGAGACCGGGCCCCCGGTGGCGCAGGACGATGTGGAGGGAGCGGTGAGTTCCCAGGCGATGCCGGGAACAACTGCCCCTTCACCTGAGGGGCCGAAAAGGCACCGCAAGGCCGTTTGCGGTGCTCACTAAGGAGCAGTGCGCGCGAATCCACGCGCATCTCCTCGAGGAGATGTACAAGCCTGGCACCACGGTACCAAGCTTTGAGGTACACTCGTTTGCCCACGGAGCCTTTAGGGTGACCTGTACATAAGGGGGCTCTCTGGCTTTGTTTAAAAAGGCCGTGGACAGAGTTAGGCTGGAGGGCTTGACGCTCAAGATTGTTGAGCAGTCAGCCCTCGAACGCCTGAAAAGGGCGACGGTTTGGGTACCAGCGCCGATCGAGTCGCCTCCCCAAGAGGTACTCAGAAGAATCCGGACGGGCTCAGAGGACCGATGGGACGCTGTCTCTCAGAGACAGAACGTTGTATTGGGGCTCGATCCTCGGTCGGTGGAGCTGCTCGAACGCAAGAAGGGGAAAGTCCGGTATGGGATCGGGAAGATAAAGTTCATCTTCTCGGGAACTACCGAGACCCCACCGGAGTAAAAATGGGTAAAGGAGGTACCCCGTCAGATCTTTAATGTCTGTTTGCAGGGACCTTAAATTTACCCAGATAAATTTGCAGCATTGCCGGGCTGCTGCGGGAGTAATCGCGAAGCGGATGGCAAGTGTGCAGACAGGCATATGCCTCATACAAGAGCCATATGTGTATAGAGGTCACACATAGCAGTGTCAATGCAATACTGATTAGAGAACTCTGGGATCTAGTTGCGGTGAGGGTGGACTCCTCGAGCGGGAATAGTACGAGGCGTAGTTTAGTCGCATGCTCTGCTTACCTGCCCTACGACTCACCAGGATTACCGTGTAAAGCAGTCGGACAGGAGGGTCCTGACATGGGGCGTGTGGCAACAAAACGACCATGTAAGAGGGCCAAAGAAATAGTTACCTAAGAGCGGAGTACTTGGGCTATACGTACGTTTAGCCCCTATAAATCTTCGGTTGGTTGATAGGTATATGAGGGAAAAGGTTGGGCTTAGGTATCCCTTGCACAACAACCAGCATACGTACCTGTGTGGCAAGTCAACGGAAAGTACCTTACACCAACTGGTAACACATGTGGAAAAGGCGCTGGAAAGTGGCATGATCGCCCTGGGCGCATTCTTGGACATACAGGGGGCTTTCGACAGCACCCCTGTAGAATCAATGTGTAGAGCTGCAGTAGATCATGGAATAGAGCCGATGGTAATTCATTGGCTTGGGGCCATGCTACGCAACCGCACAGTAGAGGCTGCATGGAGGGAACATGTGGCTAAAATGGTCGTCGACAGGGAATGTCCACAAGGGGGCATCCTTTCGCCCACATTGAGGAACCTAGTAGTCGACGAATTAATATCGTTATTAAACGGTGAGGGCTTTCTGGCAATTGGGTATGCCGATAATATCGTTGTTAGAATGCATATCACCGTCCGGAGGGACCTAATACAAAGGGCCCTGAATAGGGTACATGGGTGGTGCAACGACCATGGACTTGCAGTTAATCCTGTCAAGGCTGGGGCAATTGCTTTCAACAAGAAGAGAGGTATAAGACCTGATGGTCTGCACCTTGGTGGAGTGCCACATCCAGTAGTTGAACAAGTGAAATATCTGGGAGTGATCCTGGATAAGTAGCTGAAATGGAAGGCTCACCTTGATAGTCGCCTAGGCAAGGTGACTAACACGTACTGGGCCTGTAGGAGAGCCATTGGTCCGAAATGGGGACTAACCCCCAAGACGATCTTGTGGTTCTATAAAGTGATCATGCTGCCGATGCTCACGTACGCAGCTCTGGTCAGGTGGCCAAGGGTAACACTGGCCACGGCTAGGTCGCAACTGGCACGCCTCCAAAGGGTGGTCGGTTTGGGGGCAACTGACTGCATGAAAACTACACCAACTGCTGCGTTGGACGTGATTCTTGGACTTCGGCCTCTTCACCATGTGATCGAGGCTGAGGCTGGGAGGGCACTCCTACGCTTCAAAAGTTTGGGATATGTGCGAAATGAGGGAGGGTGCAGGCACGTCAGTAAGCTCAGGCTTCTGGCAGATGTCCCTGTTCTGGCTCGAGCGGCTGATGTCTGCCTGCGCAGGTACTCCTTAGTAACCCCCTATAGAGTGAAGATCCGGTATAGAAAATTCTGGGAAAGAGAAGGAAATTCACAGCCTCATGGGATCGTCTGGTACACAGATGGCTCATGCTCCAGCGATAGGGCGGGGGCTGGAATTCACTCCACGAACTCAAGGACAAAAGTCTGTGTTCTATTGGGTAAGACTGAGGTATACGCTATCTTGGAATGTGCGCAGATAAACCTAGACAGACGTTATACGGACCGATGCATAACCATATACACCGACAGTCATGCGGTAATCAAGTCCCTGAGTGGATATACCCAGGGATATACTCAGGATATACTCAGGGCTTGCTGCTAAATGTCGTGAACGCCTTGCTGACTTAGCAAGGCGTAACACAAAGTGGCTAGAATGGATTCCGGCCCGCTCTGGTTTTGAAGGCAATGAAGTGGCGGACGCGCTGGCTGTGGAAGGGGCAGCTACCCCTTTTAACGTCGGACCATGTTCTGCTCGTATGTCCACATTGGGCTGTGCTACGCAGGCGAATCTTCGGAGTCCCTGTTATGGCCCCCGGGGATATAAACAGGCATCCACTGAAAAGGATTGGGTCTTTCATCGCGGGACTCCGCTTCATGGATGCATAAGTAGCAGGAATGGCACAATGGGCCCGCCAGTGGCCTCAGTGCGGGAACCTTGGCTTGAGCTTTTCTTGGCCAAAGTTCGCCTGACTGAATTAGTAGTAGCAGTAGTGACATAACTAATTTATTTTATTTCCACAGCTTTGTTTGTCTTTGTTGTTATGGTCACAAAATATGATCTACAGTACCTTATATTTGCAGCCAATATTATTAACAATACGTTCGATTGAAATATTTTTTTTAAATAAAATTTTATGATATACTGTTAATAATACTAATAAACAGTTGTAGATAAAATTTTGTACGTAACACGTGGGATAGGAATTATCAACGCACTTATGCATGCATGCATGCATACAATTACAGAATTAATATCTAATATTTTAGGTTATTTTCCATGAAATTAACAAAAAGATAATTGCTTCTGAACTGGTCAAGCCTTTACAAGAAGAAATTATGAAAATATTGAATATACAGAGTTGCACGAGAAGTAATTTACTACACACTATTTAACTTCTTTTACCTAAATATAAAGTGTACAATCCTTCGATCATTAAACATTGTTCAAAGATACAATCAGTATTTTGTCTCTAACTTGATACCTACCTATCCTATTATACTTATTCAGCTTAGGTACTATGAGTAATAAGTGAACTGTTGAAGTTAAAATAAGATAATTAGAATGCTTCATATTTACTGCTCAATTTACCAATAGGCTTTATAGGATTACTAGTAAATTTTGGCTACTCTTGCAAAAAATTTTAACTGAAGGATATCAGAAAATACATCTATATCTTGATACCAGATGCTCAACTATGCATTCACTATCGAACCTGATATCAAATATACAAACCTCTAGTCTATGATGAAAACATATTGCTGCTATTTTTCTAGGCATTACTGAAGCGTTTGATGGTGTTTGGAACTGTGGTATGTTCTACAAACTATATGAAATTATGTGTTCTAAATACTTGCTATTAATCTTGAAAACTACCTTAGTGATAGGAACACCACAAGTAAAAGTGAATTACAGTTTTATTTCCATCCAGTGTTGCTCACTGTCCTATTTGCTCTACAATCTATGTATCTTGTAACAACTATGATTTAGAAACAGAACATTTAAATTTGCATACATATTGCAGTATATAGATGACATCGCTTTGATCAGTCGTAATAATCTCAAAATAACAGTAAATAAGCTACAAAAAATTATAACAGAATACTGAAATGGTTTAACATGTACAGGATGGAGCCCAAAGTCTTAAAACTCAATGTATAATCTTCAATCCGTTCAATAACAATGAAAAATACAATATATTTTCAATCAATAGGTACAACTTACTAATGACATTAGTTCATGCACAGATTTTCAATATAAAATATATTTAAATAATTCCATATCATACATGAAAATAATTTTTTTAAATACTTTGAAAATACAAAAATTGCAATTTACAAAAGTTTATTTCCTAATAAAGCAAACACAGTGGAAAGTCACAATTAGTAAAATACATAAGTACGTACACAAAATATATAACTGTGGACGTTCTGTAACTGAACTTGCACAAAACATTCTCTACACTATTTTGAATCCTCTGTGTTTTATCTATGAATGTTATACTGGAATTAGGTAGCTCAAGATTGGTAAGAAATAAGTGTCACCGATTAGTTTCAATGTCTTATGGTTTTAGTGCACCAATAATTGGCAAACATAAATTTTATTCTATTTGATGTATATATTTGCTTCAATGTATGTTCTCACCTTATTTATATTTTCATTTCCTATTTTTATCTGAACATCAACTGAATTCATATTTTTTTGTATAAAGAACATGCCAGTAATATTTTCAAATTAGTATTACAGCTAACTCCTTATCAACCATCTCTGGTTTTTCTTCAAATCTTTGTTCACCTTTTTTCTTCCAGATCTCTTAAATTGTACTTGTATAGAACATAATTTTGTCATCAGCAAAAGTGAAGTATTTTGTATGCAATTGTGCTTTTTCTAGACTTCAGAATAGTAAGGTATATAATATAAGTCTATCATAATAAATATTTCCTTTCCTACTTTATTTATCTTTGAATATTTCTTATTATTTTTGGTAACTGAAAAAATTCTGGTTTACTTAAATTAAATTCAATTCACGTCTTCCTTTTAAATAATCTGCACTACCAACCACTATTGCAATAAATTTCAACATTATCAATTTTTAACAATTTTAATTTTCTAGTTTTTATAATTCACAAGTAATGTTTACTATTTACCTACTGTCAAATTGGTAAAATATAAAAAGTAAGGTTATTTTCGTGACGGTTTTAAAATGGTATCTTAGGTACAATGCGCGACGCCGCGGTGAAAAAACAAACTGCTTAGATTGACGATTTTGAGGACACTTTTTGACAATTTTCCCGTATGAGTTCGATCTCCTACAGATATACTTGAGTTCAAATGGCCCGGCGGATGGAAATCGTCGACAGTAGCTGAGGGATACGTAGAGCAATCACTTGCCAACAAACTCAATGTAGCAAAACAAATATTTCAGCCTGAAGGAATTGACAGTAAACAGATACCAAGTAGTAGTGCATTATTTAGAGAAACAACAAGTTAGAGATATAATTAAAAAATAATTCACCAATATTAATATTTAAAGTTGCGCGAATTGTACATTTTCATTCAATATTAATGGTAAAAAGAAAGTTTGACTTAAATTATTGTTCCTAACATATCAGTTCCTGAAGTTTAAGTTAATTCATTGCTCTCAAAATAGTAGTTTCTTACTTTTTCATTGTAAATCGATAGTGCTAATTAGTTATTAAATATTTTACTATTGAACTACGCTTTTTATTTTTCTACTCTTAGTGCCCTTAAAAAAAATTTTTTTTGTTTTTTGCATGAACGGGGAAAACATATTTTATGCAACTCGTGCAAAAAGTGTTTATTGCACCCAACATGTAACAATTTCACGTCTCGTGCAATAAACACTTAATTTTTGCACTTGTTGCATAAATAACTATTGAAGTTTGCATAAGTCAAAATTGTTGTATTTACAAAATAAAAAATTACCTATGGGTAGTCCTATATCACCAGTTTTAGCAGACATTTTTATGGATAATTTTGAGTAATCTATTTTCTAATCTCATTTAGCAAGGGATATTCTATTTTAATACAGATATGTTGATGACATACTAGCATGTTATGTAGGTAGGTGCTTCTAGAGAATTCGACATATTATCAATAACTCACACCCAAACATTAAATTGACATTAGAAATGAAGGACAATGAAACAATTCACTTTCTAGACCTAACAATTACTAGAATCGAAAACAAACCTGTATATTCAATTTAGAGAAAATCAACACACTATACCATCCGTCCCAAACCACCAACTGTCACACAAACTAGCAGCATATCAGTCAATGATTCAATGTCTGCAGACAATTTTGGAAGAGAAATTAAATACTCAAACAAATTCCATAGCAAAATTTTTTCAAAAACAAAATAAAGAAAAACAATATAAATCTATAACACACTTTGGCAAAATTTCAAAAATAACGCACTTGCTCTCACTTAAATAAAGAAAGAATATTTACCATGTTGTTAACTGTTGGCGCGTAGATATGAATCCAATAAAGCCGTTTTTTTTTTCTGTAACGTATGAAATAGGCCCGTTTTGCCCTGTACCTATTTCTTTCAAATGGATTTTTGCTGGTCATAAAGCTCTTTTTTGCTAATTTTGAGAACGGAAAATACATTAAATAGCGTGGTTGTTCCATTGCTCAGAAAATTTGCAATGAGTCGCTTTTTCCCCGTACTCTTAAAATTTAAATTGGATCAAATCGTAAATTAATAGGATATTTATCTAATATTGGGTTAAAATAGTTTTACCCTTATCTTTAAGTTCACCCTTGTCTTTAATTCACCCATGTCTTTAATTAGGCAAGTCTCTCTCGTTCAGGGCTCCATACCCCCTTGTTGGAAATCAGCATCCATCACTCCTATTTTCAAAAAAGGCAATAAACTCGATTCAAATAGTCATCGTCCAAACAGCCTGCTACCAGTAGTCAGTAAAGTCATGGAATCTATTAAGAAAATTCCACTACAACAACATTTTGTCCAAGGTCGCTCAACCCTAACTAATTTGTTATATTGTGTCAATGACTGAACATCATCGCTTGATAAACAACAGCTCGTCGATGATCTATACTTAGATTTTTCCAAAGCTTTTGATCGGGTTTCTAAGCGGAGACTTCCTAATGAGCTTGGGATCCGGGGACACTTGCATCTGTGGATCGATAACTTTTTATCAGATGAGTTATAGTAGGAAAAGCATTCTCAGAAGAACAATAAGTGGAAAGTTACTGACTAAATGGACATCGTCCTTCTTTTGAGATAAATATGTCGACAAATCCGAAATTACTAATATCAATTAATTGCAATCGTAGTCAAGGGTGACATTTAAATGCATTCAATACCAAAACGAAACTCCTACAAAAAATTGTTTTTACAAACATTCACGGGCCTCTTAGATAATTTTAACAAGGATGTTATAATTTATAATATTCGAACAATGAATTTAAAAAATACTGATGATCTGTAACAACCTTGAAAGCATAATTAAATAACATCCATCAACTTCACGAACAACTTGTTCAGCAGCAGCTGACATCAATAAAATAATTTGACTGGTCTTTTAACCAATCAATATATTCTTCATTCTCGGATAAAATAGAGATGGAAAGTAATTTAAACATACAACAGTTACATGAATAAATGAATAAATTTTGAGGAAAAATTGTGGATGGTACTTCACTTGCCCATAATAAAGTTGAGGTAACAATTAAAAAGGTGACTAAAATGCCGCAGATGTAAGCAAAAAGGGATAAAAAGTGAGCTGATTAAGAGGTTTGGCATCAATACTGGCTTCCTATTCAGATAATAATAAAAAAAGATATTTATTATTTTATTCTTAATAATAATGTCACATATTTCGTGTTGTGTATTTAGGTATTTGCTTTTATATTGATTTATTTATGTATTCACATATTTAGAAAATGGCAAAGAAAGTCATAAACTGCGATGTCTTAGATGACGAAATCTTCACGTACCATAAACTCATCTCATACGTAATAAGCGTTAAAAACGTTAAGAAGATTAGGGGGGACCGAATATGACCTTTAATAAGTTCACCTTTAGGAAAGCAATAGACAGGTACGATATGCAAGCAATGCATGATTATGGGGAAGGCAGGGAAATGATTAAGACAGCGTACAAAGAGGCGAAATTTAAAAACAAAAAAAACAATGCCTTCCGTACTGGTGGAACGAAAAAATAGAGGAGCTAAGGTATAAATGCATCCAGGCCAGGAGAAACAAGACAAGGTGACATGGGAGTGAATTCGTATACAAGGATATGAAGAAGATATTGAAGAAAGCCATAAAGAAGTCGGAAAAGGATAGGTGGCAGGCAGTCTGTGCGGACCTCGAAAACGACATCTGGGGAGAGGCCTATACGATAGCGTTGAAGGCGCTGAGGGTAATGGCCCCCTTCAAACTGGAAGAACGATTAAGATGTGAGACGGCGGATCTTCTCTTCCCCACAAAACCATGTATGTATGTATGTATGTAAATTGGGGTGACATTCACTGAGACCTAAAAGATCTATTGTGCCCCCTTACTTCTACTTAGTTCCTGAGGAAAGTCTCAGAGACTAGTAGCTCCTTTAGTCCTATTTCCCGGAGAAATTGAAGGATATCTGCAGGCTTTAACTTAGGTGAATGTCCCTCTTCCATCCAGTAGTCTCCAAGGTGTTGTGCACTAGGATTCTGAATTGCCGTGCAGTTCGCAAGTATGTGGATGGAGGTTTCTTCTTCCATGCCACAGAATCTACATTTTTCTTCTTCCACTATTTTGAGCTTTTTCAGGTGCCCATTTAGGCGACAATGTCCCGTAAGGATGCCTGTTAAAACTCTTAGTGCAGTTTTACTTTGACTTGTGCATTCATTTGATCTCAGCAGGTTGTAATCACCCAGAAGAATCTTCGATTGCCTAAGTCCTACTAGATCTTTCCAATGGTCCGATCTTCTCTTTTCTTCGGCTTTGCCTATTTATTCCAATATTACATTGGAGCTGATACCGCAAAAGGGTTCCGGCCCCCAAAAGGGTGTTCCAGTCCCCCTCTTTGCTAGTTCATCTGCTATTTCATTTCCTTCTAACCCTGTGTGTCCTGGAATCCAAAGTAAGGTGTCTTTATTGTTCTCGTCTAGTTCATTCAGTTTGCCTTGGCATTCCCACACCATTTTGGAACTGATAACACAAGAGCTCAGTGCTTTAATGGCTGCTTGACTATTCGACATTATGATAATCCTTTGCCTTCTATGTCACAAAGGGTATTTTCGAATTTTCCCCTGGCTGTTATGGCAATATGATCGGCATATCCTTGGCAGGATATTTCGAGGTCAGTCAAACCACACAGGAATTCGTCAACCGTCAGGCTCCACATTAATGGGGATGCTTCTCCTCCCTGTGAACAACCTCTGGTTGTACAGATGGAGACAATGTCTTTGCTCGCCCTCGTCTCTGCTACTCTAGTGGTGAGCAGTTCCGACATCCATTTGGATGTTGTGCTGTCTACACCTCTTCTATTTAATGCTCTTTTGACAGCTTCATGAGGAGTATTGTCAAAAGCTCCTTCTATATCCAAAAAGGCGCATACTACGGCTTCTTCATCATAGATTTAATAAAGAAAAGAGGTTAGCGGGTTGGAAGTGGTATTGTAAATTTTTAAAAGATCACCCTGAAATCTCGTTGCGTAAACCCGAAGCAACCTCAATGGCACGTTGTAGAGGGTTTAATAAGGAAAGAGTTATGGACTTTTTTGATAAATATGAACAAATTAAAGACCAAGAAATAATTTCACTGCAAATTTTTTTTAATGTTGATGAAACTAGGTTAACTACCATTCATGAATCATCAACAATTTTGGCCAAGAAGGGGAAACATCAAGTAGGTACTGTTACAAGTTTTGAACGAGGTACAAAAATAACATGTGTCTGCTGTATGAATGCTGCCGGGGAATTTATACCTCCTATGGTTATCTACAAACGTCAATGGAGACTATATTATTCTCGCCTAGTTCATTTTGCTTGCCTAGGCATTCCCACACCATTTTGGAACTGATAACACAAGAGCTCAGTGCTTGAATGGCTTGACTATCCGACATTATGATAATCCTTTGCTTTCTATATCCTTTATCAATATTGAACTGGGCACACTTTCTTATGGGGTGAATTTCCGCTTGAAAGATACTCGGGGTTTTTTCCAAGCTTTCATATTGTTTGGTTCCTGGCCCGTACACTCCTATCCCAGTTCCTTCTATTGCTTTTGAGCCGTCTGTGTACCATTGAATGGCATTATTTCCAAGTCAGGTAATGGTATTTGGATCCCATTCCTTCTTGTTGCTTAATTCCGTAACGAATTTCTTTAAAAAGTTATACCTTTTCATCATACCATCTTGTGGCATGTCCCAGGTTTTCTGATTTCTTAGAAGTAAGGAGGTGGTTTTTTTTAATGATTCCCTCTCTACTTAGTCTGTATCTTGTTCTTTCTGCAACACTTTCCACCACCATATGTAGTGGTGTGAGGTTGAGAATAACTTCCAAATCTGTTTTTTTTGGTTTTCTTCTGGGGCTCACCTCAGGTTTGCCTAGTTCTAACTTGAATGTTATGATGTTATGATGCTATGATCGGAGAGAGATGGTTCGCCCGAAACTCTCCAATCTTTAACTATATGTTTTAGATCCTGTGTTGCCAGTGTGACATCTAAAACTTTTTGCCTCACCCTTGTTACAAATTCCCCCTCAAAACCAACTACGGCATTCAGATAAGCTGAAAATGTAGAGATTGTTGAGTTTACGGAACAGGAGATCCTGGAAATGGGAAAAGCCCCTGGACCGGATGACTTGCCATTAGAGGCGCTGAAGACGATGGTCTTGTACAAACTGGAGGTACTGAAAGAAGCAATGAACGACTTGCTTAGATGCCAGGTTTTTCCCGGGGACCTAAAGGAAGCAAACTTGGTACTCCTTTTGAAACCAGGTAAGCCGGCGAAACTGCCAGCTTCGTATAGGCCAATTTGCCCTTTAGATTGCTTGGGGAAATACCTGGAGATACTAGTCAAAAGCAGATTAGAACGTATTCTGAAGAAAGAGGCGGTGCTATCAGATTCCCCGTATGGATTCAAGAAGGGCCGATCCACAGTAGATGCGGCAAAATACATTGGAAACAGCGTGAAAAATAGTAAAAGAAGGTGGGTGGTGCTCGTGTTACTGGACGTAAAAAACGCCTTTAACACAGCGAATTGGGAACTGATAGTGGAAAACCTGCGTAAAATCAAAACTCCAGAATACCTACTTAATATGACCAAGCAGTACCTCTCGGACAGATATATAAATGTTTAAAAGGGAAGAAAGAAGAGCATGACTGGCGGAGTTCCACAAGGGTCAGTCCAAGGACCTATCCTGTGGAACATCTTGTACAATGCTGTTATGGAAAGGAATAAGAGGAAGGGGGTCAAATTGATCGCTTAGGCGGACGATTTGGCCCTACTAGTAGAAGATGATACGAACTGGGGCCTCATCAGAAATGTAAACAGGGAATTGGAAGCGGGCGCAGCATAACTATCTAGGACTAGCACTCCAAAAAACGGAGGCAATAATTTTGAAAGGCCCGATCAACAGGGCGCGGATAAATTTCGAGATTAGAAAAACCACAATAGTTCCCCAAAAAACAGTAAAATATCTCGGAATAATCTTCGATGACAGATGCAGTTTCTCCAAACATATAGGAGCGGCCGCAAAGAAAGCCGAGGAGAGAACCTCGGCATTGCAAAAAATCATGCCGAATGTGGGAGGCCCCGGGTTAATGAAGAGGAGGATGCTGTTGAAGTCGATCCACTCGGTGCTTTTATACGGAGCACCGGAATGGAACGACATACTAAAGAAAAAAAAATACCAACAGATGTTGCTAAGCGCATAAAGAAAGCCGCTTCTTAAGGTGTGTAGTGCTTACAGGACTGTATCGACGCTCCAGGCTTCAGGCGATCGCCGGTACAGTACCCGTAGACATACAAGCAGATGAGTGGGAAGGATTGTACAAAAGAGGGAATGGGGTGGAAAACTCGGTCAAAAGTGAAGAAAGAAACAAGAGTTTGGACATAAGGCAACACCGATGGATGCTGGAAAAAAGTAAGGCTGTGTGGACCCGTCCGCTTATTCCTGACGTGAGGAAATGGTGTAAGTGCACCCACAGGCGCACCAACTATTTCTTCACGCAGTTTCTGACGGTGCATGGATCGTTTAGGGCATATACTCATGGGATAAGAAAAACCATAGACGATTTATGTCCCGACTGCGGGGTGATTGACGACGCGGAACACGTGGTCTTTCGGTGTATCCAGTATTCAAGGGGAAAGGAGTCGGACGGAATTGGCCCTGGCGACAGAAATTGGATGTCCGGGCGATATTTTTGAGGGGATTTTGTTGAATATGGAAAGGTTCGAAATTTTGTTGGGTGGTTATTAAAAGAAAGGGAGGGAGGGAGAGGGCGAGGAGGGAATAAAAAAAAGGGTAGGTAACAAGCAATTAGCAAAGCTGGCGCCACCGACGTGATGTTGAAGTCACTAAATAATGTTTTGGTTGTGTAGTTCCAAGGTTTGTGGTATATTATTTTAAGAATATTTCGATGTGAAATTTCAAATTTATTCATTTGTCCATAAAATTCCTCCCAACCAAAAGTTGCCTTACTGAAGTTGGTATTTTACATGTTAGAAATACATCGTTTTTAGGTGAGGAACTTTGAAAATTCTTCTGAGTATTTGAATTCATTTGACATGTACCTTAGTATTTTAGCAAGTTCATTCACAAGTCTATCCCAGATGATTATGATCTTTACACTCAAATATTCAACTACATCAGATGTCTCTACGCCTACTGCTATCCCCTGATTATTGAAGGATAATGTTTTGAGAGCTGACAAAGAGGATGAGTAGAACGTAAACGGAATAAAACAAGTCACGGAAATAAATTTGCCGAATTCTGTGCAAGAATCATCAAAATATATAATAACAAGGTCAACTGCGAAACAAAAATATCACCTTCACTTTTGAAGTGAGTGTACCATTAATGCAGGGTGTCTTAGAGCTCTGTACCAAAAAATTGGGAGATGATAAAGAGACTAAACATAATTATGTTACGCTTTTCGTTAACGAGTAAAAGGGCTCTAAAGTTGGGATTTAAAAATGGTTTCCTATTCATAATTTTTAAATGCTCATTGGTAAGTAATTAGTAAAATTTCAACCGCTCATAAACATCATGATTGCACACTTTTTATCGTCACAAACAAGTCTACACTATGAACTCAGGTTCGGAATAAGTTCAATGGTTGATGCGGCAATTTTTTGTTTCGTAGTTAACTTTTGATTAATGAATCGGTGCAGTCCACATTCACAAAAATAATATTTTACATTGATCATGTACAAAAAAATCTAATAAAAACGGACAATAAAACAAAAGTAAAAATAACAACAAAACCCTGAAAAATTAATAACTACATTCCATTAATAGATTTGAAAAACCAGTAACCAAATAATTAACGATAATGAAAAAGTCAAACCGGTTCAAGAAAATTACAACAAATGCTTGATATGCTCCAATAGGTGTGCAGTTCGTCATAAAATGGCCCGTACAAGACGGCTATTTTTTTAAATTTTTGAAAAAGAAAAAAGTTATATCAAATATTGCCGCATCAACCATTGAACTTAGTCGGTACCTGAGTTCACAAGTGTAGTGTAAACTCGTTTACGACGCCAAAAAGTGTACAATTTTGGTGTTTATAATCGGTTAAAATTTCACTTATTTCCAATGCGCCACTTAATAATTATAAATAAAAAATTTTAATTCCCAACTTTATGGCTCTATAGTTCTTTAACGAAGGGCGTAAGTAGAATATTTTATATGAAGTACTATAATAACTTTGAGCCTCTCTATCATCTCCCAAGTTTTTAATACGTCCTGGGTCACCCTGAATAACCAGAGAACATTACTGAAACAAGCACTGTACCTTGCGGAACCCGAAATCCATTTTGTCTCGGCTTGTCTTAAGCGGCTATTTATGTTTACTCTTCGTATATTGGTTCCAAGGGCATACATCTTATTCCAGACGATCCGAAGCTTCTGGTCCAGTGAATGAAGGATGGAAGATAGGCAAAGTGTACAAAAATCCTGCCGGTCCATGAATTTTTCGTGAAGGGTAGGGTTTGACTAGTAATTGAACATCGCCATTTTGGGGGGTATTCCCGGCCCCAAAGTTCCAAAAATTTGTATTCCGCCAATATCTCCAAATTTTTGCTGTTTTTCGAGGTTGGGAATATTTTGCGAACAATCACTGTCTAAAAGTTTGTACATTATCGGATTTTCTTCCAAGATACGTCATTTTAAAGCTGGAATTTCTCCTTTTTGGTTGTGCCCTCATTTTTTTCTCGAGTTCAGTGGTTTTTCAGAAATCCATGAGACCTCAAAATTATGGATTTCTCAACATCATTTTTCTCCTATATAAAAATTCTCTAATTGCCATATTTTAGAAGATATTGGCGGGAAACCAATTTTTGGAACTTTGGGGCCGGAAATACCCACCCAAAACGGCGATTAGGTCTGGGAAATTTCTGGATGTTCAATTACTAGTCATACCCCACTCTTCACGGAAAATTCATGGATCGGCAGGTAAAATCGCTTCTGGGACCCTTTATTCTCTGAACTATTCCATCAACTTGATTTACTGTATTGGGCCTCCCCCATCTATTTTTGTTGAGTATTTTTGATGAGAGCGTAGCTATGGCATCTGAGGTCGATAGTACTTATCTAAATCGAAATTGGCGGAATATAGGGCAACAAATAATCTTAATTCAGATTTGTAGGACAATTATATCTACTTTTGACAGGTGTGTAATATTTTACTTTCTGACATTTTTTATTGATTTCATCAAATTTACACTATCAGGATCATATCCACAGTTTTCCAGTGTCAATATAGTGTTTCAAAAATTATCCATATAGTAATATTATAATGAATTATATTATTTAAGAGAATTGAAAATCTATCTCATATTCAAGTCCGGGGAGAAGTTTAGTGGCCATATAGTCTGTTTTCATATCTATGATCGTCTTCGTGATAAAGAGAATAAATATACCGTAACTCACATCTTATCTGACTGTGAGGTACTGGACTAAAGGAGACAAACAATTTTCGGAGTGGTCAGTTTGCTACCTGAGACATGGAACAAATCCAATGGACCTATATCGTATACTTGACGGTAAGGGGATAATTGGATGGGTAGACTAAATGCGTACAATAGTAGAAGCAGAATATTGTTGATACTCTCACCCCAAGAAACGACAAAAGCTTTCATTTGGAAGTAAATTTCTTCCATTGCTTGAAAACAGAATATCCTGGTTATGTTAGTATAAAAAGAGGAGCTGATTTCAATTTCACAAAATTGGGGGGAAACATGCGGAGAAAAGATTAATCATTCAATAAATTCATCAAATAGTTTTGTGTTGCTATTGATCCCTTTGATGATGTAATAGTTAAAAGACAAGAGATGCATAGGGTAGGAGAAAAACAGCAGACCATTGTATAAGAAAAGGTCTATCCATTTTCACAGTATTTCTCACATAGTCGACGCCTTGTACTGTTTCGACATTTTCTGAAGGTTGGCAATCACAACTATATCTGTTACCTGTTGCTTTTCCATCCCATCGATGAATTTCATATTCCTTTTTATAAGCATCATTGGATTTTTGCTCTGTTAACCGCGATTCTGCTTTACTATTCAAAAAATCGATATTAAAATTAATTTTTATGTACAGCTGTGACAATTGATCTTTGATGGCCTACTGCAAATTAATTTCGGGTTTTCTCATTTTCATGAAAACGAAAGGTACAGTAGTCGCCAATTAATTAGTTGTACTAAAATAAGCCTAGGGAGATTATGACTCCACCCGATCAACAATAATTCTTCAGACGAATAAATCATGATGGGCAGTAGCGTCGTTTCAAGCAAACTATATTTAAAAATTTCACTATATAGTTGAATTATTAAGAAGTACCTAGTTTGCTATTTTCCATACCGTGTTACTAAACTAAAATGTAATTTCATGTCCAGGAAAAACAGATGAAATATCTGCACGTAAATGTGGTTTTTCTTCTACCCATTTCTTATAATTTTGGGAATTCATCTCGTCGTTATAATCTTCAGACTTGCTTCCTGATTCAAATTTGAATAGGCTGTCCTCAATAAACTCCGTTTCAAAAGAGTTATCATCATGTCGGATAGTCAAGCAGCCAATAAAGCACTGAGTTCTTGTGTAATCAGTTCAAAAATGGTATGAGAATGCCTGGCCAAACTCAATGAACTGGGTGAGGGTAGCATCGTCACCTTGCTGTGAATTCCAGGACACAGTGGAATAAAAGGAAGTGAATTATATCAGATGAACTAGCAAAGAAACACCCTTTTGAGGGGTGGAACCCTTTTGCGGTATCAGCTCCAATGTAATATTGGGAGAAATAGGCAAAGCTGAAAAAAGAGGAGATAAGAGGAGATCTGACAGTTGGAAAGATCTGGTAGGGCTATCAAATATACTTATGGGTGACTACAACTAGTTAAGAACAAATGAATGTCTGAGTCAGAGCAGAAATGCACTAAGAGTTTTAACAGGAGTCCTAACGGGACACTGACGCCTGAATGAGCACCTGTGAAAGCTCAAATCAGTGGAGGAAGAAGAATTCTGTGGTATGGAAGAAAAAACCTCCATCCACATTCTTGCGGATTGCACAGCAATTCAGAATCCTAGTGCACAGCACTTAGGAGACTATTGGATAGAAGAGAGACACCTACCTTAACTAAAGCCTGCAGATATACTTAAATCCCTCTGTGAAATAGCTCTAAAAGGCCTTCTAGACTCTGAGCCTTTTCTCAGGAACTAAGTAGAAGAAAGGGAGCATACTAGATTTCTTAGGTCTCAGTGAATGTCACCCCAATCATTAGTTGAACCATTTCGCATTATTAGTTTCATTCCATCTTTTGTAGTAATACTACCAGTATTCATCACTTCAAAGTGCACCAATGAAAAAAAATATCGTGAGGATAACTGGTCTTTGAAACACATGCTTTATTTGAAGCACTATAGTTTCACCGTTGTGTTCGAAAAATCGTGCGTTTTTCGAAGACCTTTTCACCCACATATACTTCAATTTGATATCATTGAATAATGAAAATTATTGTTCTATCCTTCTGATTTGAAGCGGGCCAAAGGAGGTATAGTAAATTTTATACCCATTTAGAATAAGACCATCCTTATTTATTATTAATAAATCGGTTGAAACAAAAAATTACCAACAAAAATGAACGTCGTAACTAATTTATTAGATGTCACGTTTTTGAAGTTACGTCAAATTTAGATTTCATGTTAATGTCAGATGGTTCAAGAAGCCGCATACGTTAAGTTACTAAAACGGCTGGTACCTCTAAATAGGTATTAATTTTACTATATATGAATACTAAGACAAAGTTGACATTCTTCAGTAAATACAAACCTAAATTTTTATTGATATTTTGGCTTTATGAACTCATTAAATAAAATCCTACCATCATCTCTACGCTAATTCATGAACATTAACATAATTATTAATTATTCACTAGCATAGTCATCAAGTGAGTACAGTTAACTTAATAAATTTCGGACACGCCTTTCACCAAAATATCAACCCACTATCAAAATCTAATTTCGATAAATGTTACAGAGAGGCTGAAGCCCATGAAGAAAAAACTCATCTTTATTCGAGTAATGAGATTTGACGGTAATAATACAGTAATAATATGTCACAGCCATTTTTGAAGAAATAATTTTACACAGTGGTGGGCTTAAAAATAAACGAACTTATTTATTATCAATTTGCTAATTAATTTTATATTCTACTAAAAGTCATCTTCAAAAATCTTCATCGCCAGCTCCATTTTATTAAATGTATCAGACTTTCAACTTATCGCAACACGTGAAGTCAAAGAATAGTTTTCAGTTTGAGTCAACTGTCAACCACGATCTTAAGCTAAGTTGAACTTAAGTGGCCCTAGTGGGGTACTGAATATTCAGTGCTCCTCAACTAAATTGACGAATCCTTAGTGACTGGTGCAATGCAAATTAGACTTTTTAAGATTACGACTTTTTGAGATTACTTTATTTCAAGAATATCTGAAAGTAAAGGGTGCAAACCGGCATAAGCTAAGCAAAATGTTTTCTCAACAAAATATAGAGATTTGAAAATAGGATGGAAAGAACGTATCAATTAGGAAAAAGTAGAACTCAACTTACAATCCTTCAAGTACCTAGAGCTTTGTACAAACTCCAATCGGTTCTTCCTGGAAAAAATTCTGATATACAACCAATATACAACCACCCACTTGAACAAAGCTACTATGGTTTATTTACGATAAAAAGACGATGGCGTTGCAAAACAAAATTTTGTGACGTTGCCAAATTGTATCTGGCAGCCTTCCTTTTTATTTGCCTGTGCCTTGTAATGCATGAATCGGAGGTGTTTACTTACAAATAAAAGGCTTGTATTATAGTCTCAGTTCTATTTAATATAAGTAATATTTATGTTAAAAGAGTGGATAAGATACAAGAAACAGTAACCAATAATTCTTTATGAAAATATATCAAGTTTCATCTACCTAACCTAACAATGAAATCTTTCAATTTTCTACTTTCAGATATGTAACATTCATATTAATGATGATGAATTTAAATAGCATATTTGCAACCCTAGATCTAAACTGTTGCAACTCAAATAACCACTCTTTCCACAATTCAAGAAAAACTGATATTCGAGAATTTGCTCAATGTATCGAATTTCTAAAAAAAGAATATTTAAAATGGGATGTTTTGAAATATCCTTACATAGATTAAATGCATCACTTTGCCTAAAGCGCTTAGTAATTTTGAGTTTCATACTTACGACAGTTTTATGCTGTTCAATATGAAAAAAAAAATTACTTATTTTGAATTAGCTCAGTTTTGTAGACAAATTTTGAGTTATGACACTTCAAGAATACAGAAATATTGACAAGATGAATCAAATAAACTGCAGCTTGATTCATATATCAATGATCAGAGTTCAATTAAAAGATTAATTAAGACATTTTTTGCTCAAAAATATATGTTTATTTAAGATTCAAATGGTATACATTCAAAAAAACGAAAAACAAAACGAAATAGATATTTTCTCCTAAAAACAAAATGATACAAAAAACATTGCTCGAACATCTAATAATAACATAAGTCAGGTGATCATATTTACTTTGAACACGCTTTTTATATCACACATAACAAAAATGCTTCAGTTATGACTTGGATAAAAATAGTTACAATCAAACTTATAATTATTAATCAGACTAGGACTTAAATATTAATTAACAATAAGAATGTCTTCTTTAAATTCCATTATTGTTGTTCAAAATATCCCTATAGTAGCAATCGTAATACATTTTCGGAATCACGTTTTTGTTGACCAGTTCTTTCAATCTTTTTTTTAGCTTCACTTAATGGAATTTCAGCTGCATAGACTTGTCGCAGCCCCTGTGAAAAATCCTCTTGATGTTGTCTTGTCCTTTTCCTTTGTACTAGTACACTTCTAAAGTCCACGTCAGCATAGGTGTATCATTTTGATATCATGCCATTCAACCTGATGTTTGTGTTCATCTAATGTAAAATTTGTACCCCACTCTTCCTGAAGAAGTTTAAGATCATAGAAATTCTAATGGGTCATTTCTTTAACCTTATAAGGTTGGCCAGTTTTTTTTGCAGTTCGAATTAATGTAGAATATTGGTATGAGGTATAAATTGGGCCTGATTTAACGAGCCTTTCAATTTGTTTTTCTATTACACTATGAACGTTATCGCCTTCATTTTGGGAGTGGCCACGTATTGAAAATTTATATGTTATTGATTTCATTCACATTTTAAAAACAGCATAAGCATACGCAGACACCAAATATTTTTTTTTGCTGTACACAGCAGTTATCCGAATAAAATATTAGATCGATGTCTTTATCTGGATTTTCGCCTTTTAAATGTTCAATATAAGTAATCACACAGCTTCCGATTTCCACAGTTCCTCGTTTCCCTTGCATTACAGCCTGCAAATCATACACCGCTACTTTAACATCAGTCCTTTCTTTATCAGTACCCTTCTCTATCCTGGCTAATTCTTTTTTTTTCAGATGTTCATAGCTTTGCTGTAGTTTCTGTTTACCAACTTTATCTGCATTTTTGAAACTTTCACATAGATCGCATAGGTCTTTTTTTGATACGAAAAATGAGATATTAAATTCTGTTTTAAATATACGATCAAATGTTGACTCCGTAGCAAATGGTACCTTGTCCCTGTCACAAAAATCTTTATAGTCTCTATACAAATCGGCTAGAGATTTATCACTTTGGACATACTCACGTGACGTTTGAGCTCTGAGATAATGCTATTCAATCCGCGGTATACTGATAAAATTTGCAGCACTATTCCTAATATCAGGGGAAAATGGTTCGATGCTTGCCATGTTCTCCCCTCAATTCTCCTTCCAAAAAGCCACAGTCAGATTTTTTAGATAAAGCTGTTTTGATTGGTCTATCGTTTAAATCAAGTGTTGCTTTGAAATATGTTTTGCAAACTCTAACTTGTAAACCATCTACATTAAAATAAAACGCTGTATTAAGTTTTCGAAAGTTTTGTGTATTCCAGTACCTATATTTTGGCTTAATAACTTGTGTCTGTCGTACCATGAATTCTCGGTGTCTCTCTAGATTTGCAAGAGACCAATAATTATCGAAAATGAACTGCCTAGCCTCTTCATTTATTTTTGTACTGCATTTGAGACGACATTTGTCTCCGCATGGTGGTCGAACTTGTTTCTTCAGTTTCGACATGGATACATAGGGCTTGTCAGAATTTCTAAGTTTTTTACGACATTCGCTTTCCAATTGTCAGGCCGCCTTGTTCTCTTTTTGCTTCTTGTTTTTTCTTCTTCTTGATTTTCGGTTGCTACAGCCTCCTGTTTACCTGATGGAAGACCCGATTCAGATGAACTGGAGGACGATGAACTAGTAGAGCTTGCATCAAAAGAGCTGCTGTTGCTAGACAAAGACGAAACGTCTTTGGCAGCAACATCAAAGTTTGGATCAACACCAGAATTGTATATGTCACTTTCGTCACTGTGGATGGGGGAAACATAATAATTTATTTTAATTTGTTCACCAGATGTTGAAGCACTAGGACAGCAGGTAAATCGGTATGGTTGTTGATTTTGCCATCGATGGAAGAAATCTTTGTAGGCATAGAAGTAGATGGAGTAAAGCTTTCAACAGTTGATGGAATAAAAAAGTTGGAGGAGTCATTTAGTGGAATGTTTGGTTTTATGAAATTAACATGAGATTCTTTGTTAGTAGATATATTCTCTTTGTTATTTTTAATCACCATATCCAGAAGTAAACGTCCACGACTCGCCATTTTCCTGAAATAAAAACTATAATTTAATCTGCACATCAAAAGTGTATCAACTCAAAAAAACAGTTCTACTGAAACTGTCATTGATCAATCGAATAAATAATCGCATATCTTATTGAAATACACAACTATAACTTGTGGTTGACCACTGGTTGGAACACTAGTGGATTCGGCAAAATTTCCGGTTAGGGGTAGAGTGCTCCCGGCGTCGGTGATTAGCCTGAGTTGCAGAAATAGACCGACGTTAAATAACCGAATGAAAAAAAACTTGATAGTCCTGAAAGCAATTGTATATTTCAAAGAACCGCGTGCTTCAACTAAATAAACAAAACCACCATCAAAACCATCGTAACTCTAAACTTAAAAATATTCTCATCAAAACTGTACTAAAATGAATAAATAAAAAAATAATACTAACCCTGACCCCAAAAACTGTCGTATCAAAAAATAGTTGAATGAAGATCAACGGTATCCACACCCAAACTGCATCAACTCAAAGTGATACCCTTTTGAAACGTATCTTCTGCGTACTCTTCGAGTCACAACTGAAGTTGGTGCGGTTTCGAGGAAGAAACGCGACACGCGGTCATTCAGCTGAACCGACTTTTAGTGCCATCTATGGGACGCTAGACTAGACATAGTTACTACGGTTTTCTTGCCGCATAGGTTATCGAATCGGAGATCAAAAAATGGGGTTATCTCGATAGCCGAATTTTTTGAGTAGAAACTGTTTTGATCTAGTGTTATATACTATATAACTTACGTCTCTTACAGCATTAAGCGGCAAAAACGGGCCTCCACTTTGGCATTTTCGTTCAAAATAACTTATAACAAAAATGTAACTATTTCTTGACATTTACTGTTTTACTGCTTGGGTATTTTAATGCGTTTAACTACACACTGCAGATTTGCCTGAATAATTAGGTATGAAAATAACTGTTTTTCTCATCCTTGAGAAAAAAGTAATTCAAAAGCACCAAAAAAGCTTGTAAATTCTAAGACGGTGATCGAATGTCGATGAATTTCAAACTGAACTAAAGAATATTTCCAATTTATCTGACAACGTCTTGAAGTTTTGCCAACCCGTAGACTGTAAATTGCCCTATCCATTGAGTATAAATTGTATTTACGGTTGGTGAATTTATATTTATTCTGATAAGCAGGAAAGTAACTAATAATGGCGTCATCACCTTTTTAAATCCTGCTGGTAGATTATGCTGTTCCTATTCTTGTATTGAATTGAATTAGTATATTTTGCAACGATAATGTAATGATCGTTATTAATACACAAGCATTAACCGGGATACGAAACGAGCCGAAGGCGAGTTACGTATGGTTGATGCGAGTGTATTAATAACCATTACATGAGAGTTGCTTACACTATTTTTTCTACGAACAAGAAATTTGAATTTGGAATTAAATTCAACAATATTGCTTTTTTTATACTTCTCTTGCTACCCTCCAATCCATAAATTGACCATGAAATTTATCATATACATTTTTCGCCTTTTCGGCAGGTGGTGTGTATGAAAACTCTTCGTTGCTCGACATTTCTTTTAAAAAGTGGAAGGTGTTAGATGTATCCTCTGTATGTCAAATGTAACTACTGTATGTAAGATGAACACTCACATTTGATAGATGTATCCTATATGTCAAATGTAACTACTGTATGTAAGATGAACACTGACATTTTGACATGACAGTTGACAGTTATAAATAAAGATGGTTTTGATGACTACATGTTTCAATGGTAACATAAATAATCCTGGTTCATCGTAATAATTGAAAGGCGTCCAAGAATTGCAGCCTACATAAAAGAAAGCAACATATTTAAATAACACAGAAGGTATCTACCTTTTTGACTAACGCAAATGATTGAAACTGTCATAAAACACGAATCTCTTAGAAACTGTCGAACATGCTACAGAAAATATTGGGTCTGCCTACATGGTTATTCGAAAATCTAGATTTTTATTGGTCAATTTTTCAGTTTCATAATGAAAACCAGTGTTATAATGAGTATCATTATGAAACTGGAAATTGGCATTTAATTAACAACTTATAGTGAAGGAGTAGAAAAAATATATTCAGGTATTGGCTTCAAAGAAACTGTATGATCACGATTGTGTGTTATTCACCTTGCCTGTTTAATAATGGAAAGCTTAAGCCTTTAACAGCATCAAGTTTTTCAAAGAGTAGGCTCCAGTTGAGCTAGTTCTGTACTGCATAAAGTGATTTGTCATAATTAAAACTGAAAAGCACCAGTTGAATATTGGGAGGAGTGTTGTATTGTACTTCTTCGAGCAGGTGCATATCACATTTTTAATATCTATGAATTGAAAAGTCGAAAGCTATAATGAATTTAGGTATATATATATGGGACCGGCCTACTGTCCAGGTGTGATTTTATATGGTAACTAGCAGTTCCTATATTAGAAGATGTGGGAACAATCGTAATACATAATAAATATTCCATTTAAGTTTAATATATAAAATTGGATTTTAATTAATTTATGTCGACGTTAAACAATTCCTTTTTAAATATCATTATAAATAATACAAATTTATTATTTTCCCAGTTATACATACATTATAAATGATATGCTAAATGTATCTTAAATGGAGAGATGAAAAGATAAATGAATTTTTATGAATTTTACTTGAACAAAAGTGTGTTAGTTGAAAGTTGTTTTTTTTTCGCGATTCTATAAACAAGTGTACAGAGTGGAAACCTACATCAACTGAGAAAAATCTTTAAAAAATGTTTGTTTCATGTAGAGGTATGTCTGTTCACATTTGAGTATAGTAGAAAAATTAGGTATTTTGAAAAACATATAGGGTAAATGTGCTTATATCGTACCTGGCAAAGAATTTTTTATTATTATTGATAATCTAGACATGTTCAAAAAATGTTGAACCGACCAATTGAACCATTATCTAATGCTTTGACACTTTTATCATTTAAAATCAGAAAAAAATAACACAAACAACTTAAAACTGGAAATTTAAAAAAAATTGTAAAAGCTACGAAATAAGATCAATATTTCTAACTACCTAGGGAATTTAGGTGCAATTGTCACATTTATACTGGGCAACTGTCCTCTTATCAACACCTGCACACAAATCGTGCACCCATACTTTACAGTTGTTGCACTGAATCATATTTTCCTGCCTGTCTTCTTCACACAGTATGCAGTACCAGCCGTCATGTACATTGTCACTTTTTTGTTTCTTAGTGCCAGTTTTAAGTTCCACCTGCTTTTTATTTTTTTCCTGATTTTTGTAGATTTAAATTAATTTTTACATTTTTTCATTTCATTTTCCTCTATTTTTTGTTCCAATTCATTTTTATAAGGGCTTGAAGTTAAAACTTGAGAAGCTGAGGTATCTTTTGATAGTTTCTTCTGTACCATTGGAATTTTTGGAATTGGAGATAACTCCTGAAGATGATTTCTAATCAATGAAATATTTTTTGGGGTAATTGGTGTGCCGGGTTTGTCTTGCTAATTGGTTAGAAGTCGATGGCTGAATTGCGGTGATTCCACTTAGTGATGTTTGCAAAATATGACCACTAGTCGATGGTTGAGAATTGACAATTTCTAGTATATTTTCCTGATTTGGAGTATCATTTACTGCTTCTGCTTTATGTTGGTTATTTTCACCAATGTCTCTTTCTTCCATTGTTTCCAACACTACGTAGTCTTCATCTTTGATTTTATGGCATTCAGAAGGCCACAAACCACATGATTCAAATCCATGTAATGCAGTGGCCATACAGACAGCTCTTGGGTAGGAAATTCCTAATAATTCACTAATTTCAGTCTGTTTGATTACACTCCCAGGATGAGTGCGCATCCAAATTGTAGATGCTTCATTAAAATGGTGCTTCAGCGATTTAAAGAAAGAAATATCGAGAGGCTGAAGCCTGTATGAGGTATGAGCCGGTAAAGACAGCATTATGATTCCATAATCTCTAGCAAGCCTCATTGCATCAATGTTTTTGGTGTGAGTAGAATGGCCATCAAGAAGGAGAAGAACTTACTTTTTTCCACTTTTTTCGAGCCGTAAGCAGCGGAATAAGTGATTCATCCATTCTCAAAATAAATCACTTGTGATCCATCCACTGTCTGAACAAGTGTAAAGGGTGTTTGGAGGTCCATCCCGTTTCAATAGGTCATTTAACCATTGACGTTTGTAGATAACCATAGGAGGTATAAATTCCCCGGCAGCATTCATACAGCAGACACATGTTATTTTTGTACCTCGTTCAAAACTTGTAACAGTACCTACTTGATGTTTCCCCTTCTTGGCCAAAATTGTTGATGATTCATGAATGGTAGTTAACCTAGTTTCATCAACATTAAAAAAATTTTGCAGTGAAATTATTTCTTGGTCTTTAATTTGTTCATATTTATCAAAAAAGTCCATAACTCTTTCCTTATTAAACCCTCTACAACGTGCCATTGAGGTTGCTTCGGGTTTACGCAACGAGATTTCAGGGTGATCTTTTAAAAATTTACAATACCACTTCCAACCCGCTAACCTCTTTTCTTTATTAAATCTATGATGAAGAAGCCGTAGTATGCGCCTTTTTGGATATAGAAGGAGCTTTTGACAATACTCCTCATGAAGCTGTCAAAAGAGCATTAAATAGAAGAGGTGTAGACAGCACAACATCCAAATGGATGTCGGAACTGCTCACCACTAGAGTAGCAGAGACGAGGGCGAGCAAAGACATTGTCTCCATCTGTACAACCAGAGGTTGTTCACAGGGAGGAGAAGCATCCCCATTAATGTGGAGCCTGACGGTTGACGAATTCCTGTGTGATTTGACTGACCCCGAAATATCCTGCCAAGGATATGCCGATCATATTGCCATAACAGCCAGGAGAAAATTCGAAAATACCCTTTGTGACATAGAAGGCAAAGGATTATCATAATGTCGAATAGTCAAGCAGCCATTAAAGCACTGAGCTCTTGTGTTATCAGTTCCAAAATGGTGTGGGAATGCCTAGGCAAACTGAATGAACTAGACGAGAACAACTTACTTTGGATTCCAGGACACACAGGGTTAGAAGGAAATGAAATAGCAGATGAACTAGCAAAGAGGGGGACTGGAACACCCTTTTGGGGGCCGGAACCCTTTTGCGGTATCAGCTCCAATGTAATATTGGAATAAATAGGCAAAGCCGAAGAAAACAAAAGATTTGACCATTGGAAATATCTAGTAGGACTTAGGCAATCAAAGATTCTTCTGGGTGATTACAACCTGTTGAGATCAAATGAATGCATAAGTCAAAGTAAAACTGCACTAAGAGTTTTAACAGGCATCCTTACGAGACATTTTTCACCTGAAAAAGCTCAAAATAGTGGAGGAAGAAGAATGTAGATTCTGTGGCATGGAAGAAAAAACCTCCATCCACATACTTGCGAACTGCAGAGCAATTCAGAATACTAGGGCACAACACCTAGGAGATTACTGGATAGAAGAGGGACATTTACCTAAGTTAAAGCCTGCAGATATCCTAAAATTCCTCCGGGAAATGGGACTAAAGGAGCTACTAGTCTCTGAGACTTTCCTCAGGAACTATGTAGAAGTAAGGGGCACAATAGATCTTTTAGGTCTCAGGGAATGTCACCTCAATTTACATACATACATACATACTGGGTGTACTGGATTTTCTTCCTTTATGACGCAGCGTGGATATCGAATTGGCAATTGTTACACTTTGGTAATTTTGATCTAAGAACGACGTTTTCAATTGTACTTCATACAGGTCTCTAGTAAGTTAGCTGCACAAGCCTCATCATTTTTAAAACTTAAAGCTTAATAAAAGAGTCACAAAGGGATTTTTCGTATTCACTTTTCTTAGTTCTCTCATAAAGGAGATAGGAGAATAAAATTCTGTCTTAGCCATATGTCTCTCATTTTGGCTGTGCTTGTTGTCGACTTCCTGCACAGCACCGTGACCAGCGATAGAGTATTCCATTGTTAAACTTTTTAACTCCGGGCGATGTCGCAAAATATCTAATACACAAAAGGAAATGTGGGAGTTGCGGTTCTGAGAAGAAACACAACTGTCACTCCATGTTATTAGCTCCTCAATATGATTATCATTCAGAATTCTCTCTATTATTATGCGGAAAGCACTAGCAAGGAAATTGCCGGATCTCCCATCAATCGCCATCCATATAGCAGAATATGTGGTATTTGTGGTTGAGAGATAGGCCGTCAAGTTGTACATCGTTAGTTTTTGTAAATAAAAATGATTTCTAACAAATGATCTGGGACACGTTATCACATTTTCCAAATCAAAATTTAGTACCGGAATGTCACTTTTCTTGTCATTATGTTTTTCGATTCTCATGGCATCTTTAGCTGCTTTGTGTTGTTCCATTTGTTCACGATCAGTGTTGTCCGGTGTTCTTTTTGTTTCAAATAATATATGAAACGTTTTTCACATACATCCTTTTTAGGTAGGTATATGAAATCCATAATTAAACTTGGTGTAAAATATATTCCTATACATTGACAATGTTACTGGATTCTCTATATAATTCTCTGTGCAATGGTCCTAGTACAACTCATACATTTTGGATAAATTGAGCGTTGATTCCAAATATTTTCTCCTGCAATAATGAGATTCTACAGTTGCAAATCTCTTCACGTAGTCAACACTTGAACTACAACTGCTTGAATACGCTCATCACTGATTTTCCCACTACTTACTCTTCCTCTCAAACTTATTTTAGGTTTATTAGAATTCTCGGCATACCCAGTATATATAGGTTTTTGGGAAATGCTCAATGTACCTAGAAAAGAACTTTCTACATACTTGAACTGTACTGTCCTGAGCTTTCATGAAGTATTTAGAAGAATATTGCCTACGAGAAGTCCCTTCTTTAGTTTTACGGTTTTTGAGCAGTTTCTGGGTATTTTCTTTTATATACACATATTTTTCATTTTGGCTAAGGCCATAATAATAAGTGAAGAGCGTTCTTAAACAGTGGAATTTACAACCGTCTAAACAATCCTTAACGGTTTTAATCTCCCTTGCTTTTATTTTCGTACCTCTTACATTAACGTATTATTTTCCAGCTTGGTGCAGTTTGCTTGTGATATTAACTTTCCACTCTTTAGCTTGTCTAATTCATTTTCTAACATTTGTTCCTTCTTTCTGTTTTGCATTTCCATGTACTTCTTCTTTAGATGTTTCATCTTCACCACCTGTTGCGGATTCAATAACTGGTTCATTTTCAGTTTTGTTTTCCTCAGCTTCTGTTACTTGACATAATATCCTTTCTGTAAATGAAAGAACGCTACGAATAGCTAGTCTAGGAAAACCTCTATATCTAACATCACATACACCATGCTATAATAGCAATAAAATCACCTGTTTCTACACGCCGAGCCCTATTAAGAATCACAGAGTCATCTGCATTGTCCAGGTTATTTCTTTCAAGAGTTACTTCAGTCATTTTGCTCTCGTCTCTTATTTCCTGTTCGATACCACTTTTGGCTTCACTCATTTGGCTCACATTCTGCAGTATCTCTCCATTGCCGTCTTTAATTTCATTGTGTTCACGCAATTGGTTTTCTTTGTACCGTTCTTGTTCAGTATCACCTTCAAATTTTTTGACTTCATTAATTTGGTTTTCTTCCGGCGTTTTTTGTTCAGTAGTACTATGTTTAATTCTATTGGCTTCACTCATTTGGTTTTCTTTCGTGCTTTCAATTTCACCTAACTGGTTTCCCTGGTAAACATTCTGTTCAGTACCCCCCGTATTTGGTATGGGTACAGGAGTCAACACTATAAACAATAAAAATATCACAGTTCCGTGGTTGTGAAAACATTATAGTTTTATTGGTTTTAAATATTTTCAAATAATACATACTACAGTATTACATCGAGTCCAATAATATATATAATGCGTTAAACGGCAAATAACCATAAATATTGCAGTTAGAACTTTGTTATTCTAATGTGACGTAATCTTATTTTGTATGGATGGAATTTATTTTCACGTAAAATTTCCATTACGGTTATTCGCGAAATATCAAGTTCCCTGGATATTTGTCTAGTACTCAAGTGTGGATCGTCTTCTAACAGGACACAAACATCTTAAGATTTGTTTCCAGTTGATGCTGATTTCTGCGCCCTGATTTGGATGAATCTTTTACTGAACCAGTTTCGTTAAACTTTTTTACTAATTTACTGACAGTAGATCTTGTTATGGGATTTCGGTTAGGATATAAATTATTAAAGATATTTCACGTTTTTTGTTGACTTCTACGCATATCACCAAAACCTAATATCATTAAAATCTCAATTCGTTCTTTTTCAGTTATACGATCCATTTTGACTTACAATAAACACCTACAATACTAATTTATTGAAACTTCAAAGTTGTTATTGTAGCAGTCAGTCACACCACCACACCATCTAAATGTATTATTTAAACTTCGGCGGATATAATGTAAATGTAGCTCTAACTCCGAAATTATGGAATTTAGGTATAGGGAACATTACATGAAAAATATTCAGTATTACTTGAGGATTTCTGAAGACAAAAAATATACAGGGTGATCCATGGAAATTACAAAGTTCATTATTATTCCGGAAAAAGGAAACAACTGACAACAATGTAAATGCCGCCATAATATCGGCCATATCCGTTCCCAAAATAATTGCGGGGTTCTATTCTCAAAGCTCACTCTGTATCTCTGAATCAGTAAACTGAAATGATCTGGAAAATAGCTCACAATTTGTTAATACGGTGCAGTGCAATTACATATGATTATCAAACGAAATGTTTTTTCAAATAAATAATTATTGTTGTGCTATTCAGGAAACAATCAAATACCAGAAGGACATTGTGATAAGGAATTCATTAATAGACTGTACGGCTTTCTCTACGAGGCGTTACCATTATTTAAATGATCTTTCTCGTGATCAGCTCTGGAGGGGAAGAATGACTTCGATAGCTCAATAATGATGAGGTAGACAAATCCAAAGTACTTTCGACAAGTTGCAGAACCCCTCCAATAGTCGAGTGCGGGTGATACAATTTACAACGAAGGATCAGCCGTAAGGCAAATTAAACACATTTTTGTTTATCACATTTACTTCTTAAGTAAATAGGAGGTTACATAGACAGATTAACAAAATATTGTAGAGTTAAGGATTTCTATAGCATGTGGCAACCTTGTAAGAATTTTGTAACGTAGTCTTTTGAAGATTTGATTTAATAAGGCTCTACATCTTAAGGCTTACTATTAATTACCTGAACCGTTTCACTGACTCTACATTTAACCCTTAGCAATAACAAATTAATGAAGTAAAAATATGCAAACATTTTGGATACACAAACCCTTTTGTAGGCACCGTTAATTAGACATGTGTGTCTCCAGAAAGTTCGAGTGGAAGCGCTGGAGCGACAACAGTCGAAGTCAACAAGTTGCGAAAAGCTTTCGAGAACGCATAGGCGCAGAACAATTCTGATTTCTGCAAGCTTCGACTACAGTCAGGGACGGGTTAAGGGGTTATCGGCGAATGCAATCATAATGTTTAAGGGATTTAAACAAGCTCATTATTTGTAAAATTCAAGGTAGAGTATGAGTGTTTGATTTCTTGAAATATTATTGGATTATTTAATTAAACTGTTCGCTCCAAAAAGATAGAACGAATCCGGATTGAACGACTCACTTAACTAAAAAGAAGATACAATAAAGCAATATTTAATGTTCTCTCACCAGAGGAAGTATCGCTTTGCCATCAGTCGTGTAGTAGTTGAAATCTATTCACCACAATTATTACAAAATAAATCTCGAACAAGGTGTAAAATTTAATCAAACAGTTAAAGTAGTATTGTCCTCCGAACAATGAACAAACTAGAAAAGTAAACAATAATAATAATAATAATAATAATAATAATAATAATAATATTAATAATAATAATAATAATAATAATAATAATAATAATAATAATAATAATAATAATAATAATAATAATAATAATAATAATAATAATAATAATAATAATAATAATAATAATAATAATAATAATAATAATAATAATAATAATAATAATAATAATAATAATAATAATAATAATATTTATTCAATTCAATGCACTTTTACATAAAAAATCATCAATATAAACACGAAACGTGAATAAATATCAGATATCTCAAATAACCAATAGATGTTTTTTTTTTTTTTTAGATACAACGTTTATGTCCAGGTTCACTTTAGCCAGAGCTAGACTGTGTTCCTGAACACAATGGGAACTTTGGTCCTTTGAGATACATTAACCTAATAAAAGGGTAAATGTATAGTTATAAAAATGTTAGATACTAAACATAAATATACTTAAAATTATGCAATTAGAAAATATTCGTTTGATAATAAAACGAATGTAATAAGTTGACTTATAAATGTATAATATTAGTATTGATTTTCGTAGCAGTGATGATTAATCAATAAAAATTTGGATTGGAAGTGTACATGTGTCTCTGCTAGCCCGGTATATCTACAATAGAATTTTGACCATTGATGTAATTAGCCAATCTGTTAATTTATTTTTGAAAGTTCTTAGGCGAATTTCAAGTTTCAAATTTATTGGCAAAAAATTGTATAGTTTCTGTCCCACGTGTAGGAAACTACGCTGTCCAATGGACTTCTGACACATGGGGAAAACTATACAGACGTATACATTATCTGATGCCAACATAAATAATGTCCAAGTTTATTTATTTTGTTGGAATATAGAGATGTTGCCATGTCGTCTTATTTAAAAATGATAATCATCCAATGACTTCAATCTTTTTTGTTTCCTCAATATATCCCTTAATATTTACTATTATTGTATAAAAAGCGATCTTTGATAATATACCAAATTTCATGTAAGTACATAAGTGAATGCTTATAAACAGGATGTCAAATTTGTATTACCAATACAACGTAAGATAATATGTAACAGGGTTTTTTCAAGACAAATACCTACTTCAAGTCTGTGAAGAATCGACTCGTTGATGTTGGGATTCTTTTTTCTTGTCTAACAATGATATCATAAGATACAGATACTGAGTCTCTCCTTGCAAGATTAAACCACACATTTTTAACTGTTATTATTTTCATTGTAACGTTCGGAGTTTTTATCGACGTATTCTTACATTGTAGGACTACAAGCAATAGACATTATGATAGTCGCACAAAATAATTCAGATTATGTATCAAAATAAAGCTGTCAACTGTTTAAAGTGTTTACGAAAGCGTGATATGTCATAGACGTCATTAGTAACGTTTTAGTGCGAAATTTAAATTAGATTTTAATAAGGTGAATTTCTACTTTGAAATAAGACCTACTTTGGATGAAAAAGATGCGTGCAAACATTGTGGAGAAGTTTTTCTGAATCAATCATCATGCCTAATGCACTATGGTATTTTCGTAACAGTACAACCAAAATGAAAAAAGCCCCACTGCTGAGTTGCCGATTACTTGAAACCTTCGCTGGGTATGCTGACATCAATCAATAATCAACTGAAATGCTCGAATATTTTTTCTTCCTGTTAATACCACTTGCATTGCAATATTAATGGTAGGTAGTTTTTGTGAAATTAAATAAAATCTGTGATTTCTCATAAGGCTAAATGTTAAAAGCAAACGAATTCTCAATACGGTTCTGGTAGACTTCGCGACCCTCGGAATTTTATGTTAATTTTAAATTTTTTTGATAGCTCACCTTTAATATAGTACATTAGAACAAAAATTTCGTTGGATTATTCAGAAATTACTTTAAAAATCACGAATTTAGTTCAAAAAATGGTACTTTTTCAACACTATTTAATGCTATTTTACGGTGAATATTTTCACTTTAAACTGTAAAGGTTATTATCTTTAACTAAATGTAAGTCTGTTTCACAAAAAAAAACCGGAAGAAAATACTTAAATTTCGCCAATTTTCAGAAATATTCTTAAGCATAATTATTTTCACTTGACACTTACAGGTTATAAAACAACACCACAGCACACTCCCCCTGTGCTGTGAACTACACTAAAATCTTATGTCTATATACCTTAGGTTCACAAATCATGATAATTGTATGATCAGGTGATAGCTTTAGCGGCGTTGTCAAATGGTGTTTATTTTCTTTTAGTTGAATTAATTTTGCATTGTCATAGATTACAGGAATATATAAAAATATAAAATGATTTGTATTTATAATAATAAAAATTGAAATATTAAGCATCCTTAGAATATAATGTTTATCTTAGATTTTCTTTATTTCTTACATTAAATGTAAGAGTTTATAACAAACTTACTGCTGTACCTACCACATAGTTATATATATATATATATATATATATATATATATATATACATATATATATTTTAAAATAAATGAAATGATACTTCGAAGCTTAACCTCTCTAGTTTATTACATTGTTGAGTTTCATTTGGTTCATGTAAGTTAGGTTAGGTTTTGGTTCTAGTTACACTTTGATCTGTGTCAGTTGGTCGGGAAGCGATATGTGTTGGATTATGATGAAAACTATTGATTGTCATTACTATTTTTTATTGAGGTTATTTCTATTGTTATTTACTAGGTATTTTCTTATTTGTTTTCTGTTTCTTATTATTTGATATTGTTATAGATAGTTACACTTTGATCGGTGTCAGTTGGTCGGGAGCGATGATGAATTGAATTATGAAAACTATTGTTATGATTAATATTTGTAAAAGATATGTTATTCCTAATTATGCTATTTCGGCACAAAAACTTTTTGGAAAACTTCATGTGGAATACAAATTATTTGATATTTACGGGACCGGTGAGTGGCATCCCATTTGAGCAGGCCAAACTTTTGACCGCTGAGTTGCATCCCGTCAACAAATTTAATATTGTGTCTAAAACTGGTAGATAATTAAATGAAAGCGGGCATTGTTGTCATGTTTATTCTGATATCGTAATTGATACTAAATTTTATTTCCAAAACTGCGTCTAATACAGTTTTATAGCAATATAGTGAATAATATATTAATTTAATTTATACATTATTCAATTATGTAGGTTAGGTTTGATTAGGTTTGGTTAGGTTTGGTTTGGTTTGGTTTGGTTTGGTTTGGTTTGGTTTGGTGTGGTGTGGTTAGGTTCGGTTCGGTTCGGTTCGGTTCGGTTCGGTTCGGTTCGGTTCGGTTCGGTTCGGTTCGGTTCGGTTCGGTTCGGTTCGGTTCGGTTCGGTTCGGTTCGGTTCGGTTCGGTTCGGTTCGGTTCGGTTCGGTTCGGTTCGGTTCGGTTCGGTTCGGTTCGGTTCGGTTCGGTTCGGTTCGGTTCGGTTCGGTTCGGTTCGGTTCGGTTCGGTTCGGTTCGGTTCGGTTCGGTTCGGTTCGGTTCGGTTTGGTTTGGTTTGGTTAGGTTAGGTTACGTTAGGTTAGGTCTCAACACGTCACACTTTCTACTATCGTTAAGATTACATTAGCCATAATCAAAAGCTTAAGAGATTTAAATTAAGAAAATATGATGACATTTTTCAAATCTCATACAGATTTATGTTCCAATTCTTATAAAAATATTTACGATTCAAATACATTGCAGTAAAATTTGACCTGCTTTTGACCATGATAGGCGATTATTAATGAACAGTCCTTTTTGGATTACGGTTGCTATTCGACGGTCACCTTTTTTCGTTAAGGTAAAATTTTACTTTTTGGGATGCAACTCGCCGGTCGCCTATATTTATGTCTATCTATATACATACATATTTATTGCCTTCCCCTTTTCGAAAAAATATCAAATAATTTGTATTCCACAAGAAGTTTTCCAAAAAGGGGAAGGGATTATTCCCTTCCCCTTTTTGGAAAAAAAACTTCATGTGGAATATAAATTATTTGATATTTATGTCTACATTTATACATACATATTTATTCCTCATCTCGGAAAAATTGATGTTGAATATAAAGTATTTAACTATTTTTTATATAAAATATCTGTCCAAATAGTGGTCGTGGTGAAAAAATATTGTTTTTTTGGATTTTTCTCTATAAATTCTGAATGTACCACACATTTTTTAGTAAAAAGATCTAAAACCTTGTGTTGAGTATTTTCAAGCCGTCACGAGTTACGGAAATGAGAACTGGCAACATTGTCCACCCACCGCTCTATCTAAAATTTGTGACCATCTGATATCTAGACATAATTGTCAAAAATTTATAAAAAATGGCGGATTTTTAGTACTTTTAAATGCAATTTTCTCTTTCAAAAGTGCATGATCCAAGAATTTTTTTCTTTTAAAATGTTCTATAGCAATAGGGCTTTGTAATAAAAAAAAATTGTTGCAAAATTCCGAGGGTCGCAAACCTTACCGGACCCCTCAATACCAATATCTTTTTTCTCGGTTCTCTGTAACGTAACTTGAGAAGTATTTTTTATACTACAATTCTATAAGATTCAGTGAGACTTCATCATTTTTGATCCTTCAAAATTACTTGTATGAAACACCGAATTTGACATCACTTTTTATAGTCACTTATACTGACAATTTTCTCCGGAATTCCTATTATATTTAACTTTTCAAAACTTCATTCTTTTCATCACCGACAAAAAGTTCAAAATTGTGGGGTAACAATAAACAAATAATGAAAGTATAATGTATTGTTATTGTTAAGAGAAATAGTATTTTTTCCATTATTTACCGAAAGCATGATCCAATTTGCTTGCAAACTCTATTTCCTGATTAAGTCTTTAACCTACATAATAACACCGATAAAATTTCTAAAATAATTCTTATAGACTTCTTATAAAACATAAAAGTCGAAATATGACACTGTAGGTAGCAGTGAAACCGGTCTGAAAATTGCAATATTTCATGTACTTAAAGATAAGCCATGTTTGTAAGTAACGTGGGACTCTGATTTTTAGCTCATATTTACTTGGTATATTCCGTTTTTGCCGTTATAGACTTGATTAAAGATTCACACACAAAAAATCCAGTCGATTTCGCGAAGGTGTTAATTGAGCATGTGTTTATCGATTCCTGCGTATATGGAAGTGTTACTTTTGATGATTTATTCCTTTATACTGACTACATTAATTAAATGGTATAATATTTTAGTTGGTTTCATGCTGGATAAATTCTTGAACAACTTCTTAATCACTAGAAGAATACAGGGCTTTGTTAATATTAAAAGAAAACCTTATATCCCGAAAACTAAAATAAAACGAAAAAGTAAATTCTCACCTCAATGTAATTTGGACAATTCAAAAACACCTTATTTGAACGCATGATTGCTGGAATTTTATATTCATAATATTATAAATGTCACAAAAGCAGATTCCTTACCTACAGAGGTCGGCAAAGAAACAAAATTGAACTTAAACCTTTTTCAATGGCATGGAAAGGGTTTTGATGGATAATGATGGTTTCAAAATTTAAACATTTTTCGTAAAATACTAGATTGTTAGTTGGAATTTTGTGAACTATACAAGATGTTAAATTTTTAAACTCCGTTTTCAACTAAACTATTTTATTACTTTCTTGACATACATTGACAACAGAATGAGAAAAAATCTGACAACTACAAACATCAAAATAAAAAGTGTATAAATGAAATCCAATCATGAATTCATCATTCTCCCACCCGTGAAGAGCGTCGATCTTCACTAGCTGTTGGAAGAATACATAGTTTGGGAAGTGGTCGCGTGAAATTTCCTTTCTTTGTTTTCACAGCGGCAACTCTAATGATTCCGTCTCTACAATGCGGCCAATATGCCACTCATTTCGGGGGAATTTTTCATCGACTGATACAAAAGTCTCCTATTTTGATAGGGTCAGTTTTGGAAAGCCACTTGTTCCTACATATCAGTGTCGGTCGGTATTCTTTTATCCACCGTCGCCAATACGTATTGGCCAGACCTTCTGCAATTCGCCACTGCTTTCGACTCAACATCTCATTTTCAATCAAACCAGGATTCTGTACAGATCCAGGTCTCATTAATAGGAAATGATTAGGTGTCAAGGCCTCTGGTTCATTGGGATCGACGGATATGTGAGTCAATGGCCTTGAGTTTACTGTGTATTCTACTTCAGCGAGCAATATGTCGAGAACTTTCTCTTTGGGGTGAACTGACTTAAGAAATATTTTCAGGGCAGTTTTGATTGTCCTTATCATCCTTTCCCAAATTCCTCCCATGTGCGGAGCGCTTGGTGGGTTGAACCTCCATGAAATTCCTTTTAAAGATTACTCGGTTAATATTACCGGGTTTTGCAAAGTTTTAATAGATTCCCTGAGCTCACGATCTGCGCCAACAAAGTTGGTGCCATTATCGGAAAAAATTTCTATCGGTTGTCCTCTTCTAGAAACGAGACGTCGAATAGCCATTATTGCAGCACTGGTATCAAGACTATAAGCTATTTCGATGTGGACTGCTCGAGTTGTGAGACAAGTGAACAGCATGCCATATCTTTTCTCTAGTTTTCTCCCAATAGATACAGTCATTGGCCCAAAAAAAATCGACTTCACTGTACGTGAAAGGAAAAACAAAAGGTTCCAGTGCTGTTCTGGTAACATCCCCATCTCAGGGACCACTGGCTTGCATCTTCTGATTCTACACTCCTGAATTTGTTAAAACAGCTTTTCACAGCTGATCGAATTTTTTTAATCCAAAATTGCAACCTCAAATTATTTACTACGTTCTCAATTCCAATATGACCAGCTATCTCATGTTAGTGATGAACTAGTAACTGGGTATACCGATGTTTGGGATCCAAAATTAGGGGATATTTATAGTTATAATCCATATTTAGTGATTCCTCATCAGGAAATCTGCCGTTCAGACGAATTACGCCGTCATTATCCATAAAAGCATTAAGCTTAAAAAGACGAATGAATTTAGAAAATGTTTCTCCTTTTTTCAGCACACCTATATCTGCTTCAAATGACTCATATTGACTTTTCCTTACACATAATTTAGAGGTTTCATTAATTTCTTCAATATCAAGATGTGGTGCAGTTGGTCTATCTTTTGATGGATTTTCATAACTTTTCTGAAATTAATAATCCACGCGTAAGCTCGAATAATCCTGGACCATTTTGAAAACCGATCAATATCAGGTAATGCTACAAATTCATTAGGCTAATATGTGTCAACACAAAGTAAAATTGTAGCTTCCTTATAATCTGAACAAATTGGTTCATTTGGCCAACATTTCTTGGATTCTTTCATCACCAATCACCGTCTTCTTTGAAATTGGGTGATTTTAATTCCTTGGTAGCTAGGTCTGCTACATTCTGATCAGAAGGTACCCAATGCCTTGAAGATATTTCAGTTTCTTCTTGTAAATAATTTTAGGACTCTCGTGGTCACCGGAAAAAGACATTTTAATATTTTCAGGATTTTTTCTAAAATTCAATGAGAATATGTAAGTGTATTTTTCCGTTGACCACGAGAGTCCCAAAATTCTTTCAACTTCCTCGGAGTCAATTATCATATCGTTGTTTGATTCAGCTCGTAAATCTACGGGAATTGAATTCATTACATTTTGAGAGTTGCTTATCCACTTGACCATTTGAAAACCAGCGTTTTTGTGGACCTCTATGACATCTGCAGCAGCTCGAATAGTTTGTTTCTCGGATGCAAAAGAATCCAAATAATCATCAACATAGTGCTGCTGCTTCATATCCCTAGTGACTCCTGGATACTTATTTTCAAAATGCTCTTCATTTCGGTTTTTTACGAATTGGGCAACAGTGGAAAAGAAACTGCTCCGAAAATCATAACGTTTATCTGATATACTTCTGGCTCTTTGTTCCTTTCCATTGCTCGCCAAAGGAAGCGTTGTGCACACCTATCAATCTATCTGACAGAAACTTGGTGGAACATCTCTTTGATGTCACTACTGACAGCCATTCTGTTTTTCCGGAATCGCCACAAAACTGATATTAGAGAGGGAACGAAGTCCGGACCTTGCAGTAAAAAATCATTCAAGCATGAGCCAGAAGACTTGGCCGCTGCATCAAACACCAGTCTTATTTTATTTGGCTGATTAATATTCCATACTGCAGAATGTGGTAAATACCAGTCTTTCGAACTCTTCACAATTTCACTGGTTTCCAATTTACTTGCATACCCTTTCTTCAGATACTCATAAATTTTTTTGCAATACTGCTGAGCAAAATCACCATTTCTATCCATTTTTCTTTCCATGCAGTCGAGCCTTTTCATTGCATTATACCTACTCTCTGGTAGAACAGCTTCAACGTTTCTCCAAATATGTCCAACTTCATAATGATCACCATTTTTTTTAATGTCTTTTCCAAAATTGTAAATGCTCTCTTATCCTCTACAGACTTTATGATTTCGTTGGGCATCTTGACTCCTAAATTCTCCAATTTGAATGTATTTTTCACCATGAGATGGTGCTCATCATCATGAATAGTGTGGCGACACAAATTAACATGGAAAATATCCGGGTTGAAATTATTAGTGATCGGTCCGTGGATGGTCCATCCTAATTTTGATAATGACAATATTGGTTGGTTCAATCTTGGTTGAATAACGTGTCGGGGAACTATCAGACCACAGTTTTCCTGGCCAATCAGTAACATTGGTTTAACGTTTGCAACTGTTTCTAGTATGTTACGATCCAAACATGGGAACTTTCTGTTCTGATCTTGGACATCTATATGTTGTTCGGGAAGACATACATTCGCAACGTTTCTCAAATGTTTCAGCGTAGAAAATACCCGCCTTTTATTCCCACTTGAAATGTCCAAAGATATAACTTTAGATGTCTCTTCCAAATGTGTGATGCCATACGTCCACTGGAAGCATAAAGGAGAAATAGGGCCGCACAAGCCAAGCTCCGAAGCATGATCTTCCTTTATCATTGAACATGTAGAGCCTTCGTCGAATAGTGCAAATGTTTCGATTTCTTTCTTTGACCCTCGATATGCAACAGTACTTTTTTGAGATCACTTGATGAAACTGTGTCGTGTTGTGTACTATTTGGCTCTGTAGTGGCTCTGGGTAAGTGTAGTAATTCGCTATGTCTTCCTTTGCAACAATCTATGCCACATCTAGTTTCTAAACGATATCTACTGACCATATGTCCAAATTTTAAACATAGAAAGCATAATTTTAGGTTCAGGACACCTTGTCTTCTTTTAGCAAGTGATTTTTCTAAGAACTGTCCACATTCTTGGATTTTATGATTGGTACTTCGGCAGAAAGCACATTCTCCGTTCTCATTTTCTGTCTCAGAACTCTTCCTAGACATCATCACCGATTCTTTTTTTCTGCTCTTTTGGAAAGGATTGGTGGTAGTGGCCAGTATATGGATTTCTTCTTCGAACCATTTAGAGAAATCTTCTAATGAGATTGGTGAACCTTGCATATCTCGATGGTACTTTATTTTACCCCAACTGCGTCTCTGAATGGGTGACAATTTTCCAACAAGGCTAGCCAATAATTCCGGATTATATAAATATAGTGTTGAATTCACGTTTTTCATGGTGATAACCATATTGCTTATCGCATTGGTAAAGGAAATACATGATTCTAATTTATCTTCATTTACCATTCCAAACCTTTTAGCCTTCTCCATCAGGGATAGTATGATCCACTCAGTCTGACCAAAATTCGTCTTCGGCATCTTGATAGTATTGAAAACATTGTCGGGAGAGATCATTAAAGCTTTCACAGCTTCTCCTGCTTTTCCTCTGAGAGCTTTATCAAGAAGCATTAGGTTTTCTTCATCCGTGAAGTTGTGCTGATCCGTCGATCTCCTAAATTGATTTATGAATATTGGCCAATTCTCCACTGAAAACAGGAAGATTTTTCACTTTATATCGTACCAGTAACTTATTGGTTTCCACTGAATCATGAATCACGTCGTATTTCCCAGCGACATCAGAAACTGTCGAAAAATTCGTGTATTGCTGGTAAATGATTGACTTTTTGTTAAATGACTTCTCAGCACAATCAAATGTATGGTCTCTTACATTTTCAACACATTTTCCAACTGCATTCGGTTCTTTATATAAACTTTTTGTGAGATTAGAATCTACTTCTATATGTGATCTACTTGCCGTTTCGGTTATTTCATACATTTTCTGCTTGATTTTCATTTCTTCCGTTATGTTTTGTCTTTTCTTTTCTATCTTTTCAAACGTTCTACGGCTTCTTCTCCATCCAGCAGATTTTTTGTCTGATGTACTTCAGCTACAGCTCCATCTTGAGCATACTTGAATGATTGGAAAAAACAGATTTTTCAATTTTGGTTGACGGCGTGTGCTTGACATGCTCTGATCTACTAAGTGGGCATTCTCTATCAACTTCATAATTCACATAATAAACTGTTTCTATATTACTCTTGCAGCTTCTAAATGCATACAAACATCAAAATAAAAAATGTAAAAATTAAATCCAATAACGAATTCAACACAAGACAAAAGTAAAAGTATGAACTTAATTAATATTCAAAAGCTGTTGTTACAGAAACCATTAGAATAATCACCTTCCTAATCCAGGAGTGGACAGTTTGAGACTTTTTGAGCCCAAAGCGGGAGTCAAATTGTCATGAAAAAAACGAGATTTCTAAACGTTGTTTATTTAGAAAGCCATTTCGTTTTCTTCCGCTATGAAGTCATCATCAAGAGATATGAACAGTTAGAAAGAATGGCGGCATGATATTCCTCACAATTTGGTCAAGATCTCAGATAAATCTGAAAGGCGTCCGAAATTCGTCACAAAGAGCTTTCTTAAGTAAGAACAAAGGATAGGCTGATGACTTCAGCCTATTGAATATTTATTGTTTATTATAGCACAACATTGTTTATAAAACTATTCACTGCTAGTGTCTAGTTCACTGAAAAACGAATCTGAAGAAACTTATAGACTCTGTTTTGGAAATATTAAGTTCATTTGTTCTCTTAACTACTAAAGTTTCATTCTTCATTTATAATACAGTTCGTAAAGTAAGAGATAACGTTACGATTATTGGTTGCCGCTTACTCAGTCCTGGTGGCGTAAAATTCAAAAGTTGGGGTTAAATAGTGAATATAAAAAAAAATTGTGAAATTGCAAAGTGGCTTCGTCTTGGTATGGTATTTTGAATCCAAATCTAATAAGCAATTTTCTCTTGTTTGGGTTACTTGCCATAAAACCAAGTAACGGTTTTGCTGATTATTTGGTTAATTGTTTCATATCCGAATGAGCCACTTTTTCATCCCATATTTGGTCTGATGCTTCTTCAACTCTAAATAAAACCACGAGTGCTTGCGAATCCTTCTGCTCTCATTTAAATAACTATTTTTATCAAAGTTCATCAAATATTTTCTATTTCATGGATGTTTTGTTAAAATTCCAAATAGAAGTGTAACTAAAATGTAATATCTTTAGTATTACATTTTAGGTACAGCAACTCTTTGTTGATCTAAAAACTGAGCCATCATTTGGATACTAGATTTTTTCCAAAAACTATTGTCAGATTTGGATCAACAAAAGATAACTCTCCTCTATTTTATTGAAGTCGCTACAACTATACATGGATAATTCATAAAATATGTACTATTTATATTATTATGTATTGTAGCATGTCTATCGACCTTTCAAATTTATATCGCAAATCCTTCTTTAATTTCCGCGCGACGTCTCATTGGCCACTTCCAAATCGCCAACCTTGACCATAAAACAATTGTCATTTGCCAAAGGCCGCCTCTATTTTGACAACGCCAACGCCTAACTTCCTCTGAGTGTCACGAGCAAAGCTCCTTTCTGCTATCGACTGTCTTCAAGGCAGGACATACCTTTTTTGATTGCTCATATTTTCTTTTTTTTATGTTCCATCTTGCTAAATTTCTGTGGTAAACACGGCCGCTGGAATACCTATAGGAAATCCCTAGGATACCTCTAGGAAATCTCTGGGATACCTCTAAGAAATCTCTAGGACACCTTCCAAAAGTATTTCATGACAATTATTTACAGGTAACTGTACTCCAAGATTACCTCAACGGCACTTCACCTTCAATTGACTGACGACCCACCACTAGGATATCTCCAGGTCAGGTTTCCATTCACCCTTTCTGGAGGAAACAGTCAAAGCTAAGTACCAAAAAAAAGTACAGGCTTAATTTTTTTTATCGGTTCTCGGCATAAATAAAATTAAGACATTAATGTAATTTCGAGTCCACCCGGCTATGAGAGCTGTAGGGAAACGTGTCTGGTTAACGTTAGTTTTTAATTTTTTCAATATTACTTCAACTTAAATTCTACAAGGTGTTTCTACCTTTTACATCTTAGTTTTTTTGTTATCCCTGAAATACGCAATTTTTCAAATTTTACTGAAAAATTAGTATTTTATGTCTTTTCAATTCTAAATACTCTCAAAAATCATGAAAAAAATTTAAACTCAAAATGAGAATGTGTTTTTGAATTTTTTTAATGTAGCATATATGCAACAATTCGCATTCGGATTAGGGACTGAAAAAACGATGACTGTTTATAATTTTTATTAACACTTAAGATATACAGAGAAACTAAACGTGCTGGCATCTTTCGGGTGTGGCCAATAACTAGCGCCCAAGCAGCTTCAAGTTACAGTATAAATTGTAAACATTGTCCTTCCGAGTGTTAGGGGAAATTTTTGTATATAAGTACATCATATTATTGATCAGAATCACATTTTTTTATTATACGAATTTGGTTGATAAATGAAGTAAAAACGACCTATTGGTTTTCTCATTAACCCAAAAATATTTCGTGGACGACTATGGCTGCAAAATTGTTGCATCAAGAAAGTTTTTATTAGATCTAAGTCAATAATTATCCTTGTAACGAATTTCATAGTCACAAAATCGGACAATAGAATGACATGGACATGTAAGAAAACAATGAATCAATTTGTTAATATTGTGTGTTACCCTCATGGCTTCCATTCTCCAAGGCATTTCACGATACTAGAATATACTACTGGGACTTGTTGTTTCACTAGTCTGTAAGCGCATCACGAAGTTCATTGGTGAGGACGTCTTTTACGACTTCTCACACGTTTTCCAAAGTAGTTCCAGACATCCTCAACAGGTTTCCCTCGGAAGAGCATGGCCAATTCAGTTTCTCCAATCCAACTTCAATCAATTATTTTCAACACAGTTGGTGGAATGTGGTCTGGAATTTTCGAATAAAGTCATCGCCTATAAAATATGAAAATGGCATAACGTGGTCAACGAAAATATCAATAATGTACTTTTGTAATGTGAATACTCAATCTCCAACAGAAACATTCTCAGTAACATTCTCATTGATATTCAGGCCCATACCATCAGCGATCACCATCCAAGAATAATACGGGATTTGAAAGTACATTTCACAAATCTTTTTCCTGATCGGCTCTAAACGCGCTGCGATGAATGCACACAAAACCGTGAATAATCAGCTAACATAACATTTTGCCACTGGCCATCAGTCCAATTAAGATGTGAATCTTGCTACCCGGTGATATCAAAGCAACTGAGTACCAATAACTTTTCCTGAAACCTTAACCGGCGACGTACCTACTCACTAATTCCTATTCCCCGAACTTCGTGAAGTTGATTTCTGGTCTGCACTGCGTCAATCTCTTCAGACAATCAAAACAATGACAGCTAAAGATTCCCATAAATTTGAAACGACATCCAAAAGAGTCGTAAAGAATATCACCGACTGGATGCATAGGAAAAAGCTGCAAATAGCTGCACAGAAAACTGAAGTTGTCTTACTCGCAGCCGGGAGAAAGATAAAGGAAATCACAATCGAGGTAGGAAACACATGTGTCACCAGCCAAGATGCAGTGAAGTATCTAGGGATTCATTTAGACCGTAATATGTATATGGGATACTACATCCGTGAAATAGCTGAAAAGGCAAATTAGGCAATTGGGAGCCTTACGAGGTTAATGCTAAACGTCGTAGAACCGAAGGAATCAACAAAAATAATACTATTCATAACCGTAAACTCCATAGTACTGTACGGAGCGGTCACATTTAAAGAGACTGAGAAAACAACACCAAAGAAATATACTGATTAGAATCCAAAGAAGAAAGGCAATCAGAGTCATAAGCGCTCATAGATCAATTTCAACGGAAGCCCTGCTGGCGATAGCAAAACTACCGCTAATCGACATACTAGTAGAAAAAAGAATGCTCATAGAACAGGGAAAACCCAAAAAAGGAGCTCGCAGATTAATCCTGGATAAATGGCAATACAGGTGGAAAATGGGGGAAGGGAAAGGTGAGTGGACAAAAAAATAATACCAGACTTGAGAACGTGGAACAACCGAAAGCACCAAGTACCATGGATGAATGCATATCCTATGCTACTAATGCGGCCAGATACAGCAGAGCACACCTTCTTCGAATGCTTAATATGGAAGGAGGAAATAGAGAAAATGAAAACTTGCTAGGTCCTACTGGCACGGAGAATATAATAAACAAGATGCTAGAATCCAAAGTAGGAAAGGAATATCAATAGCCGCCCTGTTCGAAGTAATGCCCGACGGTTGTTCCGAGCAGAGCTCACTGAGACAAACGTAGGGGTTTTAATCGGGGTAGCGCCCGGCACTGTTCGATGCGATAGACAACACCGATCCAAGCATCGTTCGCCAAGCGGTTTCCCCTCAACAGAAAAAAAATCAAAACAATGAACTTGTCGTCATCGAAAGTCTTACATTTTCATGGAACAGCTGACATCCAGTTTATTTCCCAAAATAGCAAATATTTCAGCGCAGTTTTCATTACATACAACCATTTGGAAAACGAATGAAAATATCAAGACATTATTCAATAAAACAGATGTCAACTACTAAGTAGACTAGAGCAGCAATATTTTGCTGTCGTCACTCTTAATCGTAGCATTTATAAATATTAAGGAAAATATAAATACTGAAAACGTTCCTGATAATGGCAATAACTTACCGAAAGCGGGCTGATTGGTCCTATTTAAGATTAACATTAATATTGTCGTTTGACTTGAAGTTTTATTGAACCCTTTTATTGGATCCAAGGAACATTTGAGACATGGATAAACTCTTGGAGTTGCCGATAATATTTGTTTCAGTGAAATTTGAATTACAGAACTTGTTTTTCATTGAAAACAGTCTTCAATATTGTCTTGTAAAAGTTGAATATAAACTGAAGTTTGTGGACAAAAAATGGATTTATTCATTATTTATAAAATCTCAATTATAATGAGACTGATAATGATAAAATTACAAACCGTTTCAAAACACTCATCATTTTGCTCTCTAAATAATCAATTTTTTATTATAGATTGAGAACAATTATTAAAAATTTCAGAGACAACGTTCTTGAGTTTCATAGCGATATTTGCAAATACTGAACTAGCTGTGAGGAAACAATATATCTTTAGTTTCTTTCATGAAAAATTAAAAATACAATCGAGAGTATGCGCAGGCAGTTACAAGAACACAATTTGATCTTTTGATTTAAAACAAATCACAAAATGATGACTTTTTGTTAGGTCCAAATGAACTTCGGAGCTTTCTTGAAGAGTCTGATGAGTAATAGATATTTCTTCGCTATAATTATAAAATTTGCTCCTCAATTAAAAACCCAAAGTGTCTGCCTGTCTTCTACACATATAATACCTGTATGTTTAGCAGTTTGTCAAAAATATAACCCAATTTAAGATGAAATAACAATGGATCAAATACTGATGTTAGTGGCACACGTCTAACTTAACGCCTTTTGCTAGTAACGCCACGATTTATCCAAAACAAAACTATCATGATGTTTAATTCGAATATTCAAAAACTGTCATTGAAATTAAAAATAGAATTCGGTCAGCATAAACTTTGGCTATAGATATCAATGTTATAATATTGATACCTGCTCCTACACAATAATATAACACTTAATCAAAAATTTATTAAAAAAATCTCTTAATAAATAACAAAACAAACATATCCATTGCCTACATATGTATTCTAAAAAGTATTGAAAATGTCTTCGAAATTATCAATAAATTATTCAGTTTAAGTATTAGTTGGGTATTCGATGTCAGCGAAATCCTACGGTTTCATTTGAATGATATTTTGGAAGTATTATATTATTGTTGGAACCTTAATTCTCTTTAAGCGTGAAATAGCTGTTGACATGCATTAGTACTTTCATAAATAATAATGATTTTAATATGTTACTTATTATAGACGGAGACATGTAGGACAGACAGTGTATAAATTAAAATTGTATCCTTCAGGTGAATATCCTGAAAAATTTGTCTGGATTTGTTTGATTTTTCAGTAATTTCAAGGAAGATGAATTTTTTGTAAATTTCGAAGAAAACTAATATTAAGGAGAAAATATTCATGGAAACGTATGCTGAGAGAGAAATTTTTATTCAAATTTCACTTTGAACCAAATAGTTATTATGTGTCCATGCACTGCGGTGGCAAGATGGTGCACTTTCCACCATGAGGCAAAGGAACGCCCACAAGGATACCTGTTCGTCTTCAGGATCGGAGACGAGGATGTGGTTATCCTCAAGAAGAAGTCGATGAGAATAAGCTACACGTTTACCTCATTGACAATAAGGGCAACAAAAAAATAAGCAGAGGGACCTCTGAAGACCCGAAAAGGGCGTCGAAGCATCCGAACAGATGGCACCCGAACTCAGCGAGGTCGTCTCTCCCCTAGCGGAGGAGCAGATGGACCTCTAAAATAAATTTCATCTTTTACCACCTTTCCCATGGGCAAGGACGTTGGAAAAAAGGTAAATATTATACAATGCAACCTCCAACACAAAAAGGCGGCAACGGCAACACTATGTCGCCACCTTGATGTACTGGAGGATGCAATAGCGTTGATCCAGGAGCCCTGGATGATAAAGACCAAAATCATTGGTTTCAGTAGCCTAACTGGTCAAATTTTCTGCTTACCAAGCAATCAGCAACCTAGGACAGCTGTTTACGTTCCTAGGATATACAGAGCCCTTCCGATTGCACAATTCCGCACATTAGACCTTACTGCGATTAAAGTGGAATGTCCAGATGGAAAAGGCTAATACGGCGTTGATACTCGCATAGCTCTACCTCGCTTCAGATGCCATCCATCCTACCACCGACTAGAGAGATGGAGGTACTAGTGGATCACTGTCGCATTTTGGGTTGCGACTCAAATTCTCACCACTTGAGTCGGGACAGCAAGGATATCAACGCCCCAGGTAAGTCTCTATATGAATATATAATTAAGAAAGATCTAACAGTCTTAAACAGAGGCAAGGAGCCGACATTTATTAACGCCCGTAGCCAAACATTAATAGACATTACGCTGGCGACAGCTAAAACATCAAACAAAATTCAGGACTGGCAAGTGTCAGATCACATTTCTATGTCATACCACCGCTGGCTGACCTATACAGTAAGCCAAGATCTCAGGACCACTGTAAAATCCCGTGACCCGAAGAGGACGGATGTAGCTCTCTACAATCGCCTCTTAAGAGGTGCTTTGTGGGAAACAGAGGTCCTGACTCCTGGCAATAATGAGGAATTGGAAAGGTACACAATATCTATTCCAAACGAAATAGACATTGCCTATAGAAAATGTCTGATAAGGATGGTCCAGACAGATGGCAAAACCAAAACTTGGTGGTGCCCTGAACTGGAACACCTTAGAAAGACAGCGAGAACGACCTTTAACAAGGCAAAACGAACAAAACTCAAAGAGGACTGGGGAGTATACCAAGCCAACCTCAAAGAGTTCAAAAAAGTCTGCAGACAAAAACAAAGAGCATCCTGGAGACCCTACTGTGAGGCAGTCGAATACTTCCTACAAGTTTCTACATTACAGAAGGCACTCTCAAACGATCACCATAAGAGTATCGGCATCCTGACGAGGAAAAATGGCGACAAAGCCGCCAACCCCCAAGAGAGCGCTGCGATTCTTATGGAACCTCACTTTCCAGGATCTGTCTTGCCTGGAACGACGAACTGGGCGAAAGTACCAACAACACCCTCACAATACGTCTGGCAGTTTGCTAGTGCAGTAATTGATGAGGACAAGATAAGTTGGGCCATTTCGGGCTTCTCCCCTTTCAAGTCCGCAGGATCTGACGGTATAAGACCAGCCCTACCCTACCAGCCCTACAGTGGGGAATGGATATCCTTATGCCGCACCTGGTTGGAATATTCAGAGCCTCTTTAGCTCTGAGGTATATTCCCAGAAAGTGGAGAGAAATTCGAGTGGTATTTATACTAAAACCAGGAAGGATGGACTAAACCTTACCAAAAGCATTTCGACCTATTAGCCTCACATCGTCTTTTTAAAAACAATGGAAATGCTATGTGAGAGGTATATAAGGGATGAAGTACTAGTTCACAACCCACTTCATCCAAATCAGCATGCATATACTCCGGGAAGGTCCACTGATTCGGCCCTTTACCAAGTGGTTGGCAGAATCGAAAGATCATTGGACAATAAAGAATCCACCCTGGGTATATTCTTAGATATTGAGAAAGCGTTTGATAAAAAAACCTTCCCAACAATTACCCAGCAACTTAACTCTAGGAATGTACCCCTGGTAGTGGGAGAATGGATACTCACCTGAAAATGCAGTACCAAAAACAAAGCCTTCGAGTCCAAATCTAATTAAACAGGATGTAGATTCCTTCAATATACACTTTTCTTTGCATTAAAATCCTACAAAAATACTGCAGCAGGGCCTGACGATCTACCCTACATCTTTTTCAGAAATCTTGATATTTTAGGTCAACTAAAACTTCTGGAACTATTTCCCAATCTGGTCCTCCAAAATATGTCCAGTCCAATGGCGACTATCCATTGTAATAACTTTTAAAAAATCTGATCAAGCACCGACCTCACCTGAGTCTTATAGACCCATTTCAATCACTTGCCCCGGATGTAAAATTATGGAAAAAATGATTAACAAGCGACTTGTTTGGTACTTCGATAAATTCGAGATTATATCGAGAGAACAGTCTGGATTCCGACGAAATCGATTAATAATTTGGTTATGCCTCAAACACGCATTGATACAGTGTTGAACAAAAAACAAGAAATCATACTTGCCTTATTTGATATAGAAAGTGCATTTGACAGTATAAGTAGGCAGGCAATACTCAATAAATTAATGCTTTATAACATCAATGGAAACATTTTAAAATTCATTGAGAACTTTTTATCGCTTGGGTCTTTTAGAGTGAGTCTTAACGGTATTTTTTCCTCAACTTACACCCAAACCGATGGAGTACATCAAGGCACTGTGCCAAGTCCTTCTTTATAAGTAATCTATTGATTAGGCGAAAAATACTAAATTTTGGTATAGAGACACCTAATACCATTTGAAAGGTAAACAATGTAAAAAAATACAGGGCAAGTCATTTACGTTAACAGAAGACCGTAAGTTTACGCACTTTTTGGATCACCCTGTGCATTTTTACATGAGAGTAAATATACCAAATAGTTTTCTCGGTACTCACTCTTCCAAAATTTTTTTTCCATGTCTACCAGATTATCGTTATTTTTCTTTTTTATTTACGTACATTTCGAGAAAAAACGAGATATCTAGACAAGTGAATCAGATAAGTACAGAAAATCTTTTCAAAGTGAAATTCAAAAATGTATTCATATACGAGGATTGTAACAAATGACCTCTGCTCCCATTGAGCATGCAAGGTACGCCAACGACCTAGTTATTTATTGTCACGGGCAATCAATAACCACTACTTTTTCCCGTATTAAATCTGCAGTAAATACTGTACTTAACATGTTAAGTCAGTTGGGATTAAGTTTGTCTCCAATAAAATCCAAGATCATTAGATTTAGTAAGTATTCATTATCCCCAGTACCCCATATTACAATCAACAAATTTCTCTCCCAGTTGCCAATCACTGCAAAATTCTGGGTGTAGTATTCGAAACCCAACTCTCATCGGAACAACACATCCTAAAAACAAAAAGAGAAGGGTATAGTAGACTAAACCCTATAAAAACTCTTTCTCAGGGGGGTGCTGATGAAAACTCTCTTTTGAAAGTATATAGAGTACTAATTCGTTCAAAGTTAGATTACGGCTGCTACATATTCATATCTGCGACTAAATCACAAATTAATCTGCTGAATTCGGTGCAAAATACAGCCCTCCGCCTGGGAGCGTTTCGATCCAGTCCGACAGAAAGCCTTTACTGTGTAGCAAATGAACCATCTCTGTGGATAAGATGCCAATAACTACCTCTTAATTACGCAGTTTCTGTAACATCCGATACATCCATATACAACCTATTAACTCCAATCAACCATAACACACCCAATATGTCACCAACTACAACAATGAAAACCTACCCATTGGACGTGATGGCTAGAGCCAAGAATAAACGCTGTAGGGAGCGACCAGAGAGGAAGTACAGGAATAGGCGCAGGAGGAAATGGAGAGAAGGTGGGAGGAGTATGAGGGCGCGCGAGGTGCAATTGGGAATGGGAGAGATTGGATGGACCGGAAATTTGGGGAGGTAAACTACTTCTTGACAATTTTCACTGGACATGGGTCGAGAGTAGGGTACCTCCACAAGACTTGAGTGTGCGAGCGAAGTGAAGTTGTGGATGATGCGGGGCATGTGTTTAGATGCTGGAGGGACGAGGAAGTGCTGAAGAAATTGGAGAGAAAACTAGGGGAGGCGGTGTATTGAGAGAACATGGTGGAGATAATGTTGAGGGTGGAGGAGGAATGGAGGTGAGAGGCGTAGTCGAGAGCATGATTAGAGGGAGAGAAGGACTCCATATGGCATGATAGGTAGAAGTGATATGTAGGGAGAAGACGACGGTGTGAGCGGAGAGTGAGCGAGGGACCCCCGCCCGTTCGAAGTATGCTAGGGTAGTGATTCCGAGGTGAAAGTAACGGCGAGTTTGGGGTCGATTTGGTTGGTGTGCATCACTCTTGGGGATGACTGCAACGCTGTTTGGGTCCTGGAACCATTCGAACATAAGCTTGCTATCTCGACCCGAAAAAAAATCACATATCTTTGCCTCATAAAAGCGTATGTATATTGTACTGATTCTTTTGCATCAATTAACTCCATTAAACATATTTTCACTGACCATCCTCTTGTACAAAATATTCACGACACCTACCAATCAATCACATCCCAAAACATTATACAAACGGCAAACGATCTTAAGCAAGCCATAAAACACAAATTCAAAACTCTGTGACAACAGCAGTAGGATTCCATCAATTAATGTCTACTCAATATCCAGCCAATAAATCACCCATACCTTACCGAACGTTCAGAACCTTCGAGGCAAAATTTAGTAATGATGAAAAGACCACGAATTGGACACACCAAACATACCCACGGTTACCTGATGTCATCGAGCAATCGAAAATATCGTTCATATTGTCAATGCAACATCACAATCAAACACTTCCTCACTGAATGTCACCAATACCTAACAGAAAGACAGCAGCTACACCCTAATTTCAATTTACAGGAATTGCTGAGTAACTCCAATGAAGCAAATAACGTCCTACAGTTCCTAAGAAATGTTCAACCACAAAATTTAATCCAATGTATTATTAACACTATTACTATTACGTACTATTACCATTAATAAACTGTACCTGTGTAAGTGGCCATAGTAGCCGTTAATTTAATTGAAAAAAAAAAAACATGAGCGTATGATAAAAATTTCATAAGAAGTTAATTCATTTACAAAAATTTCTATCTACCATGTCTGTAGGATGAAATGTTTTCGAGGGATTTGTTAAAATTTATTATTAAAAATTGTATTCTACCATGTGCGTACGATGACATTTTTGAAGCTTGCTTCTTATTGCACGACATAGGACTTTTGAGAAGGCTAGTGAATTCGTAAAACGTGTAACCGATACGAAAAGTCCGTCACGCAACAGTGTTGCCATAGTTCTGAAAAGGCTAGTGAACTCGTGAAACGTGTAATGTTACGAAAAAGCGAATAAGGGTTCGTCACGCAACAGTGTTGCCAGATTTCTGAATAATCCACTAATCCAATGAAATTTAAATTGAAGCTTGCTTCTTATTGCTTATTGCACGACAAACGACTTTTGGAATGGTGAAACGTCTGATGTTACGAAAAAGCGTTTGTCACGCGATAACTCATTCAAGCGACTGTGCACAATCTCTCTTGCCGCACTGAGCTCGCTCACCTATAGGTGTAAAAAATTGTCAAAAATGGTCAAAAATTGTCAAAATTCTGAAAAAATTGTTAATAATTGCAAAATATGTTGAAATTTTTGAAAAATTGTCAAAAATTTTTAAATATGGTAAAAAATTTGGAAAAATGATCAAAAATTGTCAAAAACTGTCAAAAATGAACAATAATTGTCAAAGTCGGTCAATAATTGTCAAAATTCGTCAAAAACTGTCAAAAATGGTCCAAAAGAATCAATAATTGTTAAAATTTTGAAAAATGGTCAAAAATTGTCAAAATTTTGGAAAAATGGTCAATAATTGCCAAATATGTTGAAATTTTTGAAAAATTGTCAAAAATGGTCAATAATTGTCAAAGACGGTCAATAATTTTCAAAATTCGTCAAAAACTGTCAAAAATGGTCAAAAGTTGCCAAATATGTTGAAATTTTTGGAAAATTGTCAAAAATAGTCAATAATTGTCAAAGACGATCAAAAATTGTAAATTTTTTTGAAAAATGGTGAAAAACTCACGAAAAATGGTCATTCTATAGTGCATAAGAAGCAAGCTTCTGTCGGCGGTCCGTCGACCGCTCACCTTTTTTTTAAGGGGTCAATTCATTCCTGAAAATTTCCTTCTATCACAGACATACGATAATACGAACGATAATTTTAATATGCTACTTATAGACGAAGACATGTAGGACAGTGTTTAGGTGCTTCCACTTAAACATTTGCACGAAAACAAAATTTCCTTCATTCTTGAGTGCCTTTAATCTAATACAATTGAAACTTAACGCAACTGTCTTATAGTAGATGTAATTGGAACTTTCGAATTAGATTAATTTCGTTTAAATCGGTTGATCCAAACCAAAGTTATAGGGATTTATCCATTAAAACATTTCCAAATTTTCACACCCTTAACTTGAAAAACGAATTTATGAGAGACTAAAGCCCTCTTTTTAGGTGACTCATTTTACACCTAATATAATTATGCACATTTCATAGAAAACTGCAGCCTTGATCCGTACTTTAGAAGCTACTAGTTAATATTACGTTAGCAGAAAAATATGCATGGCAACAGAGCAAATTTTAATTTTGACTTGCTGTAACCCTTCAGCTTGTAGTGCTTCGCTTTCGTGTAGATTTTTTAAAAATTTTAATGGAATTATATGAACTTATTTTGGATACAGGAAGAAGTGGTGCCGCAGAGGCGGATACATGAAAATGCAGCTTCTTCCTATTAACATTGAAGAGATAACTGGTCTTGAGTAGATAACTTGACAGAGTTAAGCCCAATAAAGGAAGAAAGAAAAAGTATAACTAACTCCATCTTTATTCTCATAACCTAGCAAATGTCATGTTTATGGGGTTCTTGTGTATTTTGCGCAGTTTGTTACTCAATTAAATGAGAGAACCAAACCAGATAAACGTTAAAGAAGAGTTAGTTGAGGTGCAGGCAGCTGAAAAGGTGATATATCGGAATCCAAAAGTGTATTTGAAACGACAAAATCGTTTAGAGAATGTATTATCCGCTTTATTCAAGAGCAGATATAGCAAATGTAACTTATTAGAGCCTTCCTATATCCGCTGCCACGCAAAGCTAAAAAATATTATAAACAATATGATAAAAGTTTCATTATGAAATAATAAGTTATTTCCAAATTTGACAATGCCAGTGCCTGTGGAATGTATTTGTATGAGATGAGGGGAAGTAATGAATGCAATGTGCATAAATTGTGAGTTAGGGAAAGTATACAGGAGGATGGAGGAGAGACATAGAAAACGGAAGAAATTATAATAAATGGATTTATACATTAGAACTCCAAGGTGGGGTATTTTTTTTCTACAGGTTTTATAAATACATATTCAATAATTAATTAGCATTTTCAACTTTTTTACTTGCACAAATTATCTGATAGTTATTTATTTAATAAGGATCATAAAGACGATCAAGTCGTGAATGATGATGGGCAAGGCGTAACCGAGTCCGATAGCATGACGTGTGCCATAATGATTGTTCATGATTCATATTAATACAAAATGTTATCTGATGGCATTTATATTAATACATTTTAGGAAAATTAAAACTGCATTTTTGACATGTCACACATGCAGGAAACGCTTTAGCATCCCTCAACTATCAACTACCCTCGCTTGGGCTACTAAAGCTCATTTTCTGCCCTTGTGACACAATATACTATTCCTGCATGTGTGACACAACTGTTATTCGCCTACCGAATAAACCAAAAAATCGGAAAATATAACCAAAAACTTTGATTATTCTTTTTGTTAATTATTTTGGGAAATTAAAACACTACCTTTTTTATATTTTTCAATTCAACTTTTCGGTAGTGTTCCAGCTACCGTTATCAAGAACAATCGATAGAGGTGTCATGTCACATTTGATTAAAAATTGAGTATAAGTGCTATTTTAGTACACCCATGGTATATTATGTAACATCTACTTCGACCATGTCTTTAAATTTACTGATAGTTAAAGACATATTTACGTGATAAGAGTGCCATGTCATACTTAATACTAGTCCTATTAGCGAATGAAGGTGTTATGTCACATTTGTAGGACTTAGATATATAGTAAAATGTGAAGAGCCAAACTTGGATAATGCCTTTCAATAGAATGATTTTTGAAACCGAGTTCAATTTATCTTTTGGCTGTCCAAAATGCGATACATGTAGTGTATGCGATGCTGGAGAGGATTTAGATCACAAAGACTGTGAATTTGCTTATTAGTCCCAAAAGTTTAATAAGCAAGTACCATCCGTTGCCAAAAATGTACTACATAAAGCTACATAACGATGGATATTCAACAAACCATGCTGATGCCAAAGTTATCTACATCAAAGGCTTTTTATTCGAATTAGATGGTGCTGTACAACTATCCATTGAATTACAAACTCTAGTCACAATTTTACGTGGACCGAGAACATTGCAAAAAAGGTAGAGACTTTGGTCGGATTGAAAAAGTGCTTCTAAAGCATCAAAACATTCACACATCAGATCAATATCGAGGAATTATCGTTTCTGCCAGTACTAAATATAGCTTATATGTTGATATTTTTTCACTTAGAGGCATTGCCAGCCATGCTTCATTTATTTAAGAAGGTGACTAATACAATTTCCGGCAAAATAAATTTACGGGACAAAGTTAAGTGGATACGTGTTGAACGATTTGGGTACCATTTTCATAAAAGCAGTTTAGATCCTAACACTTCATATTTGCGAGTGGATTTACATAAGAAAGGCACAAGAAAAGCTGAAGTAGGAATGGTTACATAAGGACAGTTACCCAAAGGTGGAGGTCTAACAACTGATAAAGTGTCCAATTTACGAGACCAGCCCAAATCTATTGATCCCGGCTATAGAGGGTCATTAATACTCTTGTATACGTTCATGTTTATGTTAACCTAATAATTTTTATTGTTTTGTAAAAGTATATGTATGACCCCTTTATCTGCCAAAAAGCATATACAATTTCTAGTTTACAATTAGTGGATAAAGGTGTTATGTACACATCAATTTTTTCAAGATATATAAGTTTTTCTCTGTAATTAAATTATGTCACAGATAATAACCTAAAGTGATCAAATTTATATTGTTTTACCTATTTCAATCAAGAACATAATATAAAAGTCCAGATCAAAACACGTTTTTTTAATTTACTCAGAACTATGAAAATGTGACATGACACCTTTTTCCACTTATGTCTTCAATTAAGTTTTTAAATTCTGGTCCCTAGCTGACACTAACCAAAAAATTCGACAACTAGACAATAAATAATATTTTGAAGCTTAAGACTGCAAAAAATGTCTCAAATTTTTAAGGTCTGTTCACAGTAGACCACATCCTTGTTAGAATGTATGAGATTGTATGACATTCCAACAAAATTATATATAGTCCACTAGGAATGGGATCCAGTGGAGTACACGCTAGTTGTATTCAAGCACTCTCTAAATGTGGATGAATGTGTAGCTTGTATTTTAGCCAAATGTAGTAAAATTTGGTTACCAATGTTAGAAAGAGAAATTTTCAATAATCAATTACCTGTGTTATAAGGATTTTATCCAGGTTTTCTTATGATTCATCATTGGAATTGTTGTTAATCAATACACAAAGTTAAAACAAAAATAATCATATCACAAAAAAAGTAACTCAAAACGCGCTTTATTAACAACATTTCCGAAATAAGCAAAAAAGCGCAATCCTTAATTAAACCGTTCCTGGAGCGTGCACTGGATACCATTCCTAGTGACTAGACTATATTATTCATGGAGTCTATATAAGGAGATCTAACTCCATGTATTCCAATTTCTGGTCATGGCAGAGGGCGCCAGTTAAATCCCCGTGCCGAAACATCTGACAGCAGAACAATAACACCCAATCATGAAACTTGAGCTCATGATGTTTTATTGGCTGCTAGCTTCTTTGACAGTTCGCGGTTCACGTGTGAGGTAAGTGAGGTTTTCAAAAATATCGGAAATTGTGTTCGTTTTGTGGTAAAATAATTAGCTGAATGTATTCATGTTTTTACGTGATGAAAAATACGAACATCTACTATCATGTCTTCTTTTCTGTATGGTATTTTGGAACATATTTGAAGGTCCAGAAAAGTTAAAAAGAGTATAAGTCTTCAAAAGAGAAATTTGAAGAATAAAGAAGACACCCTACGTTGAATTAAAATATATAAAAAGAGTGTGGTTTAATTTCCCAAAATAATTAACAAAAGAAATAATGAATACACCACAAGGAACATACAGAAGATACTAAAACTTTGACATTCACTGACGTTTACTCGAAAAATTTACATGAAACGTCAAAGTATTCAAGTGACAAAACTTAATGAACCGTGGCGTTAAAAATGTTTCGCCCTTGGGCTGCTAAACAATACTTTCTGCCCTATTTTTGGTGTTTTGATGTTTTCGTTTTCCAGTAAGGTAGGCGAAAAACAATTTAGCAGTCCTTAACTATGAACTACCCTCGATTAGCTATGCTCGCTCGTGCATCTAATAGTCTCGGCTGCTAAAGCTCATTTTGTGCCCTTGTGACACAATATGATGCTTAATAAGTCTATGAATAGGTTATTTGGGATTTTCAAACTAGTAGAGTCTTAGTTGCCACTAACTTTAACTATGAATAAGGCTGGTTCGAGACTGCAAAAAATTTGTTGTCAAATTTTTAAGGACCATTAACAGTAGATCATATCATTGATAAAATGTAAAATAAAGTATTCTTTGTATGACATTCTAGCATTACCATAGTCTACTAGGGGATCCAGTGAAGTGCACGCTCCAGGAACGGTTTTGTTAGGGATAGTGCTTTTTTGCTTATTTCGGAAATATCAAATCAGAAGAAATTGAATTTTATGTCAGAGTTTCCCAGATTGGATGGTTTTGCAGGGTATACCCGAAATTAGAGGAAATAGAAAAGGAAAGTCATCATGACTTATCTTTTTGTTGCAAAAGCCATGGTCCAAACAGATATTCAATGAATTGTTTCATTTTGAAGGTATAAGGGGATTTGCTAGAATTAACCAAAACTGCTATAGCGAATAACTTTTTCCATATTTTTAGATATGAAAAAGTGGAGAGCCGCTGATAAAATAACTGGAGAGTTCAGTGCAGTATGTAATTAATTTCTAGGGGGTTCGTGTTAGTAGATATGAAATGAACTCAGGTAGTTTTAAATGGAATATTTTGGGTCTTCTGTTCCCTTTTTCAATCCTTTTTCTCCTGACATGACATATTATATGTCTCTGATATAATTTCTACTAAAGGGTAAAGGATGAGGAATAGAATTTTGTCTTTTCAAAATTCATGCTGTCCCAGTTTTCGGGGGCAACAGGATTTTCGTCACAATTTGATTACAGGTACCGGACAAGATCTCAGGTAAATTTTAAAGGTGTTCAAAATTCGTCACGTAAGAAGAAGGATGAGCGGATAACTTTTTTTCAACTAGTAGAATACAATACATCACCATAAAAGTCAAATTAAGGATGGCCGCCACCACAAAATGGCGGATTTAATATTTGTTGTAAGCGATCACAATGCTACTGTTATGAATTTGTTCCGAAGCAAGGGTAATCACATATATGAGATAAAACACGGGACCAACTAGTTGACGCCACACGAAATACAGATGATTTGAATTCAGTTAATATAATACCAACCGACATAAATAAGACTGAAAGCTTGCCAACAGATCTTGGAATATTCGTAGGAGCAAAAGTTACGTGACGCTCTAATATTGATGTTTCTAGGGGTTTGGTAAAAGGAGATATCGGCTACAATACTGGAATTGTTTGGCCTCAGTGTCGACGATCCCAAATGTACCAAACAGATGCACCGTCAGTTCTAATCGACTTTGGAAAATACGGCGACACCTTATTCACCCTAAAGCCATACATTTTTCAGCCAAGTTCAATTATGGGACGGCTGGAATAAGGATGCTGCCCTTAATATGGACATTAACTGACCACAAAATGCAAGACAACAGTGTAGACTACGCAGTTGTGTATTTGGACTCGGAATTGTTTGAGGAAAGACAAGTTCAAGGAATGATTAGATATTGAGAAGTTAGGAAGCAACAAATTGACAAGGGAGAAACCTTGTAGTAATGAGGCACTAGAATTATTAAATAGAATGAGAAATGTTGAGTGAAGAAATGAAAAAAAAATTAAAAATAGAAATAGTTAAAAAAGTTTCTAAGGTTCAACAGTTTTATTGAAAAGAAAGGTATTGACGATGTAGATAATTTACTGAAGACTGAAAAATTGATTGGATTAAATAGGAAGGTTTGGCGTAGCGCAGACTGAATAAATATTTAAATAGCATTTATAATGACATGAACGGTTGACTGTTGATAGAAGTTTTACGCTCCGGACGATTCTATTGTTGCGTCTGATCAATGCCCTAGATTGATGAGGAGAGTAGTGTCAATACAACAGTTCAGCTTGAAATTGTTTTTAACCATTTTATTTCTAAAATAAAGATCTTCAACTGCTAGAAATAAACTCTAACAGTTGAAAATAGGTATAGGAATTCATAAAAAAAAATTGTTCAAGATAAGTATTTCTATAATAAGCAAAATGTACAGAGAATCCCATAATAAAAGTAGTTCACCCTTAGAAACTCCACCATGCCAAATTTCACTATTCAGATAGTTTGAGTTATCGAGATCTTTATAATCCACCCTTTATCTGCTGCGCCCTGTATAGTATTGATATATTAATGAAACAGTATGAACGAGTATTTTAAAAAAGTTTGGAACAAGCAACAATTTTACATATTTTTCAATTAAAACGAAATATTTTACTAATTATATTTACAACCAAAAAATATTGTACAATGTCGAACGTTAAAATATGAAACGGTGCACTAAACTGCTGATTTAATTTTCATACAAAGTTATACATTAAAATTATATCGACAAGTGCACCTGGTTTCCTTTTTCTTCTCTTGGAGTGGCTCATGCATTAACCTCTCACAAACGCCCACATTGCAATCGGCATTTTGGAAATTAGGTGTGTCTTTTATGGTAATTGATATTAGAGTACTATTTATGCTGGAACACTTAATCGATTTTAGTTCCATGAATATTCACAACAGCTCGATACTAAATAGATTGAAATTTGTAATTTGAGACTTGGTATTAATTTATTTGCTAATTTTCTTTCGCCCCGAAGTCAGAGATATTTTTGTTTATTAATTAATGAGTGAAATATGGCAACTTAAGAGTTCTTAAGAAAAGTAATTGAATACAAATGATAATACAACCGAAAGGATTAATAAATCAAGCAGGAGGTGTAAACGAATTAAAAACAGATGTTATGTAGTTCATAATTGAAAGAATCAATAATCCGCGAGTGTAAACTGGACATCTTTATAATTGATCAATAAATCTAACTTGTAATTGGGAACTCTTGGAATTCTTTTTAAATCATAAGAAATAAAAAGAAGTCAGAGTATATTGAGCTGAAGCTTTCAATGAAATTCAAATAACGTCTTAACTTTTGTTGAAATCATCACCAGTAACCATTTAAATGTTACAGATAAGACCTCATCAAAATCATAATAGACCGGTAACCCATGACACATGTAGGCATCATTATTTCGAATAGAAGCCGCTTTCACCATCGAGTTTCATGTGAAAAACAGGTAGAATAAGGCTATTCCCCAAGAACCAAACTGGATAATCCATACTTCAGTGGACATTGAAAATTTTCGAATTCCCACGAAACTAGAACAATTAACTAATGGTGCCGTGTACTTGGGTGCATTCTTTGGGTACTACTTTTCATCCAAAAATTACCGTGGCATACAAATCCAAGTGATACTAAGGGTTGATAAGCGAGGGCTAAAATTGATTGCAACAGCCGCGTAATGTAGGTGCCACTTTACCTATGAGTTATGACTACTCAGGTTGTTATGGAATTTGTTTGACGTTTATGAAATTCAAATAACGTCTTAACTTTTGTTGAAATCATCACCAGTAACCATTTAAATGTTACAGATAAGACCTCATCAAAATCATAATAGACCGGTAACCCATGACACATGTAGGCATCATTATTTCGAATAGAAGCCGCTTTCACCATCGAGTTTCATGTGAAAAACAGGTAGAATAAGGCTATTCCCCAAGAACCAAACTGGATAATCCATACTTCAGTGGACATTGAAAATTTTCGAATTCCCACGAAACTAGAACAATTAACTAATGGTGCCGTGTACTTGGGTGCATTCTTTGGGTACTACTTTTCATCCAAAAATTACCGTGGCATACAAATCCAAGTGATACTAAGGGTTGATAAGCGAGGGCTAAAATTGATTGCAACAGCCGCGTAATGTAGGTGCCACTTTACCTATGAGTTATGACTACTCAGGTTGTTATGGAATTTGTTTGACGTTTATGAGTTGACAGCAAATTGTGCAGCCTTTGGGAATAAATTTTCACAAGAATTAATTGTTCTAGTTTCGTGAAGATTCTAAGATTTTCAATGTCCACTGTAGCGTCGATTATCCAGTTTGGGTCTTGGGGAATAGCCTTATTATACTTGTTTTTTACATGAAACTCGATGGTTAAAACGGCTTCGATTCGAAATAATGAAGCCTAGGGTAGTTGGGGGCAAAAACACGCAGATTCGTTATCTCCTTTCGTCTTCAGAAATTATGATAGTTTAGAACTTTTCCAATATTATTATGAGAGAGCTTCCATATTGTTTTTCCATTTTAAGTATCGACAGAAGTTCTATAAGTTCACTAATAAATGAAAAACATGTTTTTAAAAAATCTGCATTTGCGTAGTCTTGCCCATACAAATGAGGCAGTAGTACGCAAGTGCGTATTTTTGCCCCAAAATTAAAATGTATAAAACCCCAAATAAAAGAGATGGTAGGCGTTCAGAAAAAAAACTAATCCCTATTCAAAAAAATCTGAGAGAACTGTATTTGACGAGGTCATCAGAGTATCCTACTGAATTTGAAAATCTGAAAGAACTGGTTTTTATTGGCTTTGAAAGCTTTGAAACAATATCGTCCCCTCGAAAAAAAGGCATCTTCCGTTGTCTCACGAAAACGAAAATAAAAAGCGTGAAGATCGCTATTTTCAATAGGAACGTTTACAGTGGGAGTGAACTTCAACGTGAAACAAAAAGGCATGATTAAGGCATGTCCTGGCTATCCACAGAGACCAAATACCAAAATCACAAACTTCTTAATTATAGACGTCAAAAAATAATAGTTCAATACTATTAAACGCTTTACAAAATTAGAAAAATTAATTTCCAAAGAGCAGACCATCCACTAAGAAGCAACAACTACTTCTCGGGCTATATGCCCCGACAGACATTGAATTACACTTCTAAAGTAAACGGGGTTGGTATATCTGTTAAGATAGAACCAACCATTCTGGTTTGCGATCAGAAGGAATAACATCACTTGTGGACCGGTTTCGGCGTTTTTGCGCCTCATCAGTACAAGGTAGATGCCACTCGTCCAAGAGCTCTGAGAGCATAATCCTGGTCTAGAGACTACGTTGATACCACACCAATACATTAGCCTTAGTAAAGGAAATGTTAAGAGTGCGATACCAGCGACATCCCTACATCTAATCTGCTCTTTGGAAATTAATTTTTCTAATTTTGTAAAGCGTTTAATAGTATTGAACTATTATTTTTTGACGTCTATAGATCACGCTTTACTGATATGACAATTATTTACAGGTAACTGTAATTAAGTAAATACCTACAAAACCGAGATGGTTTTTTGTCGATATAGAATTTTGGTTTGTGATTAGATGTAGGGATGTCGCTGGTATCGCACTCTTAACATTTCCTTTACTAAGGCTAATGTATTGGTGTGGTATCAACGTAGTCTCTAGACCAGGATTATGCTCTCAGAGCTTCTGGTCGAGTAGCATCTACCTTGTGCTGATGAGGCGCAAAAACGCCGAAACCGGTCCACAAGTGATGTTATTCCTTCTAATCGCAAACCAGAATGGTTGGTTCTATCTTAACAGATATACCAACCCCGTTTACTTTAGAAGTGTAATTCAATGTCTGTCGGGGCATATAGCCCGAGAAGTAGTTGTTGCTTCTTAGTGGATGGTCTGCTCTTTGGAAATTAATTTTTCTAATTTTGTAAAGCGTTTAATAGTATTGAACTATTATTTTTTGACGTCTATAGATCACGCTTTACTGATATGACAATTATTTACAGGTAACTGTAATTAAGTAAAATTCTTAATTATAAATAACAAATTAATTTGAATGAAAGTTTGTCAGTGTGCCGTGGATTTTACTTCTATAATCACCGACGTTTCGCGACTAGCACATACCACCGGCCTAGACATATATTTTTATTTTAAAATTTTCAGCGGCAAAAGATAGCGGTCGAGCCCAGTTTGGTAAAACTCCGGCTTTATAGTCCAGGTGCGAATAACCTTGAAAGTTTGTGTACAAGTCGCAAAAAATACGTACAACAAAATAGCACCAGCTCGCAAATGCAAATCGTTGCACGACATTGCTTAAATGGCAAAAGTGTACTATTTTATAGTACAATTCGCCGTCTTTTCATGAATATTTTTTGCTTTTGATTGCACAGGAAAAATATACAATACCGCGTCGAAAAATATCAATAAGATCAAAAGTTGTTTATAACAAAGTAATTACCCTGAATTAATTTAAATCAACAATATAAGATTGTTCTGTTATCAATAACGATATTCAGGAATTATGTTAGATTACTGTACTCCACCAACAGATCGTGTGTGCAAAACCCGCGATCGAAAAGTTGAATATTTAATGAGTTATAGCATTATAAACAAATTATTGTAGCATTTCTTTACAATTTTAAGGTAGCTTATATACGGTAATTGTTATTTTTTCAAATAATACAATCGCACGGCCAAGCAATACTTTCACAGAAACTGTCAAGGTTATCCCAGCGATTATCGCAAAAGGGCGCTTTTTGGTGTATAAATCCTGGACTATTTAGACATCTTTATTTTTATTACTAGCTGTTACCCGCGGTTTTGCTCGCGGTTAAGAGTATAATGTACGGTATTATTCTTTCTGCATCCCCGACAATTACCTTATTGAGTAGTTACGGTGTGAAAGCAATAAAACTGATTTTTCTATTCCTCGGGATCAGTATTTTTTTTCTAGGCGGAGGATATGTATTATTTATCCTTTTCTGCACTGCTGACAATTTCTTACTTTTATAAAAACGAATAGGAATGAATGCGCCGTATCGAAATGTTCGCAAATCCTATTTCTATTTCTTCAGCAATCAGTTGAGGCATGTGAGCGTAACAAACAAACTCACATTCGCATTTAAAAGAGAAATTCCTGATCCATTTTCAGTGCACATATCTCCGAACTGCCCAACGATAGAGATGAGCGGTTTTCACTAAACACTGTCTATTTACCTGTAGTTTTTTTTTCTCACAATAAATGTATTTAGTAATTTCTCATATATTACAATGAAACAATCGTCTTTTTGAAATCAATGGCACCTTCAACTTAATGTGGAACCTGAATTCATCCTCTTCCCAAAAATGTATAATTTGCTGTAATTTATAACAAAATTGAGTAAGTTGTTTGAGTTTTATTAATTAGTCTTTCTTTTGTTAAAGCTGACTGACCCGCTTTTATTTTTAGAAATGTTTAGCTGAGAAACTGCTTATTAAAATGCATTATCAATTAACTTATCTATCTTGTGTATGTTTCTTGTGGTATATTTACTATTATTTTGATTATATTTGGGATATTAAACTACAAACTTTTTAATTTTTGTTCGAACGTCCTGTACCCCTGCACCACCCTCCGCAGTATCCCTCTCTGTTCGGAAGGATAATTGACTATCCAACCACACCCCTAGGTATATCACAGACTCCTTCATCCGAATTCTCCTTCCCTTCACCATCACCACCACTTCCCTCGTCATGCTCCTTCCCTTCACTAGCAACCCCACCATCTTATCTTCCGCCACTTCTAGCCGCACCGCTCTATCTTCTCCACAATCTTCCTACACATTATCTCCGCCTTTCTCTCTATCTCCGCCTCTCCCTTTGCCGTACATACCAGACACACATCGTCCGCATACACCGTAATCTCACATCCTTTTTCACATACTATCCCACCAACCTCATCAAACACACACTTCCATAACTTCCATAGCGTCGGTCCAAGAACCGAGCCCAGGGGCACTCCAGCCTCCGTCTCATACCTCCTCCCTCTAGTGTATAATATCACACGTCCCGTCGAGTAGCCCTCCACCAGGTTAACCAAACCCTCTTCCACTCCAAGCCTTAGCAACGTGCTCAACACTTCCCGTTTGATGACACTGCTGAACGCGTTCCCGACGTCAAAGAACACGATTAGGGCCAATTTCTTGTTTCTCCAGCTGCCCTCCCTAGCCCTATCCACCAAGCCCATTACCCTGCCCAGCGCCGAGATACCCTCCGCAAACCCTTGCTGGTTCACCCTAAAACCTCCATTCCTACTAGAGGAGAGGAACACCCCCGTTCTGTTTCACATTCCGACCAACCTCGTTCTAGTCGCTAAAAATCGTATATCTTCATATTTTCGAGGGTGCTGAACACAAATATGACAATTATTTTTCTATAAAATTGGGGGAACATGGTCAAAATTGACTTTTTAAACGAAAATGCGAAAAAAAAACGATATTACGATTTTCGACGATCAACTCGCGGTTTCTCGGCAAATAATTAATATTTTTAAACGAAAATTTAATGACATATTCTCCAACCAATTCTAGAGACAATGAAACTAGTCCGAAATCCCCAAAGCATTTTACATTCGAGCAATAAATTGAATAATTTTTTTTTTCTGACTTTTTACGTACGATGAAAAAAGTTGAGTGAGGAAGTTTTTAATTGTTTATTTCTGAATACGTAGTATTAAAATTCAGAAATCGAAGAAGTTTTTGGGAAAGTTTGAGCTATTAATATGCAGTAGAAAAAAAGATAGAGCGATTTGAAGATAAGTGCTCTCACCGCGCGACTCGCGCATTGGGCGCGCGGACCCTTATTTTGTTCACGAATTATTCACATTTTGGAAGTTAATTTTTTTATTATGTGACTTTTATTCAAAATGTATAATTTGTATTGTACAATGAATATTTAACCAACCATTAAATATTTATTCAAAAATAACAATATTTTCCGTGCGCTGATCGTCTTTGTGATAATAGATATTTATAGTAATCCTTAGTATTTTTAGTCTGATAAATCCGATTTCATCAGAGATATCAAGTAAAATCGATTGCAACTTTACGAAAAAAGACGAAGGTTCGACACTTACATTTGGAGGAAAAAATGAAATAAATTTAAGCATCAGGTTTTATTTTTACGATTCATCAGATACAATATCATTTCGGTTTGTACAAGAAGTACAAATATCGCAACATTGTAAATTAGATTGCTTGCAAGGGCATACTTCCGAGATATTCCGGAGCAGTAACAAAAATACTTTTGTAAAAGCTCCATAGCTGTGATACCTTCATAATAATTCGTAAGTACATAACCATTCTCAATGAGCCATCCATAATTTGTTATGTCTTCTGATTTTATTACTGGATTGATCGCTTGGTTCCACTCATTTATTTGCCACAATGCTCTCAATGTATGCTGCTCTAAAGCGGGCTGTGACGGAGGTAGCTTATCGATCTAAACGGTTTTTGCGTTTGCAGCATAGTATCTCAAAGAATTAATTGATTTCCGCGTGGCTTTTAATTTCTTTGATGGATCATGCAACATAGCTAAAAAGTTACTTACAACTTCTAAGGCCGAAAAAAATGTTTCGAATGTTTTGTTGGTACTTACTGACGGGCGAGTTGTTTCGAAGTATTTTACGTTTATTCAATTAACAGAATATTCAATTAACAAAAATATTTCATTTGATTATATACTATACCTGTATAATTTCATTTCAGCATGAATGTAACTTGGTGATTTTATGTTATTTTTGAATAAATATTTAATGGATAGTTGAATATTCATTGTACAATACAAATTATACATTTTGAATAAAAGTCACATAATAAAAAAATTAACTTCCAAAATGTGAATAATTCGTGAACAAAATAAGGGTCCGCGCTAACTGCGCGAGTCGCGCGGCGAGAGCACTTATCTTCAAATCGCTCTATCTTTTTTTCTACTTCATAATAATAGCTCAAACTTTCCCAAAAACTTCTTCGATTTCTTAATTTTAATACTACGTATTCAGAAATAAACAATTAAAAACTTCCTCACTCAACTTTTTTCATCGTACGTAAAAAGTCAGAAATTCGAAAAAAACATTTCTTCAATTTATTGCTTGAATGTAAAATGCTTCGGGGATTTCGGACTAGTTTCTAGTCTCTAGAATTGGTTGGAGAATACGTCATTAAATTTTCGTGGAAAAATATTAATTATTCGCCGAGAAACCGCGAGTTGATCGTCGAAAATCGTAAAATCTTTTTTTTCGCATTTTCGGTTAAAAAGTCAATTTTGACCATGATCCCCCAATTTTATAAAAAAATAATTGTCATATTTGTGTTCAGCACCCTCGAAAATATAAAGATGGACTGTTCTTAGCGACTAGAACGAGGTTGGTCGGTTTTTCATTTTCTGGACGACTATTTGGGGGTGTCCCGCTTCTCTATACCAACTTCCTCCTTAATCCTATCCTTTATTATCCCCTCCATCAATTTACCCAAACCACACAGCAGGTAGATGGGCCTGTAGTCCCCCGCCCGCTACCCCTCTCTACCCGCCTTCTTCAGCAGTATCACCCTGGACACCTTCCATCCTTCCGGAAACTCTTCCTCCCTAAGCACCCTGTTGATTAGCTTCCAGAAGTACTCCCTATTGTCATCCAACAGCCTCTTCATTATATCACCCCTCAGGCCATCTATCCCTGGGGCTTTCCTCACTTTAATGTTTCTACCCCCTCCTCTACTTCCCACTTCTCTACCGGCCTTATCCCCCTAATTCTCCTTACTTCCTAGTATCTTGGACTTCTCGAATCCTGCCCCCCTGCTCAAAACAAGCTAGACACACCCAGTTCACTTTTCAAGCAATCCGTCAGCAATTTATATAATAAGAGGTTGATCTAGGATGTGCCGTCTACTCTTCAACTACAACAACCACAACTCGATTATCCACCATCTGCGGTACATATACTGTGGAGTTATACGCAACAGACCAAGCTCTAACAGAAGGTCATGGCAAAACCAGTGGAGCAGAATATTTTCAAAATTACATTATATGGAACCCAACGTACAGTGAAAAAATATACCTTTACCCTGACGTCACTAACTTTATATACCTCATCCTTTTCTACTGACAAAAGAAACACATCATACAATATGTACACTTGTCTTACAAGCAATGACATACGTTCTTTTGTATCTCTAATTATGACCTCCAAATGTGGAAAAGAGATAGCGCCAAAAACAAATAATCGGTTGTATTCATGAGAATTTATTTTGACCTCTTATGACAAGTATCATGCCAAAGCTGGAAAGAACAGACAGAAGTTTCATAGAATTAGATTTTATGATGTGGCTAGTCGGCCCATTCTATTGCGACCTATTCAGATCTAATGTAGTTGTCTGAATCAAGATTCCATTCTCCAGCCCGACTCTTTTTAAATAGCCAATCAGCCTTGAGGCTGTACCTTTAATGTCATTTCTTGTAGGTGGCTTCTCATCTCCTAGAACAAGAAACCGCACATTTGCCAGGCAGTCGCGTTGGCATAGCATGTGCTCTGCAGTTTCTTCCTCTAGATGACAGAATCTGCACGGCTTCGACTGTAAACCCCATTCGATTTGCGTGCCTGTTAAGCTTTCAGTGCCCCGTTAACATACCTACTACAACTTTGACAGTTTTCCAAGCTTTGCGTATTAGGTCTGCCGTAAATGATGGCAGACACAAGGAAGTGGGTGGCACAAAAATCTCTAGAATGGTGGATAGTATCACCAGGACAGAGGCGAAACAGTTTATCAGAAGCATCCTAAGAAAATTAAAAATAGGCACTTTCGACTCACTCACGACTATATCATAGCCGCAAACACTCGTTTGCGAATTTTGCTGCAACTCTTAGCAACTATCTGTAGAACATATTTGAATACATTGTAATCAATATAGTGTTGTTCGGCATCGTCACCAGCTCCATTAAAGATGTACTAAGTTCACCAAATATGTTTAGTTCTGTATTAAGTTGTGTGAAAGACTGTAATCTCTATTATCTATATATACATATGTATAAGAAAGTCGTATTAGTTACACTATTTATTACTCAAGAACGGCTGAACCCATGTGGCTGAAAATTGGTGGGGAGGTAGCTTAGAACCAGGAGACGGACATAGGATACTTTATATCCCGTTCCCATAAAATGTGACATAAACGTTCCCGTGGGACGTGACATAAAACGTAGTATAACAAAACGCACTTGACATGGAATAACAAACGCAACTGACAGGCAAACGTTATGTTGTCTATTGTTAAATATGGTTTGGAATTTGACAATTGGAAATTTGGAAGTTGACCGGTTGATGTTTTATTTTATTTATTTAAGAAACAAACAGGCATATCCTTTTTACAAGTTTCTCTATAGCTCTAAAATACACATGAGAGAAATTTAGAAATTTAAAAAAAGGTACAATAATAATAATAATAATAATACAATAATAATGATGCAAAAAGAAAGTAATTGTAAGGAAGAAAGAAAAGTAGATCAGCCAGACATCCTAGATTATCAATAATTATTTACTAACGTAACAGTATAAATATGACTATTCAAATTATCTAATACTTCAAATGTTGCAAGCATACTCTGAATTTTAGTGAAGATACATCGAATATTTCCAATTCATTATATTTACTGTGTGTATTTTAAATAACAGATATATGATATAACGGCCCAAATTGAGTGTTTTTAAATAGTATTTTTTGGGTCTTGTACTGTACAGAGAAGTATAAAATGATATTTCCTTTAGAAGATATTCAGAAGTTGCAATTCCATTGATTAATTTAAATAAAAACATTAAACTGCGATTCTTTCTCCTATCTTCCAAAAGAAGGACTTTAAATTCTAATCTATAAGAAGTATATGAAGTAAATTCCGGACTCGTACGATACTTTTTATAAAACAAATATCTTATGAAATAATTTTGTACTGTTTCTACCATTTGTATTAAATTTCGTTTCAGAGGATTCCAGACAACACACGCATATTCTAGTTTGGCACGAACAAGTAAAAAATATAATGATTTTATGGCATCTATATTCCAAAATTGATAAGTTATTCTTTTAATAAAGCGCAATAATTTGTGAGCCTCTCTTGAGATCATTGATACATGTTCAGTAAATCTAAAGTTACTCTGATGATACACAAGATGGCAAATCGTTAATGAAGATCAGAAACAAAAGGGGGCCAATGTTTGAGCCCTGTGGTACCCCAGATACAGCCAAAAAGTTATGTGACTCTTTACCACGGAAAGTTACAAGTTACACCTTATCAAAAGCCTTGGCGAAATCGGTATATATACAGTCAACCTGACCTCCCCTCGCGACCGATTCTTCTGATAACTGTAGGAAAGTGAGTAGATTAGTTTATATAGATTTTTGACGAGTAAATCCGTGCTGTTGGGCAGTTAGTAGATTTTTTACTGAGAAATATAATTTTTCATAAATAATAAATTCGAAGAGTTTAGCAGATTAGTTTAAAATAGCGATTGGTCTATAATTATTAACTAACATTTTATTACCATTTTTGTATGTGTTTGTTTCGAGTTTCTATTAGCTTATTGTTCCGATATTATCATTTATGAAAATAACACGGGAAAAAAATTATTTAAAAAAATTCTACTTTGGACAAAAAATGGAGGTAAATTAAAATTCAAAATCTCTGTATAGGTATCGTTACTTGGGTGGCATTTATAAAAGTTTGGAATAAACAAAAGCTACTCTGACACTCCACTCAGTGGTCAGAAAACGACTGCTTGCATACTATCTTATTGACAATGTTAGGACAGGAAAACGTCTGTCGGGTCTTCTAGATATTAAGACAGGACAACGTCTGTCGGGTCTTCTAGTTGTATATAAAATAATGTACCAATAATGTACCCGTGTCAAAGACCATAGATGTCGAGACACGTAAATGTCCAAAAAAAGAAACATATTTTGACAAAAAGCTACTTTACATTTGACCGTTATTCGCAGAAATTTAATGAGGAGTAGCTAAATAGTATATTGTGTGACAAGGGGACAAAATGAACTTTAGCAGCCCAAGACTATTAGATGCACGGGCGAGCGTAGCGAAGTGAGAGCAGCTGATATTTAAGGGCTGCTAAATCGTTTCCTGCGTGTGTGACACAACAGTTTTTTACCTACCAAATAAACCAAAAAAGTTTAAACTATAACAAAAAACTTTGATATTCACTGACGATTAATTAAAAAATGCACGTGAAACGACAAAGTATTTAAGTGACAGATGACGAAAAGAATTTTCCGCCTTCGGGCTGCTAAACAATACTGTCCGCCCTATTTTTTGTGTTCATGATTGGTTTTATGGTAAGGTAAGCGAAAAAACAATACTTGTTGCCTCATTTTTGGTGTTCATATGATTGGCGAAGGGCGGAAAATTCTTAACGCCACGATTTTTGAAGTTTTCCACCATCTGTTACTCGAGTACTTTGACGTTTCACTTGATTTTTTAATTAAACGTCAGTGTATGTCAAAGTTTTTACTATTTTTTGGATTATTCGGTAGGCGAAGAACAGTTTTGTGTCACATATGCAGGCAACGCTTAACTATAACTACCCTCTCTTCGCTACGCTCGCTCGTGCATCTAATAGTCTTGGGCTACTAAAGCTCATTTTCTGCCCTTGCTACACAATAAAGTATATTGGATATACTCTATGTAAGCGTTTTTAGGTGAAAATAATTGCCAACAATTTTCATTATGGACATTATGTACGTTGAAGCAATGAGTTACGAGAAAACTGAGAAAAACCGGCACAATGGATTCACTATCTAGAGGTGGTGGAATACTGCGGACAGGGTCGGATGAGAGCTTCACGTAGTTTTTTTTTACCTATATGAACATTTCCGCCAAATATAAAAACTTGATTATCGAATTATCCATTCATTCATTCAAAAGAGGCTTTCTTTGAAGGGTGCGTAGATAATCACATGATTTACTCCCATTAGGTTCTTTTTCCTCTCATTGTAGAACCAAACTATATTCAAACCACTCAGTATAATATGTCTTAAATTTATTATAAGTGGGTAGTATTTGATCGATACACTCAATTCCAAGAATTGTAGGTATACATTCATTTTAATTTAAAGTAATTAAGATAAGAAATTTCGAAGTCACGTCTATAGTTTCTTGTACTACACTATTGACAGGTATAAAATTTTAAGCAATACTCCACTTACATACCATTTCGAAGGTCGAATCGGATATTTTTCCTATTCGCAAACAAGTATATACTGAGCCTACATATTTTCTATATTTGTATTTTATGTGGGTTTTAAATATGGTTCTATACGTTTCTACTAAAATATCGAGATGTTTGTTTTTAAATTACCTTAGAATCCACAAAAGAAATAGTCAGAATCGGATTCAAGATAGATACTGTTAAATTCTGGTAATAAGATATATTTTATAGAGAATAATGTGAAGGTGGATAGTTACAATTTTAATTTCGTTTATTTTCATGTTGTCTTAGGAGAAGAAACATATCAAAATGAAGATATCGTTGATTCAATATCAATTTTTAAACGCCAGCTACTCCTGGAAATGTTTCATACGCTGGTTCTTTTCATATCCCGAGGGCGAGTAAATACAATGAGGTGTTAACCTGATATCCGGCTTCTAGTATTCCATTAAAGAATATTATTACTAATTTGCAAGAGTTATTTGAAAAAATTTTAAATCGAATATTTTGGAAGAAAATTAAGAATGTTTGCAGCTTTCAGTACAAATCGTCATATAACTAAAGATAAAGTAAGCAATTTTCTGTTAGATGTCTCATGAGCTAATAGTTCAGAAAAAGGTCATTAGAATTCGAAGTTTAAATAACTGTTTTCACGGTCCGTAAAAGTCTCTGATACATATATTTTTGTTCACAGTTTATACGAGCTTGACGATGAAAGCATTGTGTTGATATTGTTTCAGATAAATGGTTAGTTTCAAACGTTACGCTGTGGAATTAGAAACATACGTTGTGAAACCGGTAATTTTAATATTTATTAGTTAAGGCGCGTATTCATCTGAGCACGAACGGGAACGAGACAAGGTAAGGCCGAACGGATGCCTCACTTGTGAATTTTTTTGTTCGCGAATGGATTCTGCCAAGGCAACGAACGAGGCATCGATCCATCAGTACGGACACTGAACAATGATTCGTCAAGATGGAGGACGTCGACTGTTTGATAGTGGCCAGTGCTGCATTTGTAGTTATAGCTGGGTTATTAAAAAAGAGAAAAAAGAAACGCTGGTGGACGACATTTTTATACCGAAATAGGTTGACCACCAGAGGTCAGTCATTTTTAAATAGCATGGTGGACGAGGAACAAAATGGTCATTTTCGAAACTTTACCAGAATGTCTTCCACAGACTTTAATGTTTTGTGGGAATCCATTGGTGATAATATTTCTCGAAGTGATACAAAATTTCGCAAAGCTGTGACAGCCGAAGAACGGTTGGCTATAACACTGAGATATTTGGCAAATGGTGATTCGTACACTAGCTTGCAGTACCTTTCCAATGTATCAAAGCAGCTTATTTCAAAAAAGTATGCACGGCTCTAGTGGAGAGCGTATCTGAATATGTGAAGGTACGTATTTACTTTTTACTTTCCTACTGTAAACGTGTAAAATGTCGATTTTCGAGATTGTTTGTGTATGTATGTATGTGTATACAAAAATAATTTTGATATAGGTCTTCAGTTGGATAGATGTCGGGGCGTACTGATCATAAAAGCCATAACAAAATAAGATTCTAACCAAATGTTTATTTAATTTCAATTACTAATTAACGTTATCATCAAATGAAGAATAATATGCATTGATGCCTGCGGTGTCTTGAGGTTGTGGGGCGTCATGATTCTCTTGGGGTGACTGAAGAGGTGAGACAGTGTAAGATGAAGACAAATAATTATATGGGGACGAGGAGATGAATATTGAGACGAAAGTGATTCTTTTTGCAGTTCTGTTAGTTGTTGAGGTTGTGTTGTGAAAGGTGCTGAAATATGTTGAATTTGTATAGGTAACCACCTGGAATAGTTTACGATGTCATTTGCTGTGTCATTGAAAATTGCTGGATATTAATTTCGGCTTGAAAAAGAAGATTATGCATTTGATGCTGCAGTATTATACGGGTTCTATTATCATGCTTTCGCAGTTTTTCCGCAATGTATTCACCAAATATTGAACACTCATCTTTTTTTTATCCATTTTTACTGTACTCTGTAAGATGCTGAAAGCCTCCTTTATTCGAGGATCCTCAGATCGTTTTCTTTTTGGCGCAAGACTCTTGGGAGTTATAATTTTTTTCCTGATGGGCTGCTTGATTTGTCACCATATTATTACTTTATTTGACTTGGTCATGGTTATATCGATCGGAATTCCGTTGTAAGTCGTCTGCAGCATCTTTTGGCTCTAAATTTTCGAAAGGCTCTTCTTCAGCTACTTCTTCTTCTTCCTCTGAATAAATCTGAAATAAAAATACTATTTTGTTTTAGGTACCTTCAACAGTTAAAATGTGGAGAGAGATATCAAAAAAATTGAAGGAACTTGGAATTTTCAACACTGTTTGGGAGCGCTCGATGGGAAGCATATTTTATTGCAATCGCCAATTCATAGTGAAAGTTCATAGTACAACTACAAGTTAAGTTTCAGTATTGTGTTAATGGCTCTCCTTGATGCTGATTACAATTTTCTCTATGTTAACATTGGCTGTCAAGGTGGAGATTCCGATGGGGGTGTATTTGAAAACTGTCAGTTGTATAAAGACTTGGAAAGAAACAAGTTAAATTTTCTGGAGCACTCAACTTTGCCAAACAGAAATGAAAATGTACCATTTGTTTTTGTTGCGGACGAAGCATTTGCCTTGTCAGGAAATATCATGAAACCGTATTCTGGATTACATCCGAGAGGGTCTAAAGAAAGAATTGATTATCGACTAAGTAGAGCCCGTCGAGTTGTTGAAAACGCTTTTGAAATCATTTCATCTTTATTTCGAGTTTTGAGAAAGCCTATGTTACTAGAACTAGAAAAAGCGGAGCTCATCACAATGACTATAATTTGTTTAGACAACTTTTTGAGGAAAAGCCATTCATCAAGAAATATTCCTGCGCCTGAAGGGAAATTCAACAAGGAAGTAAATGGACAAGTCATTTCTGGTTCTTGGCAAAATGATCGTAAAATATTATATTTAACTCCGTTAAGAAATATTCCGCGGAAATCATCGCTTTCTACAAACAATATCAGAGCTCAACTCGCTGAATATTTTTCTTCAAACGGGTCTGTTCTTTGGCAAATTGATTATGCCAACTCCATCACTTACGAGTTTTTTAAAAATCTACCCAATAATTGGGTCCTTTATCTCAATTCATTATATAACAGAATCTTTGATTCTACTGATATTCCAATTAGTTGGCCATCAATTAAGCTTAATATGCTTCATAAGGGTGGCCCAGGTGAGGACCCCAATAATTATAGAGGTTTGGCACTACTCAACTGCTCTCTTAAGATATTTACACAAACAATCCTTAACAGATTGATAACTTATTGTGATCAAAATTTTTTACTCCCGGAAAGTCAGTCAGGCTTTAGATCTGGAAGGGGTTGCATTGATAATGTTTATAGACTTAGCTCATTACATTAGACTTAAGAAATCTAGAGTTTTTGCAATATTTGTGGATTTCAAGTGAGCGTTTGACTCGGTTAATCACTCCTTATTATGGTCAAAATTGTTTGCATTAGGGGTCTCTGCAAAGATATTGCGCGTGGTAAAAAAATTTATGAGCATGCTCACTTCAAAATCAATGGTTCTGATGGTTTTACCAAATATTTCGATGTTCTGCTGGAGTTTTACAAGGTGAACCTTCGAGTCCTCTTCTTTTTACTTTATTTATTGCTGATCTAGAAACATTCTTTTTGTAAAAAATGCCAAAGGCCTCAATATCGATGATAAAAATGATCTCCTATGCCTTTTGTATGCAGATGATTTGGTGATCCTAGCTTACTCTGAGGTAGATGTTGGAAGAAAACTTAAAATTCTAGAAGAATATGTAACTGAAAATCACCTGACCGTCAATGTACAAAAAACAAAAATAATGTCCTTTGCTAGAGGTGGTTTCAGACCTTCTAAACTCAAGTTTGTTTTTAATGGTGTGCCTGTTTCTTGTACAAATAAATATGTTTACATGGGAATAACGTTTACCCCTACTTGTCTTTTTCATGATATTGTACTTGTACTGCTACTGATAAGGGGAAACAAGCAGCCGGTCCAATTTTTTCAATTATGTCAAAATCGAAAATAGATATGTGGCATCCCAGGATACAACTTTTCGAATCCTTAGCGCTTAGCACCTTAAATAATTCTCTCCCAATCTGGGGAGCACGGTACGTTGACATAATTGAAAGGGTTCAAATATACTTTCTCAAACGTTTACTATGCGCCCCAATAAGCACACCGGATTATATTATTCGACTAGAAACGGGAAGAGTTAAATTTCTTTATAACATCTTTAAGATGGCTTTAAATTGGTTGCAAAATCTACTTGAAATGTCACAAAATAGATTGCCAAAAAAGTGTTTCATTCGGCAGTTACAACTAAGTAACGTTGACCCAAAATTTAATTGGACACTGCAAGTTAAAAATATGTTTGCTTTTTGTGATTCACTTTATTATTGGGATAATCTCTCTGCTACACTTTTGAGACGTAACCGAAATCTGATTCTATCTCGCATGTTTCAAGCACTACGTGAACAAGATATAGCTTTTATGAGTCGAAGCTCTTATTTAACATTATATAGTTCACTTAAGCTAGTCAAGGGCTCCCAAAACTATTTAAGGTTGAAACTTCTCATACGTGTAACGCGTATTATTGCTCAACTGAGGATGTCAAATATATACAAGTTGAAATTTACCCTAAGTGGTTCGACTTACACGTTAGATCCTAAGCAGGTATGTACCATTTGCAATATGAAAGAGCCAGAAACGCTTCACCATATTTTATTCGAGTGTCCTATATACACAGCAATAAAGCCTAAAATCGAATGTATGCAAAATGTGGATAACTTCCTGCTAGCTTTAGACAACCCAACGTTTATTGAAGCTAAATCAATTTTTGCATGCATTGCAAATATCTTAAAGTTGCGTTCTTTTATATTCAATGAGTAAAATATTGTCATTATTTTTCCTTTCTTTTTTTGTTGTAATTTGTGATACTGAGTTTTATATTTATTTATTTTTTATTATTTTGGAATGTACTTTGTTAATTTGATTAATTCTTCCATCATTTATTGTTTGTTATTTTTATGTTTAAGTTACTATGTATACTCACGGATAAAAACATCCAAACCCTTGCTATAACATGTATGTGTTCAGAAGCAATAAAGTTATTATTATTATTATTATTATAAAAGTTCCAAAAATGAATAACGAAGTATGTGGATTCTTTTTTCAAGAATTACTTTTGACATCAGATGAGTCGTCAGAGGAAGACGAAAATCATAGAGGACCCCTAGCTCCCAAGCCAAAAATTAGAAAGCACTATGCTTCCATCTTATGGAAAATAAAAGACCACTCAAATGCGGATATTTTGATACCAACTTATTCGTCTTGAAAAATAGAACATTTGATAACATTGCGCCAATGTTGTAATTTAATTAATAAACCCACAAAATCAGTTCATTTGTCAGAAATTTTCGATTCGATTACAAAATCTAACCATTCAATAGGACTCCACCTGCTGCGATGAAACAGAGTCGGACTTGTGAATATAGTTGTACATACGATGATTACCAGTTTCGTTGAAACAAAATAATAGGATTATATTTTTCAGTTGTATAAAGATATGATTGATTGCAATCAAATTATGTAAAAAAGGTACATCTCTCAATTGACAATCTAACATCTTTACATAAGTTTTTCATTTTGTAATAGCAGTTTATTATAACGTTTTCTATATTATAATAGTAAAATTATAATAGGTACATTTAATAACACTGACCGACACGTATTTCGTAAACAATTCCGATGCAAACGAATTCCCGTCAGGATTCTTAAATGACTATAAAATACACATGAGTTCCCGTCCGACACTTGCAGGTATCTTAATCGCGCACTCGAATTGCCGTCCAGTTTATTTAATCCGCTTACAGGTAAACTAAATAGTTTTGAAAATTCCAGTGAATCGTAATATTCGTAATCCTGAATTCTAATGAAAAAGTTGAATAACCTATTGGGGTGGCTAGGGGGTCTGTCAGTACTAATTGCTATGAATATATTTTTCCATTATATTTTCTATTATATTAAGTTGTCATTTTCGAAACGGCAGTTTATTAATATACATATTTCCGAACGTTTGTTGTCGTACGCTATAGTGATACACAAAATGCTTGAAGTAATACTAGGTGAAAAGGGTAAACCCTTTCTGGTTAGGTTATATGTTAGGTTAGGTTAGGTTAGCTTCTTTACATGTATGTATTTATGACTCAGTTCAGTAGTAGTACGCAATAAAATTGTAGAATTAAAATTCCGTATTTTATTCCAATAATGATATCATATAAAATAATATCGTGTAATAGTGCCAAACATAAGACATTTATAACTATTTCTTATTTCATACATCTGAAAACGGACCTCCCTTAAAACTTTCACTGTTCACTTATCACAATTTGCAATACATACATAGCTAGATATCAGATGATTCAGAGAATTCACCGTAATTACCATAAACACCTTTTGGACAGGTCAGTTTTCACCCTGACGGGAACTCGAGTGACGGCTTAACGTATCCTAATTATGGAACAGGTAGACTGGTTGACTGTAGTTGACGCTGCTGATCGAACTATACCTAATCATGAAGAAATATGTTGATGCAAATTAGATTTCAGTTAACAGTGCTTCTTATGTCACGCAAGGGAAAACACTCATCGCCATCAAAATATATATAACACAAAAACCGGCTTCGGCTATCAAAAAAATACAAAAATTAAACAAAACCCGGCTTCGGCCATCAAAAAAATTTAATAAAGCAAAAAGGCGACTTTAGCTACCAAAAAAATATAAAAACCGGCTTAGGTCAATAAAATTTTTTTTTTCAGCTACACTTCGCGGATAGAAGGTAATGAGGTCCTCAGGCGCTGCCTGTGGGGGGAAGGTGGAGCGCGTAAAAGGGGATACTCTAAGAATTATACATTATATTTTAGTATCACCCTTTACGTCGGGTTCAATACCTACACACATTTCACAAGCATTTTTGTATTAACAGTTAATAGACATTTAACATCTTCCATATAAAAAAATCTTTTCCGCATCCCTATCCTATTTTTTTTTAAAGAGTTACCGATGCCAACAAATACACTACAAAATACTACAAAGAAAAAACAAAATATAAAAATTAACTGATAAAATTAGGTCAGTTCAACCCTGTCTGGTTTTATTTATTCATTTCTTATCACCGCTGATATCCTTACTTCGTGGAATCTGTAATACATGTCTATTTACGTATTTTCTCTCTGTCTTACTCATACAATCTCCGTAAGCGATTTTAAAAATTATATAATTAATTGTGGGTTTATTAATTAAATTACAACATTGGCGCAATGTTATCAAATGTTCTATTTTTCAAGACGAATAAGTTGGTATCAAAATATCCGCATTTGAGTGGTCTTTTATTTTCCATAAGATGGAAGCATAGTCCTTTTGTGGAAGTGGTTGTAGATTCCCATACTGAGGCAGAGTTCAGAGAACATTTTAGAATGTACAGATCCACATTCAACCATCTGCTCTCTGTTCTCGAAAATAAAATATCAGGTGAAAATATAAGTGGCAGACACCCACTTTCAGCAAAATAACATCTTTTACTCGCTCTCACCTATTTTTCAACTCCAGAAAGTTACAGGTGTGATATCATTCATTTGTATCTTAGAAACCTATTTTGTATAATAATTTATATTCAAACTTCTTCACAACTCATCAGACTGGCTAAACGGGGTGAAAACATTCCCCAGATGAGTCGTCAGAGGAAGACGAAAATCATAGAGGACCCCTAGTTCCCAAGCCAAAAATTAGAAATTTTGTGGAAGAGGTTGTAGATTCCCATACTAAGGCAGAGTTCAGAGAACATTTTAGAATGTACAGATCCACATTCAACCATCTGCTCTCTGTTCTCGAAAATAAAATATCAGGTGAAAATATAACTGGCAGACACCCACTTTCAGCAAAAGAACATCTTTTACTCGCTCTCACCTATTTTTCAACTCCAGAAAGTTACAGGTGTGATATCATTCATTTGTATCTTAGAAACCTATTTTGTATAATAATTCATATTCAAACTTCTTCACAACTCATCAGACTGGCTAAACGGGGTGAAAACATTCCCCAGATCCTGTCTCATCAAACTGAATGTTGAAAAACTTGCTGATTTTTCAAAAGTAAGTTTATTTTCAGATCAATATCTCGCAGCTTTAATGTAGGTAAAGCCACTGGTTTACGAGTAGTGAGGCAAGTAACAATGGGAATTCTAGAACTGGCACCAAGTTATATCAAAGGCCAAGTGGAGAATATGTTCAGAGGGTTCAAATTCATTTTAATAACACAGTTGGGGTTATTGATGGCTGCTATATTCCAATAAGTCAACCTAAACAAAATGGAATTTCTTATATAACAAGAAAAAACTTTCCAGCATTGATTCTCCAGGTAAGATAGATTGCAATTCGTTTGAGTAAAGTAGTTTCAACTCGAATGTTTCAGGCCGTATGTGACCATAGAATGGTATTCACCCATTGCTATGTGGGAGAAGTTGGTTCAACTCATGATTCCACTGTTTTGAAGAGAAGCGAGGTGTTTGAGTATTTAACTACTTTGAGAGAAGAAAAATTTCCACATGACTCACATCTACTTGGAGATAAAGCTTATCCATGTCTACAAACTTTGATGGTACCTTTCAAAGATAATGGCCATCTCACAGAGACCCAAAGAAGATTCAACTATAATCTTTCGAAATCAAGATCCACAATAGAAATAGCTTTTGCCTTACTCAAAAGAAGGTTTCGACGATTTAATTTTTTCGAAATGAAATGTGTGGAATGGACCTGCAAGTAATAATGGCTTGTTGTATCCTTCTCAACATTTGTATTTATCAAAATGATAATTAATGTGAATAATGTTGAAATAGATATAGATGATGATAATAATCCTCTAAATGAAGCAGTATATTCAGCTTCACCGAGAATAGGAGTGAGGACACGAGAATATATAATGATTTGATAAATATTCAATGAAATAACAATACTTTCATTTCAAACCTACTTAAGAAAATGATAAACATTCTAGTCTAAAGAAAAAAATAACATGTTTACAAAGGTAACTAAAACGGATATTTCTAATAAAATCATACTTAAACATAATATTCTCTGACGAATAGCATGTTCTAAACGCTAACTAAAACATATTTCCTAGAAAATGAAAACAAATCACAATGATCTTTGGAACAATGTTCTCACCTACCCTTAAAACTAAATGAAGCAAATATCTCTAAGAAAAAAAAAGGTGAGCGGTCGTCGGACCGCCGACAAAAGCTTGCTTCTTATGCACAAGAGAATGTCCATTTTTCGTGAATTTTTCACCATTTTTCAAAAATTTTGACAATTTTTGACCATTTTTGACGAATTTTGACAATTATTGACCATTTTTCCAAAATTTTGACAATTTTTCCAAATTTTGATAATTATTGACCATTTTTGACAATTATTGACCAATTTTGACAGTTTTGTCGATTATTGATTATTTTTGACAATTTTTCAAAAATGTTGACCATTTTAGACCATTTTTTCAAATTTTAATAATTATTGACGATTTTTGACAATTATTGACCAATTTTGACAGTTTTGTTAATTATTGATCATTTTTGACAATTTTTAAAAAAAATTCACAATTTTTAATAATCATTGATCATTTTTGACAGTTTTTTATAATTATTATTTACCATTTTTCCAAATTTTCGACAATTTTTGGAAATATTTGGCAATGTTTGACAATTTTTGAAAATATTTGGCAAGTATTAACCATTTTTCCAAAATTTTGACAGTTTTTGAAGATTTTTCCAAATTCTTGACAATTTTTGACCATATTTAAAACTTTTTGACAATTTTTCGAAAATTTTAACAATTATTGACCATTTTTGACAGTTTTTGACGAATTTCGACAATTATTGACATTCTTTGACCATTTTTTCAAAATTTTGACAATTTTTGATGAATTTTGATTGGTTTTGACAATTATTACTGACCGTCTTTGACAATTATTGACCATTTTTGACAATTTTTCAAAAATTTTAAACATTTTTTAAAATTTTTGACAATGACAGTTTTTGACAATCTTTGGAAATTTTTGACAATTTTTGGAAATATTTGGCAATTATTAACCATTTTTTCAAAATTTTGACAATTTTTGATAATTTTTCCAAATTTTTGGCAATTATTAACCGTTATTTCAAAATTTGGACAATATTTGACCATTTTTGACAATTTTTCACACCCATAGGTGTGCGAGCTCAGTGCGGCAAGAGAGATTGCGCACAGTCGCTGGAATGAGTTACCGCGTGACGAACGCTTTTTCGTAACATCACACGTTTCACGAGTTCACTAGCCTTCCCAATAGTCCTATGTCGTGCAATAAGAAGCAAGCTTCAATATAAATTTCATTGGATTATTCAGAAATCTGGCAACACTATTGCGTTACGGACTTTTCGTAACGGTTACACGTTTTACGAGTTCACAAGCCTTCCCAAAAGTCCTATGTCGTGCAATAAGAAGCAAGCTTCAAAAATAAAATATAATTATGATCAGTTCAACAGGTGATTTGTAGCACTCTGCTTTAGTTGTTACCTTCTTTTGGCCTATTTGATCCGAAATTTTTATTGAACCACCTGAACATTTCGGCCTTCATTTCCATTTTTTCTTCATGCCGTTTCTGTCTTCTGTCTTCAATTTGGGCCAAAGTACTTTCTCTAGCTTTCTCTACTTTGCGTTTCTTGGCAAGTTGTTCCTCCGAACTAGACTCTATTGGCGTATCTTCAGACATTATTGCAGCCATACTAGTTTTTATCGACCCTGTAATGGCCACAGTACATAGTGGATTGAAATGTGGGTCATGAGAATATATTTCATGGAAATCGTCAAAATATCTCCTATAAGAATTAGAGTTTCCAGTTAATTTCTCATCTTTAAGAACCTTATCATACGTTTTTTCCATATTCCTCCATTTTTCATCACATTTCAATGCAGATTTATTTGTTTCCGAATCTTTTAATCTCTCACTAATGATCTTCCATACATTATTTTTGTTGTACATTGGAGATATAAATTTCTGTTTATGCTCTGTGTAGAGGCTTATCAAAAGCTTGGTCTCCTGGTCTGACCAATTATTAGTGTCATCTTTTCTACAAGCAGGAGGCTTGGTAAAACTTCCGCTGCTACTAGCACAAGGTTTGAGAGAACTTTCCCAAATTTTTTGTGTTTCCGTGTTGACATTTAAATCATCATACGTTTTTAAACATATCTGAGAAATACATGAGGCTGGAGCTAGGAACAAACGCTGGAGGGGCGCGACCAGAGAGGAAGTACAGGAATGGATGGTGGAGGAAATGAAGAGGAGGTGGGAGGAGTATGAGGGCGCGCTAAAAGGAGCGATTGGGAATAGGAGAGATTGGATGGACCAAAAATTCGGGGAGGTGGACTACTTCTTGACACAGGTGCTCACTGGACATGGGTCGAGAGTAGGGTACCTCCACCAGATTGGGAAAAGAGAGACTGGAGTGTGCGAGAGGTGTGAAGTGGAGGATGATGTGGGGAATGTGTTCAGATGCTGGAGGAACGAAGAAGTGCTGAAGAAGTTGGAGAGGAAACTGGGGGAGGTGGTGTACTGGGAGAACATGGAGGAGATGATGTTGAGGAAGAGGAGGAATGGATGGAGGTGAGTGGAGTAGTAGACAGCATGGTTAGGGGGAGAGGACTCGATATGGCATGAGAGGTAGGAGTGATAGTAGGGAGAATATGACGGTGTGAGCGGAGAGTGTGCGAGGGACCGCCGCCCGTCTCGAAGTATGCTAGAGTAGTGATTCCGAGGCGGGGGTAACGGCGAGTTTGAGGTGGGTTTGGCTGGTAGGCATCCCCTTGGGGATAAGTCCAACACTGTTTGGGTCCTGGACCCATTCGAACATGAGTTCCCCATCTCGGCCCGAAAAAAAAATCCATCAGATTTGCCAGTGTCCCCAATTCTTCCTGGCAATAACCACAAAAACACATATCTTTAGTCAGTTAAAGATCCTATTGAAAGACAATCGCAATTAAAGAGATACATAAATGAAAGATAAAGTACCATATTACCATAGTGAAAAGTGAAATACTGCAACAGTATAATATTGTAAAAAGATTGGCAATTCGTTCTCAAATATCAAATAACAACAAAGACAGTTTTCCAGTTCACTTATCAATCTGAACTGTCACTGTCACCGTGCTCTCACCGTAACAGAAGTGTTGGTAGTGAATTGACGTTTGGTTCACCAGCTTTCAGGTAACCGAGCTTCAAATGTCACCATTTTTTCAGGATAACCGAACTAGCGGTGATTTTCGGAACACCAAACCGTATTTTCGTTGGCTTCTGGAACATATCCTCAAATTTATATACCTTGTATCATGGAGAGTCTAGTATTCTTACGTTCTATGTAATATTTTATTTAGATTTAGCTGTTCAGATTTGTCTCACTCTCTTTACTTAATCTCACCTCACTTAATCTTACTTGATCTTGGAAGTGAGATATCTGCGAGGAATAAGAATACAGTGAAAGTATAACCGGAAGTGTCATTTCTGTCTAAACATTTTTCAATAGAGCAATTAAAAAATATCGTGTATATAATAATGTGAGCTCGTCGTGAAACGGCCGTTATAACTTTGTCATTTTCTGTTGCCTCTTCTATAGTCTCTCCTACGATACTCACTTTGCCTTGTATCTTTTAATGCTTCCTCCCATCTGATCATTGTACTCATGGAGGCTATACAAGGAGATCGAACTCCATGTATTCCAATTTCTGGTCATTATAGAGGGCACCACATAAGTTGCGATACCAAAAAATCTGACGGCAGCCAATCATGAAACTCGAGTTCATGATGACTCTGTGCTGCTGAATTTATTTATGTTTTTACGTGATAAAAAATATGGATATCTACTATCATGTCTTCTCTTCAGTATGGAATTTTAGAACACTCTCAAAGGTCCAGCACAGTTGGAATGAGTATGTATTTAAAAGAGAAATTTGAAGAATAAAGAAGACACTCTACGAGCAAGTAAGTATATTCTAGAACCAAGTTCACAAGTTGGATTGCCCAATTATAAAAAATGAATTGAAGATGAATGAAGAGATAAGTTTACAATATGTATAAAGTTTTTCAGAATCTGGCTTCAAATATTAGCTACACAAAAATATGAAAAAACGGAGGAAAAAAAAAGGAAAAATCACTTGAAATGCTTGGAGGAAATGTGCCACTTCAAATGTACTATATTAAATGGCCTTCTAATAATTGAGAATTGCAACTAGAAGAAATACAGTTTGAAAACGTAGAAAGTATGTATAGATAAATAGTCAGTAGTCATAAGCTCTAATAACACACAAATTTGGTCTTATCAATAAGAAGTAATAAAACAATTACAGAATTAATGATATCTAATATTTTAGGTTATTTTCTATGAAATGAACGAAAAGATGATTGCTTCCGAACTGGTCAAGCCTTAACAAGAAGAAATCATGAAAATATTGAATATACAGAGAGTTGCACGAGAAGTAATTTACTACACACTATGTAACTTCTTTTACCTAAATATAAAGTGTACAATCCTTCGATCATTAAATATTGTTCAGATACAATCAGTATTTTGTCTCTAACTTGATACCTACCTATCCTATTGCCTGTTATACTTATCCAGCTTAGGTATTATGAGTAATAAGTGAACTGTTGAAGTTAAAATAAGGTAATTAGAATACTTCATATTTACTGCTCAATTTACCCATAGGCTTTCTAGGATTACGAGTACTCTTGCAAAAAAATTTAACTGAAGGATATTAGAAAATACATCTATATCTTGATACCAGATGCTCAACTATGCACACTATCGAACCTGACATCAAATATGCGAGTACAAACCTCTAGTTTATGATGAAAACATAGTGCTGCTATTTTTCTAGGCATTACTGAAGCGTTTGATGGTGTCTGGAACTGTGGTATATTCTACATATATGAAATGATGTGTTCTAAATACTTGCTTTTAATCTTGAAAACTACCTTAGTGATAGAACACCACAAGTAAAAGTGAATTACAGTTTTATTCAAAACATTTAAGGACTTCTCCAGTATTCCTCACTGTCCTATTTGCTCTACAATCTATCTATCTTGTTACAACTATGATTTAGCAACAAAACATGTAAATTTACATACATATTGCAGTATATAGATGACATCGCTTTGGTCAGTAATAATAATCTCAAATAACAGTAAATAAGCTACAAAAACTTATAACAGAATACTGAAATGGTTTAACATGTGTAGGATGAAGCCCAAAGTCTTAAAACTCAATGCATAATCTTCAATCTGTTCAATAACAATGAAAAATACAATATATTTTCAATCAATAGGTACAACTTACTAATGACATTAGTTCATGCACAGATTTTCAATATAAAATATATTTAAATAATTCCGTATCATACATGAAAATAATTTTTTTAAGTACTTTATTTTAAAAATACAAAAATTGCAATTTACAAAAGTTTATTTCCTAATGAAGCAAACACAGTGGAAAGTCACAATTAGTAACATTCATAAGTACGTACACAAAATATATAACTGTGGACGTTCTGTAACTGAACTTGCACAAAACATTCTCTACACTATTTTGAATCCTCTGTGTTTTATCTATGAATGTTATACTACAAGTGTGCCACACTGGAATTAGGTAGCTGAATATTGGTAAGAAATAAGTGTCACCGATTAGTTTCAATGTCTTATGGTTTTAGTAATCCCTACATTGGTAAAGTGCACCAATAATTGGCAAACATAAATTTTATTCTATTTGATGTATATATTTGCTTCAATGTATGTTCTTACCTTATTTATATTTTCATTTCCTATTTTTATCTGAATATCAACTGAATTCATATTTTTTGTATAGAGAACATGCCAGTAATATTTTCAAATTAGTATTACAGCTTATTCCTTATCAACCATCTCTGGTTTTTCTTCAAATCTTTGTTCACCTTTTTTCTCCCAGTTCTCTTAAATTGTACTTGTATAGAACATAATAATGTCATCAGCAAAAGTAAAGTATTTTGTGTGCAATTGTGCTTTTTCTAGACTTCTCACAAGTAAGGCTATATAATTTAAGTCTATCATAATAAATATTTCCTTTGCTACTTTATTTTTATCTTTGAATATTTCTTATTATTCTTGGTAACTGAAAAAACTCTGGTTTACTTAAATTTAATTCAATTCACGTCTCCCTTTTAAATAATCTGCACTACCAACCACTATTGCAATAAATTTCAACAACATTATAAATTTTTAACAATTTTAATTTTCTAGTTTTTATAATTCACAAGTAATGTTTACTATTTGCCTACTGTCAAATTGGTAAAATATAAAAAGTGAGGTTATTGTCGAGACAGTTTTAAAATGGTATCTTAGGTACAATGCGCGACGCCGCGGAGAAAAAACAAACTGCTTAGATCGACGATTTTGAGGACAGGTTTTGTCAATTTTCCCGTATGAGTTCGATCTCCTTGTATAGCCTCCATGATTGTACTTATAAATAATCCTTGAATCCAAAGATGAAACTATGTGTGCCTCATAATTTACTTACTATATTGGAAAGGGGAATAACTTGACTCTTGAATACTTAATTCAAATTCTTATTTCTAAATTTTATTTTATTAACTGCTATAGTCAACTGTAAACAAAAGTTTCACTAAAAGCGTAACTGTTTTTATTTGTGGGAGTTTACTAGCAATTATTGAACACTGACCTTTTGTTATCCACGACAAAGAACCTGAGATATGAGTACCTATGTATTATATTTTGATTTCTCGATGATCTCTTGAAGATGTCAAGTGATAAAAATAATAGAAGTAATAGCTGGCTGAAAATGAGCTAGACACACCTTATTCAAGTTATTTATTGATTGTTGATTAAGAAAGAGAATGTGATTAGAAAATTATGTAAACTGTTTTTAAAAAATGTAAATACCGAAGATCGTAGCAGATTTGTCCATAGTCAATTAGAATGGCATTAAAACGTTCGCCAAATATGGTCAATGAGTGGTAATTATCTAGCCGCCGTGACCTCTGGCGGATATTTGCATATTTATTAGTAGAATCATAACAATTTGCTGCTCATAAAAGTAACGCACGAGAGAGTTTGGAATAGAGAAAATCGATGAAAAATATTAGTCCTTGAAATTTTTTATTGCGTTTCATTTAAAAGTATTTATTCCCAATTACTAAACAAGTAAAGATGTATAAAAAGATTATAGTATTCATAAAAAATACTACACAGAATATAAAAAAATTAGTGAACACTGGAATAATTATCTTTTATGTCCTTTACACTGCAACAAAAAATGTTGATATATTTATACAGGATGTTTCACGAGAGCTTACACTCTCTATATATTGCAGACTACTCACACGATTTCTATAAAAATTGGCACAGATGGAAAACAAGTTTTGGCGAATTTATGGAGAATATTTGGACATACTTGTCACTTTCGGTTATGCCGAGCTGTATGCTATTAACTTTTCGGATTCTACATTAAATTTTGATATCATGTTGTGTAGATTACTCTATATCTAAAATTTATACTTATAGAAATAATAAAAAAATTGACAGGTGCCGACCTTCATAATTATGGAAAATTCTGTGTGAATATCCCCAATATCAAATAAAAAAACATCTTGTCGGATTAATTAGTAGGACGATCAAGGTAATTGGTGACATCTCGAAAATTTCTTTTGTGTATACAGGGTTCGTAAAACAGTGATAAATTTTTTTTTCAACCGTATTTTCATTATTCCACTTAATTCTGAGGCCAAAAATAGGGGCAGTTTATGGTCACTTCCCTGTACCCAACCTTAAGCGTTTTTGAGATATTACCATGTATTTGATAATATTGATTATTTCAGCCTTATTATTGCGTGGGCGCAGGCCGTGCTATTTATTCTTTTATTTTAGCAGGCTGTGTATTCACCTGTCATAATTCAATAGTATTAATTTCACCAACACAAATTCTGCAAATTCTATTCTTCAAGTATAGTCTGTTCGATTTAAACTTTAAAATGGGTTAACACGCTAACTCCCACCTGGGCAGCCGGCTGCCAATTAGCATGGTTCTTGCGACGCCGAGCGAAAAATACGGCGTATTACGAAAACGTCTTAATGTTTTCTTCGGGTATAAATCAATCTAGTGTCATCACACTAACAAATACATAACATATTTTTGATTGGTATATTGATTGGTATATTGATTTAGGCAATATTTTGCATTGTAAGCCGGCTGTACAGGTGGCGTACAAGTAAAGTAAGTATCCAGAATTTGCCATTTGTACAACCGGAGCACATGTATTATCCCTCCTACAATGCGTGGGATTTGAAGGCGCCAAAGCGAGTTGACCGTTTGTTTACTTTGTTTGGGGCAGAGTTTACATGCGGTTTAGTAGTTTTACAACCAATAAGCGTGTTCATTTTATTGTAGTTTTTGTTACTACCAAGTAGCATTTTTAGTAATTTGTGAACCATATTTTTTGGGTAAGTGAGCGATTTTTAACGATTTTATCACTCAATAATACGTTTTTTTTGTTGTTTTTTAGCAGTTTCAAGGAATATGGAAAGTAATAAGAGGCCATTGAGTGACCAATTTTTGAAAAAGCTGAAAATGTTTTTTTGGATCCAGAAAACAGCGAAGTCGACGAGGATTTTGGCAGTGATGATAGCGTCATAGATCCGGATTTCCAGGACCATTCTTCCAGCTCTTCAGAAGACGCTTAATCCGAAGAAGAGTTGAGTGATGATGTTGTTAATCCTGGAAATACTGTGACAGTAACATCTGAATGGAAAGAAGTAACTGGAACTAGTCAGGCATTCTTTGAATTTATGGAAAATGAAGGTATAAACCCAAACTTAATTACAAGTAATTTTACAGAATTGAATGCTTATTTCCTAGTCGTGACGGAAGATTTGTTAGAAACAATGGTTATAGAAACAAATCGAAATGCACAACAGGTATTAGCAAAATTAGGTAGGCCAAAGTTCAAAAGTCGACTGTCACTTTGGAAACCAGTAACTGTACCGGAAATGAGAAAACTTCTAGGTATTGTACTATATATGGTTTTGGTGCGTTACCCGAAGATCGAGGCTTACTGGAGTACACCTCCTATGAATAAGAATAACCTCATTCCAAATGTAATGCCAAGAAACAGATTTCAATCTCTTGTATGCTTTTTTGGCATTTTTCAAATAATGAAGATATGGCAGCCGAAGATAATCGTCTTCATAAAATTTAGCCATTAATTTGTCACTTTAGTCTGAGATATAAAGAGGTAATGCAGTCGGGAAAAGTGATTGCCGTTAATGGAAGCATGGTTCCCTTTCGTGGCCGACTAAAGTTTAGACAGTATATTCCTGGAAAAAGCCATAAATATGGCATCAAGCTTTTTAAGATGTGCGATCAAAAAGGATATACTTATTCATTTTCTATTTATGAAGGCAAGGGGACCGATCAGGAAGGATATCTCCCAACAAGTACGGTGATGAATCTGTGTAAAGAATATTTGGATAAAGGAAGGGTTGTCGTAAACGACAATTTCTATACTAGCATTCCTCACGCAAAGCAACTTTTAAGTCGAAAAACTCACTCCGTTGGTACCCTAAGAAAAAATAAAAAAGATCTACCTAAGGAAGTTGTGTCTGCAAAACTAACAAAGGGGGAAATATTAGGTAAAGAAAATGAAGACGGAATTGTAGTCTCTAAATGGAAAGATAAGAGTGATGTTTTAATGCTCTCTACTTGTCACACTTTGGACGTGGTAAATACAGGAAAACTAAACAGAAAGCGCGAAGAGGTGAAAAAACCTGAATGCATTATTGATTATAACGCCGGAAAAGCGGGCATATTCTTCTCCTGTCCGAAAATCAGTTCGATGGTACCACAAAGTTGCCATTGAATTATTGGTGGGGATATCTGTGTTTAATGCCTTAGTTGTATACAAAGCGGTGCATCAAACATCAAAAATATCTGTTACAAAATTTCGGCTTTGGTGGAGTCGCTTTTGGAAATTTCCCGTGAACGCGAAGTTCCACAACAGGATAAGAAGCGGAAAAAAATACAGTACGAAATGAAAGAGACTGAAGAGAAGTGCGAAAGGAATAGAAGAGTTAGAAAAAGATGTACATACTGTTACAAGAAACTAGCGGCGCAGAAAAATTGGAAAGTAGCATCAAACGCAGCGAAAAGGGTATCTACTTATTGCGACACCTGTGTTGAATAACCTTTCATTTGTATTCAGTGCTTTCCTGATCATTTTTGAGTGAGTAATTAATTTTACGCTGTGTACCAAATAATGAATGAAATTATAATTATATTTCACTTTTTTCACATTCGCATGATCCGATTGCGGAACCAATGGTGCACATGATTACTTGTACGCCGAACAACAATTCTATATGGGGAATTAAACCTAACCTGGAGCACCGGCGTACAATTTATATTAAACACAGACCTGCTCTTGTACGCCGGCGCTCCAGGTGGCATGATAATGATATAGACAGTTAACGTGTTAAAAGAGTAGGGATGGAACTTATGTTTTTTTTATTAATTCGTTGAATGGATACCAATGGTACACCTAAATCTCTCGCACCACAACACCACAACGTAAATACACTTCGGGATAAGCATCATAGTATCCAAGAACATTGATTTCATGATCAATATTATCTACAACAGGCTTCACTTTCTTTATTATCATTATTATTAATAACAGACTTCAGTTTCTGAACGTTTGCTCGAAAACAACCAAATTGTGTTGAACTGTTTAATATTCTCTTCAGTGTGTGACGACTGGGTCGGGGTCTATCTTGATATCTTGTAGAAAATAAACACATGTTTTAGTAACAAGTCTGTCACATTCACCATATTAAAAATAAATTCAGATAATCTTCATTTTCGGCATTAGAATCAAATGAAATAATAAAAATATGGTAGTTTCATTTAAAAAAATTGAGATATTTGACATTTCTGAAGTTGAACTTTTCATCACTTTTTTACGAACCCTGTTTACAAAAAAAGAGTTTTCGACATGTCACCAATTACCTTGATCGTCCTACTAATCAACCCGACAAGATGTTTTTTATTTGGTATTGGGGATGTTTACACAGAATTTTCAATATTATGGAGGTCTGCACCTGTTAATTTTTCATTAAAAATTTATATCTCGATAAGTATAAATCTTACACAAAGTGACATTGAAATCCATAGTAGAATCCGAAAAGTTTATAATGTACAGGGTGTTACTTTTAAAATAACAAAGTTGTCGTTCACTTTCGGTATAACCGGAAGTGACATGTATGTCAAAATATTTTCCATAAACTCGCCATATCTTGTTTTCCATCTATGCCAATTTTTATAAAAATCGTGTTAGTAGTTTCCATTATATAGATAGTGTAATCTCGTCCTGAAACAGCCTGTATAGTGTATATATGAAAAAAAAGTACCTCAGAAACCCTACAGCATGGAGGTAAAGAGATAGTTAAAAGTTTCATTGCAAGCATATCCAATGATATTGTGTGAACAAGTTAATGATAAAATGATTCCATTTTGATTGCGCAAATTCAAAAACTATTCCCTGCGACTCTAAGAATTGCAGTGTGTTCGAAAGGATTTTTTTTGGAATTTTAATCAAATGAATGGAAATTATTTTTAAATTTGTGTGATCTAAAAGATGTTCATCCGCAATAACCGCCTAATTTTGAATTTCCCATAATATTTACGTAAGTGTTTCATTTTATTATTTTTAGATCACATTGTTCATACAATTATAGCAATTTTTTTGATAATAAAGCATATTCATCTTTCTAGCTTATTTAAATACAAAGATATATGTTAATGAAACTGTACTAACGAAAAATTTAATGTTTTTATGTAGGCACAACTTAACTAAAAGTTGATCCAAAGTCCACATATGCAGCACAAAAGTTTTATAAAACTAAACTCTTTATTGTTTATTATTATTATCAAGACACAAGACAATCCTTAGAGCTAAATAGGATCAGCTTTCTCGAAAAATAAACACTCTTGTGTCTTGTGTATACCAAAAACTAAAACCATATTTTTGTTTGCCCTGGGACGCCATATTAAATTTTATTTGACGGGTCGCTGGATTGCCGGATAGTTTTGACACTTGTCAATTTGGAGCACATGCGTAATACGAGTTTCATGCAAAAATCCTTACATCTTAGATGTTAAGTTGGAAGTAAATCAACTTCAATGTCACCTCTTACATGATACATATTAAATCTCGAAATTTTACGTGATCATAAACGTACTTCTTTCTGCCCTACTCAATGCATTATTAATCTCACATGTTACACGAGCATAAGCCCACTATAGAAAGAAAATCCATTTAATTTTTGATATTAAATTGAAAATATGAGCAGGAAAAGCTGGATAAACAAAGATTCAAATATTGTGTAAGTTGAGATGGATATTTATTATACAAATGAATATTCAATACATGGACATGTAGAAATAACAAGTTGAAGAATTTGTTTTATATATATAAAAGAGGGAACTGATATTTCAGTTATATATGAATTATTATACATATTTAAAAATGAATCTCAATGATGAATAAAATTCGAATCAATCAAATAATAATTACATTTGGAAATAATATGAAAAGAGGTTTGAAAATCGAAAAAGCTTCTAAAAATATAATATAGATTCTAGATTTTTGTAAATTAAACATTCGATATTTATAACAGCTAAATTTTGTATTCGTATGTTGCAAAAATAATTAAGAATAATTTGAAAGTTATTTAATTTACAGTAAATTAAGCATTGAGCCAGCCTGAGATAGAGTTTGAAATCAATTAAATTCAATATAAATGGAAAGTTATTCTATATAACATCGTAATTTGACAAATAAATATGCTTTGAATGGATTATAGTGAAGTATCCATTTATCTTGAAATATGGATATACATGATCATATAGCCACAAAAAGGCAAGTTTTTACTGACCCTGCATAACATATTGAAATGTTCAATTTTAATGTTTACTGTTTTTGCACTCTAAATATCTTCCGGCCCTCCCTGTAACCCTCAATAGATACTTTAACCTATCTGTTCATATTTCTATGAAATTAAATTTTTTTAAATTCTGTGGTAAATTTAAAAACAGGAAACTATCATTATTGATTTTTAGTCCGAATACAATAATTATTGTCTATTCCACCGAAAGATACATTTTAAGAAATATTGAAACATTTTTATATTTGAAATGTTATCGGCAAAGATAGCGTTTCATTTCTTTGGAAAATATTTTAAAACATTTTTTTGTCTTCTTTCATAATAGTTCCCATATTAAATTGTATTATTTATTTGTATTATATTCAAATTGGGATATCGGAACATCATTTTTCGTCGAGGATGCGGAGCTTCTACATATATTAATCCTTTCAATAGATCCCCAGTTCTATGCCCGAGAGAAGAAAGAATTTTCGAATAAAATACACCGAATAAAATGATAATATTCATCCTAAATCATATCCATAGCCCAATATTTTACAGGTGCAAGAAAATTTCATTTCTCAACCATTCTAAGCGACGAATCAAATAATCATTTCCTTTTAACTTCTAAGAGGTGTGAAGGATCTGCTCTGGCGGGAGATTTCCGATTATGAGTAAGAGAGGTGGTATCTCGCTGATAAAAAACAGTGGGGAAGCACTTTATTAAGTTCAAACTCAATTTATGTAAAACAGCGCAATCTTCAATATAATCAACGCGAAATAGTAATCAAGGTTTAAGTGGCCGATTGTATTTCACGAGCTGAACGTATTAGAACTAAAAAGAACCGGTATATGGATGTTGAATTAAAGTAGAGGGGAAAAGGCGCACTCGTATAGAAACAGAAACACTGGTCCACCCACGTGCACACTTGACAGCTCCATGCAACGTTCAGCCGCTATTTTCATAAAAGTTGTTCTGCGAACGCAAGTCTGACGGAATATTGTTAATTGGACTGGGGCATTGAGAAAATTTCTAGACCACAATGAATTTATTCGCGTTTTTTTTTTCTCCAATTAAGTGTATCTCCGATAGATAACCATCACTTGATATTATCTTATTTGTTTTTCTGGATTTTGTGACTTTTTATATTATCTGGTCTTTCATTCCGCAACTTTTTTTTATTTCTTCTGCTGACTCCGTTAAATATACAGTGCGTCTATAAAGTAACGTAGAAAATTTAAATCAAAAATAGTCGGAATTTTCTCATATTACTGTTTATTTAGCTAATAATGAATGTGTGCGTTATTTAATGGACGCATTTTATTATACAATAACCTAAAAATGTTCTGCACTACCTGACTTCTTGTGTTCTAGTATTAGAATACATACCCAGGTGAAATGAAGTTTTTTTTTTGTGGAGAGTGAAGGCAACAGTGCGAGGTGCAGTGTTAATCTCACTCAAGGAGAGACTGGTGTGTGCGAGAGGTGTGAAGTGGAGGATGATGTGGGGCATGTGTTTAGATGCTGGAGGAACGAGCAAGTGCTGAAGAAGTTGGAGAGGAAACTAGGGGAGGCGGTGTAATGGGAAAACATGGTGGAGATAATGTTGAGGGGGGAAGAGGAATGGATGGAGGTGAGTGGAGTAGTAGACAGCATGGTTAGGGGAAGAGAAGAACTCGATATGGCATGAGAGGCAGGAGTGATAGGAGTGATAGAAGATGACGGTGTGAGCGGAGAGTGTGTAGGGGACCGCCGCCCGTCTCGAAGTATGCTAGGGTAGTGATTCAGAGGCGGGGTTCTTTAGTATATTCTTCTTTATTTGCTACATTTTTTGATAATTCACTCTTCTTCTTCTCATCCCGCCTCTTATTCATCCAATTGCAATTTTGCTTTTGTCTTAATTTGCTGTTGACTTTTCCATTGTTTCATGAATGCATATTTTGAATAGCAAGAAAAATACAGTACAAAATCTTCTTCAGTCCAGTATGCAGTGGATCTTTTTGTTTTCAAGCCTCGAGGAGGAGATAAATTTGGTACAAATGCTGAATCGTCCTAGTAGATTTAGATAATTTAAACGAAAGTCGTCGAAAGGTTATTTCATTATGCATACCAAATTATCAAATTAAATAGAGTTGGCATTTATAAGTTGCAGTACTTACCAGTTTTGGGTTGAAATAATAGTCACTTAGTGTAAACAATGTACAAAATGCTATAATATTATGTAGAATTGACTCACTTGCAGCCCCTTGTGAACCACATACTACACTATCATAATAAAATTCGATATTTTTTGGCGTGAACGTACTCAAAATGATTCGACGTGTTGTAGAAATGGGGAGTCCGCGCAAAATGTATATTGACTTTCCATATAACTCAAACGAAAACTATTTGGGTCCTTAACTGGAGCATAGTCCATTTTTCTATAATTTTTATCGTAAAATATATATGTTTTTGCGTCGACCGTGTATTTTTGACCTATAGTAATGTATACAAAATAGTTCTTTAATGTCCCTTATTAATGATCGAATTTTATTAATAAACGATTTCGGTATAGGCAACCAAACAAACAATCATATTGACATATTATTGGTCTAATGCTGACTTCTCTCTATAGAATACATCTGGTTTTTTACTTACACATAGTTTTTGTTATATTATTTCTCAAAACTATGATAATTATTGATGGTAAAACATACAAAAAAGTATAGAAAAGAAACGAGCACAGTGGGATGCGAACTTCACAATATTCTCCTATGAAACAGGATTTGGAAAAATTATATATATCCAGTACAGTCGACAGAAAAATAGATGATTCGGTGCCAAATTTCTGTCTTAACTTCGGGTAATATAAGTAAGGAGTTGCAAGTATTTTCCTAAAGAGTATAAATGAAATACCTCTGGAAAATTCAACCCCCCATACAGATTATTTTCCCTAAATTCTGGGAGAAAAGCGCGGAGTTGGTACCACTGCCAGTAAGTTCTGCAATGCGTACTTTATTTTTGTTAATAAATTATAGGCTATAGACCTAAAATTAAACTGATGGTTTGCGAACTAGAAAAAAATATATAACTCAATTGCCTATTCCCTTGGCTGCGAATCACAGCTATATAAATGAACAAAAATATCTGCAAATTAGGAAAGTAGCAAACAACCAGTCGAATTGACAGAAACCGCACTGCCCGCCCTGAATGAAAACCTACACATTCTTAAAGTATTTACGTGATTAATGCAGTAAATTGAAACATGCAAGCCAGAAAGACGATGTTTTCAGCTCTTAGTCTCAAATACAATTAAAAATCTCAAATAAAGAACTATTTGAATAATTTTTATTCAAAAATTTTGTTCACGCGGTAATTGAATTGCCAAAAGTTAATCGGGTATAAAATTATGATATTATAGTGTTGTGTGTGCTCAAGCATAATAGAAAAGCTAGTTTTTTGTGGTTAGAATGAAGATGTGAATTTTCTTGGTAATATACTAATTAATATGGATCACTTATCACGGTAAGACTAATACTATAATAATTTTTAATTAATTAATATCAATAGTTTCATGCTGTCTTGAATAATAACAAAATTCTCGGTTTACACAATTTGCAACTATTTTAATTTTTTTTTATTTAAGAAAAATAAAGCTCATCAACCCTTTAGGTTATTAGCGCTACCAAATGAACAATAAATACTAAGTAGTACTATAGTATAGGTATGGAAAAACAAACAATTTTAATAAGTAATTATAAAATTTTGTGCAGAAACTGAATAGCACGTAGATAAGCTACCAAGTTTTCCATTTTGTATTCTTCTCCGAGCAACTATTTTAATGAAGATAGTATTTGAAAATATTTCAGCTAAATTTGGAAATTCCAGGATAAAAAACAGTATTTTCAATAATAAAAGTTTCATGATAAAAAAAGGAAAAAACTACTGCTATTTCCAAAAATATACAGTTTGTTTCCATTCAGTTAAATTGTTTTGACTTATGGAACACAAAAAATTGTTTATAAAGGTTTTTTTAACACAAGCAGGACTCAAATTCGGTAGCGCCTTGTAGAAAATAGCTAGTTAGAATAATTATTGCAAAATAAATATTAAGTCTGTAGTAATAAAATTTTATTAAATGGTTGGAGGATTGTTCATTTCGGTCTTAACGGTTTGGTAGCCTAATCAAAAAAGCTTTGCGTTATTTTCTGAATTATTTCGAAAAACTATAGACCACGGTCGCTCAACGGGTTTGGTAAACTGCACACCAATAATCCTTTGATGAGTTTTTTAAACTGAAATAATTAAAGGGACCGCAATCCCATGGGTAAATTCCATAACAAGCTCTAAGTGGTAGGAATTATTCGAAATTCGGGTATTCTATCGACTGATTTTTAGACTACGTAAATTGTCACAAGGATAATTATTGATTTTTTCAAGTGAACACTTCTCTAGGCGCGTTGATCACTTTTTTTTGATGATGAAAAAACATGGCTTTTTCGTCTTCGTCGCGCTTTTATGCAACACACAATACTCATTCGTCATGCTTTTATGCTACACACAATACTTTTGGTTATGCAGCACAATTAATAATGAAGCGTATATAGGGTTGCATAAAGCATCGTCACGCTTTCCATGAGCTATATGTATACTGTGTATATATGTGTACTTTTTTTATAACTTACGCTTACGATAGAATTTTTGAGCGAGATTCATTTATCGGCGTTTTCACTTCTGTCGGCAGTCCCATGACTGGACTCTACGTTTTTTTTTTATTAAATTAACGTGCTCGGCTACTATGTTACTACTACGTAATAGTGTTAATAATACATTGTACATTGGATTAAATGTTGTGGTGAAGTTGAAAATTTTTCAGGAACTGTAGGACGGTATTTGCTTCGTTGGGGTTACTCAGCAATTCTTGTAAATTGGAATTAAGGTGGAGCTGCTGTCTTTTTGATAGGTATTGGTGACATTCAGTGATGATGTGTTTGTTTGTGATGATGCATTGACAGTTTAAACAATATGGTCGACTGTAAAGTGACATCAGGTAGCCGTGGGTATGTTTGGTGTGTCCAATTCGTAGTATTCTCATCACTGCTAAGTTTTGCCTCGAAAGTTCTGAAGGTTCGGTAAATTATAGATTTTAAAATTCTACAATTCAATAAAAACTTTGTTGATGCCACAATTTTGCCACCATAGGCGTACGAGTAATATTTTTAGGTTTACAAAAAAATTATTATAATTGAGAAGTTGAACTATGAGGCCAGTTTTACTTTATTCGTACACTAAATATGTTTGATGGAGATATGTGTAACATAATGATCGATAATATGATGTATTTATATACAAAAGTTTTACATAACACTCGAAAGGTGAACATTCTCAATTTATACATAATTATTTATTATATAATACATATTCCATGGAATATGTCCATATACAGGCTGTTTCACGACAAGCTTACACTATCTATATATTGGAGAGAGACTACTAACACGATTTCTGTAAAAACTGGAATAGATATGTTATGGCGAATTTATAGAAAATATTCAGACATGCATGCGATAACTTTGTTATTTTAAATGTGACACCCTGTATATTATCAATTTATCGAATTTGACATCAAATTTTGAGGTCGCTTTGTGTAGAATACCATATATCTAAAATTTATACTTACTTACTTACTTATACTCGAGATAATTTTTTTAATAAAAAATTGACAAGTGCAGACCTCCATATTGAAAATCCTATACATCCTAACAAAAACAATAACAAATGAAAAACATCTTGTCGAGTAGAGGACGATCAAGGTAATTGGTGACATTTCGAAAACTTCTTTTTTGTATACAGGGTTGTTGAAAAAATGATGAAAAGTTCAAGCTCAAAAATGTTAAATATCTTCATTTTTTAGTTTTTAATTTAAAAAGAACGGAGATGAACTGACTACATCGGACATTATTAATTTGCGGATAATAGAAATTCTAAAAAGAATAAATTACTCCAGACTGATAATTGTCAGCTTCAGGTAGGGCTGGGATCTGAATAGAGTAGGGTTCTGGTATTTAACTTGCAAGGAAACACAATGTCAGATAAGAAGGAGGATATGATAAAGGAAATAATCGAAAAACTAAACAAAATGGATAAAAAAATGAACAATTATCAAGAACAAATAAAGAAAATAACTAACGAAAATAATGAATTAAAGAACAAAGTCACCCAAATGGAACAAAAAATCGAAATGCAGGATAAAAGGATACAACAACTAGAAAAATAAAGCAAGAAAAATAACCTTGTAGTATACGGAATAGAAGTAACTGAGAACGAAACGTGCGAATTAAGAAACAACAAAATTAAACAAATTTTAGATAAAATGAAGGTTAAAATAAACATGGAAGCAGATATAATACAAACGAGAAGAATCGGTAAAAAAGAGACAGACAATAACAGCAATAGACCATTATGGCAAGAACTATCAAGAGAAGAAAAAAAAAATAGAAATGATAACAGAAGCCAAAAACTTGAAAAGTACAAAAATATGGATATCAGAGGATCTACCAAAAGCAATACAAGATAAACGGAAAGCTCTTATCCCCTATCTAAAATCGGCTAGAGAAGAATGATGTAGAGCAAGTATAATATATGATGAATTAAGAGTGGAGGACACAATATATACCTTGGAATAGTGGAACACAATAGAGAAGAAGAAACGAAAACAGATGCAAACAAGGAAAAAGGAAGAACGGCTAGCCAGTGGTCGCCCAGCATCGAAGACGACGAAAATATAGCACCAACTCGGAAAATGATACAATCAGGGTACCCAAAAAACTAGAAGATATAGACGAAGATAAATTGAACAATAATAGTATTAAGACTAGTATTAAGGGTAGCAGTAAGAATAGAAGTAGTTTTAGCAATAAGGATAAAGAAGAAACTAATAGGAAATTCAAACACAAAAATAATAATGGTAGGGGACAGGATAGAAAAAATGATCAGAGCAGTCAATGGGGAAAAATAATCATATACAATATATAAATAGTGCACACCAAGAACATGTAAATATAGGTATATGGAATATTAATACATTAACAGGAAAGGAAATCGAAATAACGGAGGAAATGAATAAAACCAAAGTACATATTCTAGGAATAAGTGAAACAAAGAGAAAATGATCAGGACAAATAAATTTAAGAAATAATCACGCATTACATTACTCCGGGGTAAAAGTAGAACAAAGAGCAAAAGAGGGAGCAGGAATAATTTTAACAGAGGAAATAAACAAAAAGGTAATACATATCAAAGATATAAATTCAAGAATGCTAGTTCTAAGTATACGACTAAAAGAAATATTAAATATAATACAAATATATGCACCTGTTGAAGGAACAGGAGAGGAACAGGTTTCAGAATTTTTCATACAATTACAGGAAGTAGTGGATGATATAAGAGAGCAAAACGAAAACATAATCATTATGGGGGATTGGAACGCAAGAGTTGGTAAAGACTACAATCGAGAAAAATTGGCTGAATGGGAGTTCATGGAGAGGAAACAACGAACAGAAATGGTCTTAAGATTATAGGTTTTTGTCAAAGCAACGATCTAATAATAGGAAATACGATGTAGAAACAAAAACTAGAAGATAAATATACCTTTGTAGCGGAAGAAAGAAATGCAAAAAGTTCAATCGACTACATAGTTTATACACAAAAGCTATCAAATATAGTGAAAAAAGTAGAGACAAGAAAAGAGGCTGAGCTCGGAACAACACACAGGTTAGTAGTAGCGGAATATGGAGAAAAAATAATGAATACAGAAGAAGTAAGATTCAGTAGAATTGCAATAAGTAAATTAAGAAACACAGGAAAACATCTAAATATCAGGAAGGAACAGACAGGGAATTCGCAAAAATGATTAATGAAAACAACGAATGGACACTCGAAAAACGGTGGACAGTATTCAAACAAATAATACTTGAAAAAGCAGAGGATATATGTGGAAGAATTAATTTCAACAAACATTTAAAAAGGACTAAGTGGTGGAACAAAGAAATACAAACATTAGTAAAAGAAAATAAAACTTCATGGAAAAAAAGCTTCAAACAAAAACACAAGAAGATAAGGAAATATATATAACGGCATGAGAAACATAGTCAAGGAAGCGGTTAAGAAAGCGAAAAGGGACTCCTGGAAAAAATTTGGATGAGATGTCAGAGACACATGCATCAGATAATAGAAAAAATTTTGGACAGCAATAAAAAGACTACGAGGAAGTAAAGGAAAATATATAAGGGCAAAAAAAAATAAAAATAACGAACTGAAGACCGAAGTAAATCAAATACTAAAGACTTGAGAAGAACACTATGAAGAACAATGTAGTAATAGGTCGAAGAAGAAAACATCAAATATAGTTGAAGACGAATGGAATGAACATAAATACCATGCATTCCAAAGAGAAGAAATGGAAGTGGCTATAAAGAAACTTAAAATAGGAACAGCCAGTGGGGAGGATGAAGTAGCGCCAGAGATGATAAAATGGTTAGGAGAAAAGGGAAAAGAATGGCTGTGTATCATATGCAGGGAAGCATGGGACACTCAAAAAATCCCCAAAGACTGGGAAAATAACCTTATACCGCTAATACATAAAAAAGGGGATCAGACACTGTGCAATAATTATAGACCAATATGCTTAGCCCAAACCAGCTTTAAGATATATACGAGAATAATAGAGATCCGATTAAGACGTTATATACAAGCAAAAAGAGGAACAAGCAGCTTCTAGACCAGGATGACAAGCAAATGACAATATATACATTTTAAGAAGGCTAATTGATAATACAACAGAAGCGGAAGAAGAAATGTATTCAACATTTATAGAATTGAAGGCAGCTTTTGACACAGTGGAAAGAGAAAAAAATTGGGAGGTATTGGAAGACTTAGAAGTACCGAAAGTTCTAATTAATATAATTAAAAGCACATACGAGACTATCAAAGTAAGAGTGCAGATAGGAGGTCAAAGGTCGGAAGAGCTTTTAATGAAAAAAGGTATAAAACAAGGTGGTAGCTCAAGCCCACTAATGTTTGTCATTATTATGGACAAAATAGTGAAGGAAATAAAAAGACAAGGAGGAAATCTGGACATAATAATAGGGTACAGAAACATGGTGCCGGCCAGATTAAGTAATCTACTGTATGCAGACGATATTGTACTCATAGCAAAATCGAAAAATAAAATGCATAAACTAATCAACCTATTGGCAAGAGAAATAGAAAATATGAAAATGACAATAAATACAGAAAAAACCAAAGTAATGATAGTAAATGAAAAACAGTGAGAGGGGAGTAATTACAAGGAATTGAAATGTAATCACAAAACAATAGAAAGAGTAACAACTTATAATTACCTAGGAAGTATCATAACGGAAGAAGGGAAAATAGATGCTGAACTCAATAACAGAGCAAATAAATCAACAAGATTATATTATTCCTTAAATCGAACAATACTAAGCCATAAACACATTGATATGGACACAAAGCTGGGGATCTACAACAAAATTACAGTACCAACTATACCTTATGCTAGTGAGAACTGGGTACCTACTGCAGAAAAAGCAGGAAACAAAAATAAATGCAATGGAAATGAAACATTTAAGGAAAGTAGCAGGTAAAACAACATGGGACAAAGTAAGGAACGAAGAAATCAGAAGCATAACTAATCAAGAACCAATAATATCAAAGATTAAAAAGAAACAATTAAACTGGTATGGCCACCTAGTAAGAATGAAGCAAGATAGAATTGGGAGAAAAGTTAACGAAATGGGAATATTAAGAAAAAGACAAAGAGGAAGACCCAGGAGGAAATGGATAGACCAGATTGAAGAAATTGGGAAGAACAAAGGAAAAACTTTAGGAGAGATGAAGGCATTGGCCAGGGACAGAAGAGAATGGAAAAAATGGATACAGAAAGAACTTCAATCAAACGCCTAAGAAGGCATAAGGATAAGAGAAAGAAAGAAAGATAATTTACAGAGTGAAGATAATGTTAAATAATTTAACACAATTTGGTTGTTTTCAAGCAAAAGTTAAGAAAGCGAAGCAAAAAAATAAAATAAGTTCATCGAATGTGAAGATAAATTCAGTAGCACACCTCCCAATATTTTGCAGTTAGCTGCGAACACTACCGAGAACCTACCAGAAAAATCAAGAGGAATATATGAAAAGGTATATCAGCAATTTATGGATTGGCTTACAACAAATAATGTAAATTCATTTTCTGTAATCGTACTCTTGGCTTATTGTGGAGAAATCGCTAGGAAATTTAAACTATCTTCATTGTGGGCAACATATTCTCTGTTAAGGAGTGTTATAACTTTTAACTTTGAAAAATAATATAAATATCGAAAATTACTCAAAATTTAGAGCCTATTTGAAAAGGCAATCAGAAGGTATTAAAAACAAAAAATAAAAAATTTAACACCCTGATCAAATAAAACTTTTTTTAAATGAAGCTCCTGATCTACATCTACAGTAGGTACTTTAGGTACTTGTTAATAAAGGTATGTTAATAAAGGTATGTTATTAAAAAGTATAACAGAAATTTACCTACTTATAATACTTTTTAAAAGAATAATAATGTATTGAAGCCAAATATTTTCAATGATTAACAAAATTTACAAACACGAATGATTCAGCTAATATTTATTAAATAAAATTCATGGTGAGTCAAAACTCAAGTACATTATTTTCTCAGTAATTTTAAATGGATCACCCTGTATTTTGTCGAAGAGTACTATTACCATTCTCCTATTTTTATCAAGCATTTTCCATACCTGAAGTTATTAGATCTTGAGATACATATTTCCATTTTTCTATGTGATAATTCGGTATGTAATAGTTGACCAGATCCAGATGTTAGTTTTCTGTTGAAGATTTACAAAAATACTACACCAATGGAAGAAACAACACATAACATCAACTTTTGATGGTATCTACTTACTGAGCTCCATCGAACTAATCAATCACCCGTGTCGACCTTTTGCCAACTTTTTTTGTAAATATGTTTCCATATTGAAATTCACATTTTTGAATGAAAAATTTTAAATAAATATATAAAATATGTATCTATTGCTGGTGTGGAAATTACCTGTGTAGTTAAGGCATCAAATTTTAATAGTGCAATTCATCTGTCGGATTAAGCGACCAGGTAGTCTTGGAGTGGAATATGAAATTTTCCCTTCAGTTCTACATGATATACAAAAATTATTGATATAAACGGGATCTCCGAATTACTGTATAAAAAAATACTAACCTCTTTTTTGAGAAATAAAGGGAAATTGTGTTTTCACTCAACAAGCTGGGACTTCTATTAAACATAGACAATTATCAGCTAGCTAAAAAGCTGTTAAACTATCGTTGCATACAAAATACGGTCTTAAAAGCGCTAACTTTTAAGCCGAGTTTATCCAAATACGGTGCAAACGGCAATAAACGTCTTGTTGAACAATATTTACCGTATTAATTTCAACATTTACGAGTTGTCAAAAGATATCATTTGATTTTATAGTTACCAATATCGTTTTTAAATGTTTAAATTTCTGCTAAAGAAGAAAACAAGTGCATTACATCGTTCCGTTTCATAATGATACTTTTTAAAGATATAATTTTACCGGAAAATTCAACAAACATAACAAGCAACATTGTTCATTATTTTAAAAATTCTGCGTGCTAAGTAGTAGTTAGCTAAATTAACAGTTCTAAAAATCTTGAGGCGACAGTCAATTCAGACGATTTGAAGGGTTAATAACATCAAATTGTCAATGGTAAAATTGTTTGCGTAAAGATAGCAGCCTCGTTGAGTTATTTAAAAATGTGTTAGTTGTGTAATTCATTACAATGGGGGACTATGGTCTTAGATTGTAACGCATCAATTTCGGAAATACTCACCGAAGGAAGGGAAATTTCAGCTATTCAAACCAAGTAATTGGATACAAATATTAATATTTGTGAAGATCATGTCTGATTGGCTGAAGTTTATGCTGGAGCTCCTGATTTCTCGTCAATAATGTCAATTGCGCTACCTATATCTTTCATCCAATGACGATTGGTTTTATTGACGTGAAATCAAGAGCTCCAACATAAATTCCAGCAAATCAGACATGATTTTTACAAATATAGATATTATTCAAATATCGGGTTTGAAGAGCCGAGGCTCAGTATACGTATATTTACAAATAGCGTGAACCTTAACATGACAAATTCATTCTGAAATATCCCATCCCCAGTGGTAGAAAATCAAGGGGAGCCAAGAGAAAACACTTGCGGTTTGAATGAAATAAAAAAGCATATAAAAAGGGTTTTCTTCATTTTCCATGTATGTATGATGTAGTTCATCCATCCACCTTTTTTTTTTTTTTTTTCGGGCCGAGATGGGAAACTCATGTTCGAATGGGTCCAGGACCCAAACAGTGTTGGACTCATCCCCAAGGAGATGCCTACCAACCAAACCCACCTCAAACTCGCCGTTACCCCTCGCCTCGCAATCGCTACCCTAGCATATTTCGAGACAGGCGGCGGTCCCTCGCACACTCTCCGCTCACACCGTCATCTTCTCCCTCCTATCACTCCTGCCTCTCATGCCATATCGAGTCCTTCTCTTCCCCTTACCATGCTCTCTACTACTCCACTCACCTCCATCCATTCCTCCTCCCCCCTCAACATTATCTCCACCATGTTTTCCCAGTACACCGCCTCCCCTAGTTTCCTCTCCAACTTATTCAGCACTTCCTCGTTCCTCCAGCATCTAAACACATACCCCACATCATCCTCCACTTCACACCTCTCGCTCACGCCAGTCTCTCGTTTCCCAAGCTTGTGGAGGTACCCTACTCTCGACCCATGTCCAGTGAGCACTTGTGTCATCAAGTAGTTCACCTCCCCGAATTTCCGGTCCATTCAATCTCTCCTATTCCCAATCGCTCCTTTTTGCGCGCCCTCATTTCCTCCCACTTTCTCTCCATTTCCTCCTCCATCCATTCCCGTACCTCTTCTTTGGTCGCACCCCTCCAGCGTTTGCTCCTAGCTCTAGCCAACACGTCCAATGGGTAGGACCTTGCCAGCACCGCTGCTGCCAGTCCACCCACTGTCCTGTACCCCTGCACCACCCTCAGCAGTATCCCTCTCTGCACCCGCAGAAGTGGCCTAACCCTCGCATTCACCCCCGCTCTTTCACCCCACACCTCCACACCGTACAGCATACTCTGCTCTACCGTCCTACCAATTACCCTCCTCTTCCACTCTCCCGGCCCTTTCACATAACACATCAATCTCCCCAGCCATGCTGCCCTCACTTTACCCTTCTCTGCCGCCTTTACCATATGGGTTTTGAAGGATAATTGGCTATCCAACCACACCCCTAGGTATTTCACAGACTCCATGCGAATTCTCCTTCCCTTAACCATCACCCCCACTTCCCTTGCCCTGCTCCGTCCCTTCACTAGCAACCCCACCGTCTTATCTTCCGCCACTTCCAGTCCGCACCGCTCTATCTTCTCCACAATCTTCCTGCACATTCTCTCCGCCTTTCTTTCTATCTCCGCCTCTCCCTTTGCCGTACATACCAGACACACATCATCCGCATACACCGTAATCTCACATCCCTCTTCACATACTATCCCACAAACCTCATCAAACACACACTTCCAGAGCGTCGGTCCAAGAACCGAGCCCTGGGGCTCTCCAGCCTCCATCTCATATCTCCTCCCTCTGGATTCTACAATCACACGCCCCGTCAGGTAGTCCTCCACCAGGTTAACCAACCCCTGCTCCACTCCAAGCCTCAGCAACGCGCTCAACACTGCCCGTTTGCTGACACTGTTGAACGCGTTCCCGACGTCGAAGAACACGAGTAGGGCCAATTTCTTCTTCCTCCAGCTGCCTTCCCTAGCTCTTCCCACCAAACCCATCACCTTGCTCAGTGCCGAGATGCAAGATTTCCCCTTCGTGAACCCGTGCTGGTTTACCCTAAGACCCCCATTCCTACCAACTTCCTCCTCAATCCTATCCCTTATTATCCCCCCCATCAATTTACCCATACCACACAGCTGGCTGATAGGCCTATAGTCCTCCGCCCGCTTTCCCTCTCTACCTGCCTTCTTCATTAGTATCACCCTGGCTACCTTCCATCTTTCCGGGAACTCCTCCTCCCTCAGCACCCTGTTGAATAGTTCCCAGAAGTACTCCCTATTGTCATCCAACAGCCTCTTCACCATATCACCCCTCAGGCCATCTATCCCTGGGGCTTTCTTCACTTTAATGTTTTTCCCCCAATCCTCTAGCTCCCACTTCTCTACCGGCCTTATCCCCCTTATTTTCACTACCCCCCTTGTATATTGGATTTCCTGAATTCTGCCACCCACTCCCTTCTCCCCCTTCGAACAATTTCTCTATAATCTCCTTCTCCCAATCCTCCTCTAGAACCTCGTTCCTAATTCCACCCATCCTCTTCACCGCTATCTCATACGCCTTTCCCCCTGGATTGTTTTCCAATTCCCCCAGTAACTCTTCCCACTTCCCTCTTTTTTCTCTCTCCACTCTATGCTCCAGTTCCTTCTTCTTCTCTTTATATCTCCCTCTTCCCTCTATCCTTCCTCTTCCTCTTAGCAACCGTCTTCGTTCTTTCTTACACTCCCTCCACAGCTCCTCTATTTCCTCATTTCACCAGTAATTGGCCCTCCGCTCACGCCTATTGCCCCTTTTTCCCTCTCTTTTGCAGCCCTGTATCACATTGTACAATTCATCTGCATCATGTCCAAGTCCCCTTCCTACCTCTTCTCTTACTTTCTTCCTCATACTCTCTGCCTCGGCTTTGGTCCACTTCCATTCCTCACTAAATCCTTTCTCTCTTTCCTTATATCCGTCTCCACATACGTATGTAAGCTCAAGCTTTCCTCATCCTCCAGCACCCCCCAACTAAACACTCTTTCCCACAGCCATTCATCACATGCTGTTATATCAATGAATGATGAACCCCCGTCACCCCTCACGAAGGTGGGCAGTAGTCCATCATTCAGCACCACCAACCCGTTGGATGTTAACACTTCCTCAAGGATCTCCCCTCTCATGTCCGTTTTCTCCCCCCCCCCCCCATATAGTATTCTTCGCATTGAAGTCCCCCGCCACCATTCTCTTATGATCCTCCTTTTTCCTTTTGACACCCTCAGATCGTCCTCTAATCCTGTCATGCTCCTCTCATATTCTTCCAGGCTGACATTTGGGCTTATATACACACTGTACACCACCATGTCTCCCATTCGCACTACCACCCATCCATTTCCCTTCCTCACTTCATCCGCCCTCAATCCATCCCCCACCACTCTTATTCCTGCTTCTCCTGTATCGTCCATAATCCATCCCTGCTTCCCCACATATCTAGCATTCACCTCGGATCCACACTTCCCTCCTAAAAATCACTTCATCCAATATATCATGCGCTATCCTGCATTTCCCTAAATTTATCTGTAACACTCTCCATACATCGACGATTAAAAATATCACAACCTTAAAACACGCCTTTTTGGAATAATTTTGTTGAAAAACTCAATTTTGGCTTTATAAATATTTAGTACAAAAGTGTGTTGATTAGTATATTTTGTTTGGCATTAGTTTCCTAGTTAAGATCAGCACACCGAGTCGAAGTCGTTGTGAGAAGATTGAATTAACATAAGAGGGAATTCTTGTTAAACAACTTCGTCCGAATGAATTAATACATTCGCCGATAAGAGTGCTTGGAGAATATCCGTTATTATCTTATTTCCATTTAAATGTAGGTATTGAGTTAATGCCTATGACCGCAAAAAAACAACCTTTTCTGATCCGTTCTTCTGCTTTGTCGAAAAGAACCTTAAAAGGTTATGTGGCAAATGTTTAACACGTTGCTTACGTCCATGTAAAATTCCTCATTTCAACAAAACAGAAAATAAACGACTATATGAGCACAAGAGGATTTTTGTGTTATTTGAATAAAATGATATTTGGTGGTTTTGATTGAAAAAAATAAAGTGAAGTGGCAGATACTCTCGCTATTTATCATTTATAATGTTTAATCGAATAAACTTCTACCTGTTATAGGTTATTGACTGTTTTCTTTTCTAAAATAACCTGATCAAATATTTCTTCTATCGAAATAAAATACCAGGGCCGTATGATAAATAAAAACTGCTCCCGTCAATTGTCTTCTATTATTTGACTTCTTTCACATTTTGAGCAGACTTCCTCATGTATTTTTGTTTGACCGCTATTGAAAGCAGTCAAACTCTTGAATTAAAAAAACGAAAAAAAGTTAATGATACACAGATACATGCAATGAGAAACGGAACATAGGGATTTTAAGCATTGTATCAGAACTGCTTTTGAACTAGTCGACCAACATCGAGCTTCAACAGACTAAAAACACGAGTATTACAATCGTTCATTTGGACACCTACAATGTCGTACAATCCCCACCACTCCGTATTCTCAACTGTGGGCGGTCTTTAATTAGAGATAGACAGTCAGTAAACAGTCGATAGCTGAGAGTACTGTTCAAGCCCATAACTTTTCAAAATAATATAAATTCGTAGAGAAATCAAAATGTACACTCTTCAGGAAAAAATTCAAATTTTATCGTGGTACTTTGGAGGTCACTTGATTAGGGAAATAGTGAATTAATTCGTTGTTGCTTTTGAAAACCGACCAGCGCCTTCACAGTCTACAATTGATCGAATAATTCAAAAATTTCATGATTGTGGATGTTGCAGTAATCTCGGTTAACCACCTTTAAGGTAAATGAGATACAGATTATCTTTGTTCAATAGATTCGGTTTTTGTTTGGCTCAACAAAGAGGACTATTTGAACCATTAATTAATTAATTTCTTAGTTTTAGCATTTTAAGTTGTTTTTGAGAATTTACTTTTAATTTGTTTCAATTTAAAGAATCTTATTTTGTTTTATTTATAGTCCTGGCAACGAAGACCAAAAAATACCAAATAGCGGAAATAATTAATGTAGAAGCCAATTTTGGCACACTTGTAGGGGAAGGTGTCCTTAACAACTAAAAGTACTGAAGGGTGGGGGTCTCTAAATGTCCCTTTTTTCAGTTTTTTGTTAATGACTTTAAAAATACTTGCCTCTAACGAAAAAATGTTCATATACTAAATGAATATACATAAAATTTTCTATAAAAAAGGATCCATACATTTTTTTGCTAGAATCTATTCTTAAGGAGATATGGAGGGTGAAAATGGAAAATTTAAAAAATTTTTCATTTTTAAAAATGAAATGTTTATTGTTAAAAATAAAATGTTTATTGTTGAAAATTAAATGGTTGTAGTTAAAAATATTATCTTCATGGTTCAATGGTTTATCCCCCTTTTCCAAAGTTGGATTCGCTAATGTCGCTGACATCGGGCATCCTGGGAAATTCCAAAATAAACTGCAACCAAAACTGCAAAGTTTCATTGGCAGAAAATTTGGTGACATGAAGCAATCTAAAAATAATGTGGTTTTGTCGATAGCCAGTATGATCAGCACCATTAAAATTAATGGTGATGAAGTTACTATTAACCCTCTGACAATTTTCCAACGAATTGTCATAGTAGAAAAAACGACAGCGATGTAGCGGAGCTTTTGGCATATGAATTAACTCCAAACTCCTTGGCTCTGTTCAGCGAAGGCGGAATGCGAAAAGGAAAAAAATCAACCCTCTACGATGTTTTGCCAGCAGAGGATCTCACCAAGAGCACCGTTGTTATAGATGGTGGTTTCCTTCTCCACCGCATGAAGTGGAAACAGTCCTCCGACATTTCATCAATTTGCCATCAGTACATTGCTTATGTACAGAAACATTACGGAGAAAATTGTATGGTTATAGTGATGTCGACAGCGCAAAACGAGCAGAAGCGAAGAGGGATCACAAAAACTTCTGTTGACAACAACTTTCATGAAAGCACGGCCATCACAGTTCAACAAGAGCATTTTCTTAGTAACAAAAGGAACAAAACAAGGCTAATTCACTTGCTCAGCGAGCAGCGAGAAAATGACAGCAGCGGGGATTGAAACAACTGTTGCTACAGGGGATGCTGACGGCACAATTGTGAGGTGCGGGTTGGATAAAGCTGCGGTACATCCAACTGTAGTAATAGTTGGGGAGGATGTAGACTTGATAGTTCTCATTGGATTGACACCACAATTAATCAATATGTACTTCTTGGCGCCAGGCCGTGGGAATGTGGAGACCAAGCTCTTCACAGTAAATCCTGGCCTTACTCGAGAGATTTCAGCAATATTCAAGGAACCCTCAGCATCACCCTAGAATATTGAACAGGCTGGCGAGAAGCTTTTTTTAGGCTGTATACAATGCGCCTGCTCATCAAGACAACCTGAACCAACATCGGTACCTGGCATTTTTGAAAGCGTCAACGAAGCCCTAATCAGACATGGCCACTCTTCCTCCAACCAGAGGAGTTTCAAAGCAACACTCGCTCAGAGAATATCTTCAGGTAAATCCATTTACATGCAGCTTTAAATACCTACTACTTTATTTAAATTACAAATATTAATTTGTGATGAATTCTTACGTTGGTCTCATTACTTTCTTACAGATACAATAGTGGCTCGGCAACCCCCTACCACCCATCCAATGAGGCTGAGTCAAGGGAGATGATGGGATCCTTAAACCAGTTAAAACGAACGACCCTGTGGCACCTGACTCCGTTTTTAAAATGATCTTTTTTCGATGCACGATTGGGTGTGGGGTGCGCTGCGTTTGCCGCAAAGCAGGGATTGCCTGCTCCGGTGCCTGTGGATGCCTCAGCTCATGTACGAACGGAGCCCCCGTCGATGAAGATGAAAGTTTAGATTTCGACGAAATTAAATGTTCAAGATACATCATTAAACACTAATTACTCCATTTTCAACAATAAACATTTTATTTTTAACAATAAACATTTCATTTTTAAAAATAAAAACTTTTTTAAATTTTCCATTTCCCCTTCCATATCTGCTTAAGCATTGATCCAATCCAAAAAGTGCATGGATCTTTTTTGATAAAGAATTTTATGTAGATTAATTTAGTATATAAACATTTGTTCGCTAGAGGCAGTATTTTTTATTAACAAAAAACTGAAAAAAGGAACCTTTAGAAACCCCCCTACCCTTAACTTCACCTCTACTCCTCAGTACTTTCAGTATGGTGTTTAGAACAATTTCCCCTACAAGTGTGCCAAAATTGCATTCTACATGAATTATTTCCTCTATTTTTCATTCGTTGCCTGGACTATTGAGAGTTTATTTTCATTTTGGAAGCCATTATGGCCGAAAGAAATCAAATCATATTATCTTAACTCGAAACATTAATTGTTAAAGGAAATTTAACAATTAATTTTTCGATTTGAACAACATAAAACGTAAGCATATTCCCTAATAACACGGAAACATCCCAAAAATATTCAGAAACATCCTTCTGGGACAATAGAAACATACTAACAACATCCCCATTTCCCACGAAACATCTCTAGGATGTTTCTGGCAACAGCCATGTCAACAGCAATTTATTACAAATTTCGAACAATATTTTCCATAAATCACATGTTACATTTTCTACTAGGTATAGAAGTGTATTATAAAGCATTGGTAAAGAAGTATAAGCAACCATCGCAGGGTTGCTATGACTTGTCTACCAATGCTTTATTTCCCTATATATATTGAAGGTGTTGACTGCATCTTCTAGGGACTGAAACCTTTTTTCCACGCAGTTCATTCTTAATTTTGGGAAAAGTAAAATAGTCGTTAGGACTGGTCCAACAATTCGATGTTTTCTTGATTAAATTACTCACTGGTTTTTGATCTGTGTGGGAACTTTCATTGTCCTGGTGGAGGATCATTCGTCGCTGGGGAATGGTTTTTCTTTGATATTGCAGAGAAATTGTCGCTACATCACCCGATTTTGAGACAAATGTCGCCACCTTTTTTTTTGAAAACACTTCGAGAATGAATAACTTTCGTCGGTTTTGGTTTATCTTGGAACACCCAAACAGCCGACTAACGTTAATGTTCGGGTTCATTTCATATCACGCCTATGGCCGATATTGAATAGTTGTTCGAAAATTGGGCTCCCGCAATAAAGTTAAAATACAAGGTATTACATCAAATTAAAAAAAAAAAAAAAGTGATACAGTGATCGTGGTAGTGTCTGCAATACGCGAGTGTGTTAAATAATAACAAAATCATGGTATTAACCAGAGAAATTCGCGAAGAAATTGAATCAGCGGTAAGCAGGGCTATTAAAAATGAATTGCTTATCAGTCAAATTGCCAAAAAAGTAACAGAGGCGATAATAAACACGTTTGAAAACAAGCTGAAATACATTGAAACTACAGTGGCGGAGTTAAAGGAGGATTTTGACAAACTTAATGATAAATTTGAAGACAAAATGAATAATTTGCAAAATAAAATAACTACTCTCAGTATGGAAAATGTAGAGATTGAGTTGAAAATGGATCAAATGGATCAATCGACTAGATCTACCAACCTCAGAGTTTTTAATTTAAAAGAGACTCCAAAAGAAGATACAAGGCAAGTCATAATAAATAATTTAAATAAAAATATGTCGCTTAATCTCAACGAAAATGATATCCTATTAAGCTACAGGATTGGGAAGAGAGGAGGAAATAAAAGTAGAGGTATTTTTCTAAAATTAAAAGATCTCGGAACAAAACAAATGGTATATGGTAAAAAAAAACTGCTTAAGGGCACAGGGATTGTCATAGGAGAAGACCTAACCAGATTAAGAGTGAATTTGTTAAACGAAGCTATTGGTATTCAAGGTTTGAAAATCGTTTGGACAGAGTATGGCAAAATTTATGTAAACAAGGACAATAGAGTATCTATTATTAGAAATAGAAATGAATTTGATAAATTATTTTCAGCTATTGATAATTTCGAGGAATATATACAGGGAAGAGTAGACAAGAACAGATATGGGCTAGGAGTTGTTCACTTAAATATAAGAAGCTTACAAAAACATTTTAATGAGTTGCTGGTGTACGTGGAAATGGCTAAGATATGCTTGACGTTATTATATTATCAGAAACAGGTAACATAAAAAATACCCAAGATTTTTCCATTCCCAAGTTTTCAATCCACTATAACTAGGCAGTATTTAACAAATGCGATGGTACTATAATATATGTAAGAAATACTATATTAGCTATTATTAATATTGAGCCTGTAAAAGAAACTAAATTCCTTAGAGCTGTATTAACTACTAGTAATCTTCCTAAAAATTGCAAAATAGGGCTTACAGGTTTCTACAGACTACCAGCTACCGATTTAAACACGTATTTAGATAATTTAGAAATATACCTAAGCTCTATAGAACTTCAAAATTTAGAAATATATGTAGGTGACATAAACATCGATCTATTAAAAAGAGAAACTAACATAACAAATAACTACTTAAATATAATAAATTCTAAAGGTTTTGTTTCATATATAAATAAACCGACGAGAGTAAAAGCTGCCATTGATCATATTTTTATTAGAGCTCAGAAAACCTTAAAAGAAAGCATTGAAATTGAACCAATTATATTCCACACAGATATGACAGATCATTATTCCCCTTTTGTATTAATATCCTTTTCCACACAAAAACCAGGCTTAACGGAATTAGAAAACAAATTGTCTGTGATAGATTATAAAAATTTAAAGCAATCTTTAAAAACAGTGAATTGGGTTGATGTAATTAGTTGTACTGATCCGCAACAAGCTTACGACATATTTTTTAATAAGATTGATAAACTCATCCAGAACAACACTGCTATAAAAAATAAAAATTCTAACAATAATATAATTAAACTAAAACCATGTATAACAGCTGGTTTAATAAATTCCATAAAGCAACGAGACTATCTAAAAAAGAAATTATCAAAAAATTATACTCTAGAGCTCGAAAACCACTATAAAAGCTATAGAAATAAACTTCATTTCCTAATAAGAAAAACAAAAATCACACATTATCAAAATAAAATCTCACAAGCCGGAAACAATTACAAAAAAATATGGAGGGTTATAAATGACATTACAGGTAGTACAAAGAAGTCTAAACAAATTGAAAATATATCTATAAAGTCAGAAAATAATGAATATATCAACAATAATAAATCAAAAGCGGATGCATTTAATAATTTTTTTACTAACTTGGGTGAAAATATGGCAAATAAAATAAATAAAGTAACAATTCCAAATAAGTTTCTTAAAAAGAATACGGTTGAATCAAATATATTCCTAAAACCTATAACAGAAAATGAAGTAATTATTTTAATAAGTAAATTAAAGAATAACTCTGCACCTGGCCCAGATAATCTAACAGCAACCACGATAAAAAACATACATACATATATTACTCTTCCATTAACGCATATCATTAATGTTTGCTTTCAATCAGGAAGAATTCCAAGTCAATGGAAGGAATCTGTTGTCACCCCTGTATACAAATCCGGTGATCCTGGAGAACTAACCAACTATAGGCCAATTTCAGTAATCAATAACTTAGCAAAAATTTTTGAAAAAGCGGTAAAAAGCAGATTAATACATTTTTTTCATGTTCACAATGTTATAACAGAATGCCAGTACGGGTTTATACAAAATTCAAGCACTGAAGATGCAGTAGTTGATTTTCTAGAAAAGTCGGTTGGCGCAGTAGATGATTCATTAAAATGTGTTGCAGTATTTCTCGATTTAGCCAAAGCATTTGACACCGTCTCTCATAACATTCTACTTGGCAAACTCAATAACTATGGCATTAGAGGTGTAGCACTAGAACTCCTTACGAATTATTTATCAAACAGAACCCAGCGCGTGAAAATCGGAAAAGACAGAAGCTCTAATTCCCTAGTAAAGATGGGTGTACCACAAGGGACCGTATTAGGACCAATTCTCTTTCTCGTGTATATGAATAACATTACACAAATTGATAACTTCTCTGGTAAGGTCATATGCCACGCGGATGATACTGTAATTATTTTCACTGGTAAAGAATGGCAAGAGGTCAAACTCACCGCAGAAACAGCATTGGGAAAGATAAGTTTATGGTTAAATAATAATCTACTAACCTTAAATGTGTTGAAAACAAAATGTATTACTTTCAGCTCAACCATCGTTAAACAACCTGAAAACTTTGAAATTAAACTGCACACTAATGACTGTCACAAAATCGATTGTAACTGCCCCCTAATACATAAAGTATCCCAAATTAAATATTTAGGTGTTATACTTGACCAACACCTACGTTGGTCACAACATATTGTCCATGTTAGCAATAGATTGAGAGCCTTAATGCATAAATTTTATGTTCTTAGAGAAATTCTTTCAAAGAAAAATTTACTAATACTTTATAATTCCCTAGTGGAATCTTTATTAAGATACTGTATAATAGCTTGGGCTGGAACATTTCACACCACTATTAAAATTTTAGAGACAACACAAAACACTATTTTAAAAATCATCCTAAAAGCTATTTTCAACGAAAAAATTGTATGATGAATCGAGAATACTCAACATTAAACTACTCTTTGCTTATCAATGTATAATAAGAATATATAAAAGCGGCGAAAAATGTAACCACAAAAACACCCATTTAACTCGATCAGTTACTAATATGGAGATACCTCTACAATTCTTCAAAAAATCAGCCAGTCAAAGATCATCATCATTCTTCGGTCCAAAATTTTTTAATACAATCCCGATTCACCTCAGACAAATAAAAAAATTAAAGAAGTTCCAAATTGAATTAAGAAATCATTTAATAACTAACCAAAATAAAATATTTGATATAATGGCTTAATAACATACAAACTACTGATTCATTGTCGTTTTATTTTTTCTTGTCTACTACTTCCTTGCGTAAGTATTGTCTTCTTTTTATTATCTATTATTTAATTTTATTAATTGTCAACATTTATTCGTCTTCCTTATTTGCACTGTAATTGAGTTTTGTTTTTTTTTCTTATTTTTTTCATGTATTCAATATTAGCTATTTAAAGATAAAACGTGCAGAGTAAATACTACCTAATTGAGTAGAAACAAAACAGGTAGAAATGCCTAGGTAAAATGCTCAATTAGGTGTCTTTATGTATGTTTATAACTACTAATATTATTTTATTATTATCATTATGTACTTTATTACAGAAAATAAACTGAAACTGAAACTGAACTGATAAGAATAAATCCAGGAATCATCATCACTGACAATAGTGTATATATTTTTTTAGTTTCCTGTATTAAACCGGTTAGTAGTTTCTTGACACCAATTGAATTTAATTGACTTTTCTTTTTCAGTCAACAGATGCTGTATCCAACGAAAAACTATTTTTTCACAGAAAATTCTTCATGTAAAATTTTTTGAATTGTGCTCTTTAAAATACCCTATGATGGTCCACCTTCACGGTGACATGAATCTGCTTACGTAAAACATCGACGTTTTCCTTGGTGACTGTCGTTGTTAGTGGTTCTGTTCTTGGATCGTCGCTGAGATTAATCCTTATTCTCTATATATGAGAAATTATCGACTGATTGCCAAAGACAGAAGCCAACTCGGCAAGGCGTTCTTGTTAACTTTCTTCTAAAACTGTGAAAAGTTATTGAGCGGAAGTTTTCTCGGCTTAATTGCATTTTTCGACTGTCTCATCAACTTCAAAAATTCAGCTTTAAGCGAAACGGTCTGAAACTTTGGCGTCAAGTTAACTAAATATAGGAGCAATTCTGTGAACAGCTGGTAAATTTTAAAACATGGTTAAATATTTGACAACTCCGCCAACTCCATTTTACTATTGTGTATGCATGATAAGCTTCAAAATATTAACGATAAACTCTTATGCCCCATTGCACTAGTTTAGCTCAAATCTAAGGCTTAACAAAGTGCAGCTTACTGATAATTCCAGTCTCTCATTGCACCATCTTTTGCTTAGTAGAGCCACGCCCTCGTACAATACCGTATATCTCCAATTGAATGGACAAAACTGTGCTTTACATTTCGTGCATATAAGCTTCGATCTGATAACGGTGCAGGGAGCTTGATTCCTTAGGTCTGGCTTACTTGTTGAGCAAAGGTGGTGCAATCGAGCATCAATATGACATGGTACTTGCTAAAATTTAAATCCTAGTCTTGACTATGTATGGATTAAAACATTGGTAATAGCGAAAACTTCGTCAAATATAACTGAGTGCCTTAAATTTTTCACCACTTCTTATAAAATTGACGCTTATGACAGTTAACTTTGACATTTAATATTTGTTGCCAGGTGCCGACTATGGTATTATATGCAACACTTACCAGACAACCCTCGTAGAAGCTCCCATTGTATGTATTTAAATTGGGGTGACATTCACTGAGACCTAACAGATCTATTGTGCCCCCTTACTTCTACTTAGTTCCTGAGGAAAGTCTCAGAGACTAGTAGCTCCTTTAGTCCCATCAAAAAACTGTTGAAGTACGCAATCAGCAGAGCATTTTTCAGATATTTTTTGCTCCAAAGCATTCAACAACACATTTTATAAGCGAAATAAACTTCCAATTTTATAAATTTTTAAAATGTTAAAAATAAAGTTAATTAAATGTTACATATCGATCTTCTTTTAAGTGCTAATCTTTTGGGAACTAACAATATTACAAAACATTGAGAAATTAAAATTATCGTTCAAAACCGCGATGGGCAGTGACGTACCATCAAAAATTAAGAACTGACACTTAAATTATCTGTAAAATTATTAAGTAAAAGGAAATTTCTAAGAAAACTGGAACGTATCACTCCGTATACAAATGTAATTTATATTTCACACAGAAATAACGCGTACGTCTTCTTTTTCAGTACAAGCTGTACACTTTGCCCTACTTCTCGATCTTTCAGGTTCATCCTCTCGTTCCTCGATACCCAGTAATTTTTTGATACGGGTACGCATATCTGAAGGGATATTTATAGAGATATTTATGTTTGCTGCTCGATCTCTTAGATGGTCTTCAATAAGCTGAAAGGCTAATTTTTCTAAAAATTTTCGACGGAGCATATATTGAGAAGGTGGTACGTTCCCTTCAAAAATAACTGCTGCTTATACCTGCTACGTTCAACAAACTGTAAAAAACAACCATCGGCCAGCGACTTGTGTTCCTTGCGCAATTATTACTGGAACATAACTTGTCTACTACATACACACCGCCTTTTGTGCTATTATAAAAAGTCACAATATCCCGCTTATTTTGGTCACCAGAACGGGGGTCTATAGTTCCATCAAGATGCATACTAGAAACCAAAAGTACTACTCTCCCTCTGTTGGGGATGTATGATACCAGAGTGCAGGAGGGATGTAAACCAAACATGCTGGAAAATTGAGGTCGACTTTTTCCATTAAAAATTCGGGAGGAATTCCATTCCTATTTTTTCGCAAAGTCCCTACTATTGTTAAATTGTGGTTATTTAGCATTTCAAAAACCAAATCTATACTAGTAAACCAATTGTCTACTGTTATATTCTTCCCTGTTCCAGATATGGTTGGAGAGACATAGTCAACCTGAATATTCCAATCCCAGTGCCACAAGAACTCCACAAATTTTCGGTATTTTGTCTTCCGCTTTTATTTTCACCAGCTAGGTACAACAAACCAATAAGTACTTTTATTTCATTTTTATTTGTCTGCTTTGTATCTTTTTCACGTGAAAATGAGTTCGCTTGTGCCAAGATAATTTTTTTTTTATTTAAAGGATGTAAAAGAAATATATTTATGCAATTTGCTTCAACAACTAAGGTAATTAGCAAATATGCATAAATTGGTACAATAATTACAGTTTACATAGGTGTTATTTACAGAATGTGAATGATGTTAATATTTTGAAGGAACATAATTAAGTTTCCGATATTACAGGAGTCTCCAAGCAGATTATCGCTAAAATTATGCACTTTTCGCTCATTTCTATATTTAGGGCACTCAACAAGAATATGTTTGACACTTATTTGCACTTGACACACACTGCGTATTGGGGCGTCTCCTTTCTTCAGCAGATATTGATGTGTAATACTAAGGTTCTTCCATGGAGAAATAACTTGCTTTATTTGTTTTAACTTAGCTTCGGATGTATTCCATAATTTTTGCCACACATTCTGTTGCCTTAAAAATTGCATACAGTTCCCCTGTCTCGTAAGCAAATGATTTTAGGTGGTTGTTCAGACAAAAGACGTTTTAACATTTCTAATCTAGCAATAACTCCATTTAAATTCCACTGCAAGAGTGGAAAAATTTTATTTATGGGGTTGAAAATGATATTAATAAGTTTCTTGTGATGATATGTCACTATCAGTATCCGATACACACTTCTTGTGCTATGAGGAGTTTCATTAACCTTTTTCTTATTTTTGTAAAACGAGACTTATAAATTTTGTCTGTAAGAAAAGGATAAACTTTAGTGATCAAAGTAGTTAGTGAATGGACGTCAGATGTATATATGTGAGCTACACTTAACGGGTCTTTGTTACCTTGGACATTTTCTATAAAATATTTGAACTGAAGATAATTTAATCCATACATGCTCGAATGCTTTTCAATCAAATTCTTGGCTGGTAAGAGTTGTTCTTCAATCTACTGATAGTGGTTTTTTATTTTGGTGTTGAGTTTTACTTGGAGCAATTGGTCTTACAAATTGTGATTGTGATTGCGATTCATCTTCGATTGCGATTGCGATTGTGCTAGTTGAAGGTTCTTTAGTAAATGTGTTTGTAAAACCTAGACTTACTTCGGTATTCGTTGAAGTTTTGGTCTGGTCCTGTTCGGGTTTTTGTTTTTTAGATGTCTGGGTTTTTTCCATAAATGGAGGAGTTAAAATTGTTTGGTTTTCTAACGGAGGTGTAACAATCTCATCCGCTTTTCTCTTACCAGTTACGTCTACATCTGGATTGGACAGGATTAGGCGCTCCGAAGGAGTAATAAGGCGTCTTGCACTGATGACTCTATTAATAATAGTGATTGCGCCATGCTGACGTAGAAATTCGTCGACTATATTTGCACTGCTTATATACATACATATTCTGTTGTGTGAGATTCGGGAACAGAAGAGAATATTTTTTGGTTTGACTAATGGTCCTGTGGCTAATATATATTCATGAATTTTGATGTCATCGATGGAGCTAAATACGATTGCTTGAGATTGTGACGGAAATTTTGGCGTGGCTGATTGGCTTACAACTGATGAGTAGTTTCTAGTTTGGTTCTGCATGGTAGTTTGTGAATTGGTATGGTTTTCGGTAGCGGCTTCCATTAATTCAGATGTTTGTTGCATCTGAATTCGGCCCTGTACCCATTTGAAAAGACGATAAGTGGAACCTTAATTGCTTGACAAACCACAAAATAAATGGTTAGTTTTTGTAGATAATCCGAATATTTCACTTTGTTATGGATCAAGTTATAATATTATATGATTCGACTTACAGGACCTAGACTTCATTGAATCGTTGTTTACACTAATTTGAGAATAACTATACACTTTAATTAAAATATCTTTGATTTTTACCACAAAAATATTCAGTTTAATCTGGAGCTGAAGTTTTCAACTGTTAGCTGAATATCGGTCAGGACCGGACTCCGCCAAGATAATTCTGTTGGTATTATCTACTATTATATCAAGAATTTCATCAGTTATTATACATTTCCAGCAATCCAAAGGAGTGTTTTCTCCTTTTGAGGTTCGTGTATTTCCAGTCAGATGAGTAATTATATTTCGAGCCCGTGTCCTTACGTTTTTGGGAGGTTCATGCTTTTGCCATTGAATGTTTCCACCCTTACCGAGAAAATATGGTAATCCAGCGATAGCTTTTCCCCGACTTTCCTGATCAGACGCATCCCGTTCCGAGTCCTCTTCAGACCTGAAAGCTTCCTGATTAACATTCACTTCCATTTCATTCTCTTGCACAAATTCATCATCGCTATCGTCTAATGGCTCTTCATCTATGACCTCATCCATAAACCTCTGCAAACGAACTTGCTCTTGCTCTTCCTCTTGCACTTGCTCATAAGAGTACATTTCTAGAGAAATACTAACAATTATTGAAGTAAATCTTAAAATATACACACATATAATACCTGTGTTGACTAGTCGCACTGTATCTCTCAGATCGCTAAACTTAAAAGCAGTAGTCGCACTGTATCTCACAGATCAAATATCTAATCTTTTCCGCTGCGCAGAAAGAACTGAGGAGTCCTGTTGACTATGCGATGAAAAGTCGCTTTCCGAGAGGTTCTGAACATTTCTGATGTTTGACGTGCCGCTGACATACATTACAACAATATTTGTATTGGCTTGATCCAACAGATCGGCTGCGACTACTGTAGGGTTGATAATTTCGGTTACAATAAATATTACAAAATAACTCTGTTTTTATAAACTTTGGGTATAGAGAAAAGGTTAAAATTACATATCCGAAGATTCTATTTGTGCTATAAAATGCGGGGTGTTTCATTTGAAAGAAGGAAGAAAATGAAAGGTTCGAGCTTCTGTCCACCCTGTATAAAAAAGAGAAAATAATTAAAATTTCATCGAATAAAGGGATATTGCATCATATTACGAAACTCTGTCAGGCAAAATATTTTTTTTTCTTTAACGTACTAGTAAGCTACAGAGCGTTGATTTACCTCCGATTTTCACCTAAAAGTGTCCATACCTTTTGAACGACTCTGTATAACGTAGCAAAACCATATATCAAAAGCTTCAAAAAAATGTGAGCAATCCGAATTCAGTATAATATACAGGAGTTCCTATTCAAGAAATCATATGTTTGGTTTGTAATGGAGTTATTCAACACTCTGTATAGTTGGCGATGATTTCAAAATATGGACCTTCTAATTTTTTTATAACTTTTTTTGATATTTCTTAAAATAACCCATATACCGAACTTTGTCGTAAGATTGGTACACCCTGTATAGGGAGGAACCCGGTTGTGCATGGGAGAGGAAAAAACAGCCTCACACATTATCTTCGAATGTGAAGCATTGTCTCATTGGACATATAGACTCCTAGGTCTAGAGCACCCAAGGGAGGATATCTCCAAGAAGGACCTAGTGAAAAACCTGTTGAGCCTCGTGAGGACTACTGGTCTCTTCACATGAACGGTACGATCAAGAGCCCGAAAGCATAAAGGCCGGGGTGCCGAGGTCTTGAAGCCTCTGACTGGTGGTGCCGAACCAATAAATCAGTAAACTGTCAAAAATTTTCGCAAATCTGGGAGAACAAAATTGAATGACGAAAAGTAATTCGATATACTGTTAAATGTTTTGGAAACCCACAGAAACCTTCAAAAGAAGTAGCTAGTGATAATGATGTAAGTAAAGCATCTGTATTGAGAATTTTAAAAAAAGAGCAATACTCGTACCGTACATATAAAATTCATTTGACTCAGGAACTGAATGACGATGATTTTGATCGTATATGTGAAATGGTTACGAATAGATGCTAAGGGAATCCGATGTTTTCCAAAAATATTCTTTCCTCCGATGAGGCAGCATTTATCCTACATGGAACGGCCAACAAGCAAAATTGTAGATATTGGAGAACCCAAAATCCGTACTGGATGAGGGAAGGACACAATCAGTCTTCTATCAAAATAAACGTTTGGATTGGCATGATAAATAACAGAATAATTGAACCATATTTTTTGAGGGGACATTAACTGGAGCGAGTTGGATTTTTTACAAAATGTTCTAATACCTGGATTGAGACGAACTTTTTCCTAATACTGTTAACCCCGCAGACATGATTATAAACATTATGGTTTCAACAAAATCCTTACACCAACTGGTGTCGAAAACTGAGGTTGCCTTAAGAAATCAAGAAATAGCTCTCGGAGCATTTCTTAATATAGAAGGAGCGTTCGACCACACCTCCTTTGATTCCATGATCTGCGTTGTTGCAAGGCGTGGAGCAGACGATACCACATATCGGTGGATGAAAAACATGCAGCAACAACCTTATTCGGAGATTCTGAGGTACCGATAATGAAGAGATGCCCTCAGGGGAAGTCTTATTACCTTTGCTGTGGGCCCTCATCATAGACGAGCTCCAGGAGGAACTGAATAGAAAGGGGCTATACGCCCAGGGGTATGCAGATGATCTGACAATACTTGTACCCTAAGGAAGTACATGCATACAATTGGCATATATAGGGAGGAACCTATCTGTCGCCTCACACATCATCTTCGAATGTAAAGCACTATCTCGTTGGAGATATAGACTCCTAGGTCTAGAGCACCCAAGGGAGGATTTCTCCAAGAAGGACCTATTAGACTGTTGAGGGTTGCTGGTCTCTTCACATAAACGGTACAACCAGTACAAACAAGAGCACAAAAAGCCTAAAGGCTGAGGTACCAAGGTCTCGAAGCCTCTGTATGGTGGTGCCGAACCAACCAATCAGTTTTCGCAGCGATGGATCGGTAAAGGTTCCGAAATTGAATGGCCTCTTGGCTCATGCGATCTGACTTCAGTGGATTATTTGAAATAAAAAATCTACCTGAATAAACCAACCAGTATGGGGGATTTGAAACAAAAAATAAGTTGAGAAATTAATAAAATCAGCGCTGAGATGCTGCAAAAGGTTGTAGATGAATATTAATGCCGTATATTTTTTGTCAAGATCTGAACGGTGCCCATTTTGACTATTTGAATTAGAATATAACTATTGTAAATATGGTTGATTACTTCAAACTCTATTCCTTTTCATAGCATCATTGAATAATGTACAAATTGAACTATTGAACATTGCTTTTTCTTATTACCATTACAAAATCACTGAAAAGAGAATTGAAAACCCCTTTTAAACGCGGTATCACACACTACCTCTTTTCATTTAAAAAAAATTTGGGGGTATCTATAACCTTTAAGTGGTTGAAAGGGAGGTGAATAATCTTATTCAAAAAGTGTAGTTTCATATATAAAAATTGACATGTTTTCCATTTTTCCATTTGAATTCATGATTACTTGTAAAATAAATTTGTCCGTTACTTCAGAACCTCACTGTATATATAAAACAATTATACTGAGAAAAAAAATTGGCCTATGCTAATTATTGAACACTATTTCATTAACAATTAATTATTTAAATAATCCATTTGTATTATTTTGTATTCATCCTTCTAAGAATTACTTTTGTGCAATGAATGTAATTTCAAAACCCCGGTAGTGCGACGCCACTGATACTTAAATAATAATGCTCCCGGCGCTTCAAACTAGAAATAACGATATACTTTTAAAAATATTTACTATTATCGTAAATTCACCTTATTATTTCCGTAATAACATGATTCAGCGATGTTCCGATTACTTTTCAAAAGTTTGTTGATTTATTTTTGGATGTTGCCCACGCCACTGTTATCCGAAAAAGCATAAACCACCAAAGAGCTACTTGAGCAATATAAGAACAGGTTTATTAATAACTCGGAAAGGCCCGCGCAGTTCCATTTAAGGCACTAGCTCGGGTTACACCACAGCCATTTTCAGAATATACCGAAAACTAACGAGAGGGGAGCAGGAAAGGCGTCCCGACGCCGAAAATAAACCTGCGGACGCCTTACACGGGAAACAGTGCGCTCGCAGTGCAAATCTTTTTCGAAGATGGTTTTTATTCTGTAAATACGGGTACGGACATTTTTATAGGAGTTAGTGACACACTTTATATCGGTTTACGAAAAGTTGATTGTTTAAAAAGTAAAGTGCGGGCATTTTGGTTATATTATGTGATTATATTGTTTTTTTCACAATAATTCAGGGACGATATTGGAAGAATGCTGGACGACATAAGTGAAAGTGAGTTTATAAAACACATTTTGATCAATCATGATATATTTCGGTGGTAGACTAGTACCATTTCAATCCAAACCGTTTTGGACCACCAAAAATTTTGATTGGGGGTGTATTCGATTCGAAATAGTTTTGAAAAAAATATTCAACTCGAAAATTGCCAAAGAATGCAAAAGTTATAAACAATTAAGTGAAAATAAAACATGGTTCGTTTTTTTGCAAATATCTGGAAAACTATTGGAGATATCCGAAATTTGAAAAAAAATCCTTGAAAAGCATAAAATTTCCTGAAAAAAATTCACCTCCCGGAACTTTACCGACAATATTCATAATTTTAATGTAGAGGTGGAAATTGGGCTAAGAACGGGTGATATGACTTACGCAAGCGCAGCACGATTCGCTTCCTTACAAAAAGGCATACCGTCAGAAAATTCTGAATTTTTGTATACTTATTAAGGACATGATAATACAATTAACCTTAAAATTTGAATGACCAGCTATAACCCGAGATAAATTCAATTAAAAATTGGATATTTAACATTGATTGCATATGCTCTCTGCAATTCTGTACCAGTTTTTTAGTTATAAAAAAAACCTAACGGTCAGAAACTTTCAAAAAACTGACAGTCACAATTTGGCAACACTGTCCGCGAGTTTAAATATCATTTGCGCGGTAAATTCAAACGGGCTAATAAATATATACATAGATTCAGCCTCCAATGTATCTACTGGTAGCACATAAGCAACGTTGCGAGATCAAAAATTTTAAAAATATGTAAAAGTATTAGTGTGTACAGTGTACAAACATATGAATACTGTATGTGTTACGTCTCCACGGGTACAGTCTTGCGTAAAAATTATGACTCGCTTAGCTACAAGCTCATATACTTTTTCGGGGCGTATAATCTATAATTTGTTGACAATATTGTACCACGACAACTACCTTGAATGTAAATAATAGGGAATAAACAAATTTTGGTACTATCTGGACTCATGAATAAATAATAATCCGTGGGCAAAAATTGTTACACTCATTTTTCAATTAACTATGCTTTTACTAATAAATTAATTTTTACCTATTGAAACTCAACATAAAAACCCTGTTCATTTGTAAACTATAAACTTAATATTATTTCACTTCTCAATCTCATTATTGACAGGATTTGGAAAAGATCCCTGTTGGAATTTTTTTTAATTTTTTACTCTTATTAACAATCACAGGTAGAAAAATTGAAAAAAAAGTGAATATGAGGATTTTTTCCATTTTCTTTTCATTTGTTTATCAAACAAACAACTTTTCATGTACAAAATATGTATTTTTGGGTTTTATCTTTTAAATTCTAAAAAAATATAAAAACAACTAGGTATGTGTTTACGACAAGTCAATTTTATTTCGAGGTTATATAAAAATTGAGAAAATTTTTCATTTGCTTATAGAGAATTATTTGATTGATGAACAAATGAAAAATACTTTATATTCATAATTACCAACAAAAATGCATTTTTTTTTTTCATAATTATAAATATTTTGATTGAAGTCAATCGGAGCCTTCGTTTTAGAACAATATAATTGTTTTCATACAAATACAAAAAATATGAGCATAAAAACATATGTTACCTAAGATTAATTACAGAAAAATCTGGACGACTTGAATATACTTGTCCATTTTTCCCAAACGTTTTGCCAATATTTTTGACAATTCAACTGAAAATGACAACAGTATGATAAATATAAACCAATTTAAAAAGCTTTACATAATACCCGTTGGAAATGGAAGCGTAATTTCGGAAGTTAATCATTTCAAATTAAAAATAGAACATATGGAGTTCAGCTGTAAACAATTTCGGGAATACTGACCTAAATATAAATTGAAATTCTAAAAAAAATTAACCGGGTAACTGCATATTACATATCTTATGTCCGATTGCACCACCCTGGCTTAACAACTGAGCGAGGCTCAAAAAATTAATCGCGTGGCACCGTTATGAGCGATGTTTATGCCCGCTTGCTCCGTTTAGAATTTAAGCATGCCTTTCATAAGTTGCTCTTAACTTCAAGAAGCACTTAATTGTCTCGCTTGTTGCACCGCTGCAGCTTAAGCATTACTAAGTAAAGAACCACTTAACATTGCGTACATAGCAACACTAAGAAAACTTAGTAACTTTTAGTGACTTGGCGTTGTATCGAGTGACAGTTAGCATTCGCCCGGGTCAAAATGTGAACGATTAACCTATAAATACGAAGAAAACAACAAACTTCAGACATCACCAATGGTTATCAAATGCCAAGTGCAGGCTAAAACCGAAGTGCTGTTAGATAGATAAATATGGGGCTTAAGTGCTTCTAAGAGCCTCTCCACTACGACCTTTGCAGATCTATTGTGTATGCCCTCCTGTTATTCTAAAGTTCCTTGTCTAGACCCGTCCTTATTACTAGTCGGATGGCAAACCTCAGGTCCTCCATATATTGGCCAAACGTACATATGGTTGTTCCTGCCAATTCGATGTTATTCATGTGTTTGTTAAGTCTACAATGCCCTGTCAGAAGCCCAACCAGGATCCTGATTGTTTTCTTATTCTGGCTCAGTAGATACTCCTTGAATTTAGGCGAGGGTTCCTTGATGAACTCTTTGGCCTGCCTCATTTTTGGCGCCTTGTTCCACCATTCTCGAGATTTTTCATCCAAGTGCTACTATTTGTTTTTTGCAGCGCCTTTGCTATGCCACAGAAAGGTTCTGGGTCAATGGGAGCACAACATGCCCCCTCTCGGGCTAGTGAGTCTGCCTCTTCATTGCCCTTGTGATCTGGGTGGCCTGGTACCCAGGCTACGGACAATCTATTACGACTGCCCAGCTCTAGTAGCGTCTCCAAGCAGTTTGGAATTTATCTGCATGGAGCTGATTGCTTTTATAGCCGCTTGGCTGTCGGAGTATATGGCAATGGTCTTTTCCTCAAACTCCGCCTTATTAGCTCCCCTGCACAGTGCTGTATCGCTGCAACTCCTGCCTTGAATATCGTCACATGTTTTCCTAAGCTCAGTGAGACTCTTATCTTTGGTTGGGCTATATATATTCCTGCTCCTACACCTTCCTTGGTTTTTGAGCCATCTGTATAGCAGGCCATTTCTGCATTAATTGGAGGTCCTTCCTTCCATGCCTCTCTGCCCATTATGACTGTTTTGAAGTTTTTACCGAAGCTATACTTGGGAATCGTCTCGTCCGATGGCATTCCCATTATGGGGTCGATTTCCAACTTATTGCATAGCTCGTTATACACCTTACCGTGTGGCCTACTGATGGGTGCTTGCCCTCTGGTCCATCTATTATTGATTGACCTGGCTTCGCCTTGTATGTAGACATGGAGTGGCGGCAGGTTCAGCAAGACTTCTAGTGCGGCTGTTGGGGTTGTCATCATGGCTCCCGCAGTAGCCAGGTAAGCTTGCCTTTGGATGCCACTTAGCTTTTGGATCGCCCCAGCCTGCCGAGTCTTTGTCCACCATACCACCGAGCCATATATACTATCATGGGTCTGATGACTCTTGTATATAGCCATATGATCATTTTTGGTTGTAGCCCCCAGTTCTTTCCGCACATTCTTCTGCGCAGATGGAGGGCTATCGTACCTTTTTGTAATATTTTCTGTAGGTGTTGATTCCATGTCAACTTGTGGTCAAACATGACTCCCAAGTATTTTGCCTCTTGGGCAAGAAGTGCTGCTAGGAACTGATTCATGGGAGACACGCTTTTGTCTCTGTAAAAATAGTTTATTATTTTGTCTTGTAGGCTTCCTTGTTAGGTATTATTTCACTTAAAATTAATTTCTAAATTTTAGAGCTTCCTCTATCAGTCCTAAAACCCCTAAACAGCATTGCTTAGTCACTCGAAATCTTTGATAGGATGCAAATTCCTTTTCCTGGAAATGATCAGATCAAGTGTAAAGCATCTTGGATAGTCTATTATCTCGAGGATATCAAAATCAACTTTGAAAACGTCATTCATAAAGAAAAGTTTTTCAGGTAAAATCTGCTGTCAACCGCGATTTCAAACTAAGTCGAATTTAAGTCGACCCAATCGGGAACTTAATATAAGGTCCTCCTTAACTAGTTTGAGGAATACTTAGAGAGTGGTGCAATGCAAGCTAGTATTTTCAAGATTACCTAATTTTAAGACTGTCCCATAGTAAACGGTGCAAACGGGCATTATATGCATGAAATTTTAAGTACAGCTTTGTCCATTCATGTGGAGACATACGGTATTGTACGTAAGCGTGGATTTACTATGCAAAACATGGTGCAAAGAGAGATTGGAATTACCAGTAAGCTGCACTTTGTTCAGCCTTACATTTGAGCTAAACTGGTGCAATCGGACAAGAGCAGTCTATAATAAATAGACAAAATGTTGAAAATAAATAAAATTGGTTAGTGCAGTTCTGCCTGTTATTTCAGTATATCCCCAATTACTAATTTTGTCCCCAGTTACCAACTCACTTTAAACTACTTATAAACTCTGAATGAGCCAATCAGGTGATACCTACTTTGATATTTTCGTTGGTTTTTTAAGTATTAAAATCTATTTAAAGACTAAATATAAGTTCACTTTTTGCAAAAACAAAGTGAAGGAGAAAATTATCAACAAATAACAAATTCCACAACAGAAGTATGATATATACCACTCTACCGGTTTCATATATAGCATTTGCATCGTCAGAAGTAAATCATGAAAATTGATGTAAATTAACAAGTAGCCTTTTAATATTCAACCTAGGATATTGAGTCATATTGAGATATTCCAATATCACGATATCAGACACTTATAGTAGATTAGAGGACGAAAAAGACGTTGTCCTGTCCTAACCTTGTCTTGTCAATCATATGTTAGGCAAATATGGACTATTTTCCTACCTACCGGGACCAATAAAACATCCAGGTACTCACTCAAACATATAATAGACAAAAAACTTCGGCCGACGTTTAAAAATAGTTCAGTGTTTAATCGATTGCACCGCCACCTACCAGGACCAATCGTTAACCTCAACCATTAAGGGGCTCAAACACACGCACACGCATACAATGTCATCAAAAGTCGCAAAGCCGTTTAGGACGAGTTGCATTACATACACACGTACAAAAGAATTATATTAATCAAAAAATATATGTATATATGCTATCTAAATGACAATCTAACAATGAAGTATGGATAGTATCATCTGTTAAATCTAAGAAATCGAATCAGTGATAATTTTGATACCTATGTGAAAGTTCAATGATATTATTTAATGTGAGGTCACGGTTTGAATGATTCAATTAATTTTCTCACTTTTCTTGTGGATAGTGTGAATCTTGTGTTTGAGTTATATGAAGCCCATGATTCCTACGTCTTCTCTGGGACATGATTGCATTACAGAAATTATATTGAATTCCAACAACGTTTGCGTCGTTTTTCCTATAAGCCAATTATACTTCTCATTTACTGTATTATCATTTTTCTTTTATAGCAAAGGCAACAATGCAAACAGATGAAGTAGAAGAAGTGATGTGTAAGAAAGCGGGAATTACAAACGAAATGACTTACAAAATTGATCTAAACCATTCCAAAATAAAAGATGAACCACGAGCGGATGAAATTGGGTATGTATAATATGTATATATTTTTCCTTCAAACAGAATAATTGTTTTTTCAAACTTTCAAAAGTTCACCTAAGTCGAAAAACAAATGATACTACATTTTTGTCTGAATTTTTTAAACCTTGAAAAAAAATTTATCTGTACATCAACGAACAAAAATCAGCGTTTGGTGATAAGCTTCCATGAAAAAAATCTCTGTGACTGTAGTGTGCTTCATTATCTATGGTGTGCTCATGGATGAACTTCGTGAAGGTCGTTCAAATTCGTTTGTTAAGACAGGAAACATGGACGCTTTGTGTTAACTGAAATTGTGAGATTAAAATGTGATTTACCATAAGATTGGGTCATCTTTGGTCACTTATGTGACAAAAATCGCAATTATACATATATTACATCAAGTCAAAAATATTTATTTCCAAGATGAAATGAAATAATTTAGTTTGTTCAAATCTTCAATATTATCATCATAAACAAATTGAATTGTTTTATTTCATCTTTTTAGTATGGATCTTCATGAAGTAATAGCCTCGTCTATTCAATATTTATTCCCATTGGAACCTACTCGTGAAAAAGATCGTTCAAATTCGTTTGTTGAGACAGGAAACATAGACGCTGTGTGTTAACTGAAATTGTGAGAATAAAATGTAATTTACCATAAGATTGGGTCATCTTTGGTCACTAATGTGACAAACATCAATTATATATTACATGAAGTCAAAAATATTTATTTCAACTTGTCAGTATGGATCTTCATCAAGTAAAAGCCTCATCCATTCAATAATTGTTCCCATTGGAACGTGCTCGTGAAAAAGATTTTGTTAATGGGTGTAATGTAATTATTAGCAAATATTACTGCTGTGTTCCAATGATGTTTCAGCTATTTGTATTACTAGGGAGGTCATCTGTAGGTACATGCTAAAAAACTGCACAAGTCTATTCCCACACACGCTCCGGCCTACCTTCACAAGCATACCAAGCAGGTAGACCTCTCCGGTAGACATTAAATTAAACTGCGCGCATTCGCGCACTAGCTGGAGTTACAGACTTGAGGGTAGTAGCTCTGCGACATCGCCGTTATGCGTACAAGCAGAAATGTGCCTTCAATGCAGCAATCACGAAGATAAATTATAATAATAATACTTTTGAATACTCCTGTTCATGAGCAATTGGCATGTGAGATCCGTCATGGTCACCCAAAATAAAATCCAATTGTTTATATCACCTTTTAAGTAAAATACTCATCTTTACATTAATTTTCAATCAAGTCCTGTTTCCCAAGATACCTCATACCCGCCCAATCCTCTGGAAATTTAGTGATAACATCGCTTTGGGTCCATGGCCAGAAGGTCGAGATCCACAATATAATAAAATATTATCAAGTTTTGTCATTTTTTGGAATGTCAACAGATGGTAAAACTGCGAGCGCATATTTCATCGATATAATCGTTGATTTGATTGATTTTTATATTTTTCAGTTTGGAAATTAATACTACCAGGTACAAAGGTATTAATTTAGAAGATGATATTGAAAAAGTCGAAGTAACTAGTCATGAATCCTCTGAGGAAATTGAAGATTTAGATCTCTCGCCTTCACCAAACGAAAGCGACCAAAATATATTTAGTAGAATTCCCATTCAAAGTCCCAATGAATCAATTAAAAGTTGGCTACAAAGGATAACGGACGTTCAAAATGAAATGCAAAAGAAATATCTAGCTGGAGTAGGACGTAGTACTCAGACGTCTTTAAATTCAGTAAGTACAACACAAAATGTTATGAGGACTACAAGTCCTAGTTTTCCTTCCAATTTCTCATTTTATTCTCAAATATTTTTCTGTTATTCATATTCTTTCCTTTTTGTCTTATTATTTCTCTATTAAACTACACATTTTTGGATTTAAGATTGCATATTGTTATTTTATACTTTTTAATTTTCTTAATTTTATTGTAGTTGATGAATTCAACTCAGCCTCTAACAAACACAACTTCTACAAATCAGAATGCAAATAGGGTAGTAAAATATCAAGATTTGCCGTACATGGGAGAAATGACATTGGACAACTCCAAACCTCGAAGAGGTCGCAAACCCAAAAAGGCGGATATCTGTCATCTCATATATAAAAATTACGGAACTATATTCCCCGGTACGCCAAACCCAGGAAATTATTTGGAAAAAGATAGTGGTATTACTAAAAAATCCGATCTAATTGATATCAAAGACGATACTCTTAATCGCAGCGATGTTCAAAATAGGATTATATCTAGTTTACTTGAAAAAAGACTGACACAAGAATATAACAGAAATAAAGACATAAAAAGGAGTTCAAAAGAGGTAAGTTGATAATAAGTTTGCAGTACACAGCTATTATAATATTTTTTAGGATAAATCCAACCAAGATGAACCTCTTAATCTTTGTATTAGGGACCTGAACCATTTAAAAATAAGACTGCTTAAAAAAAATGACAATACTTATACATCCGAAATCAAATCAGAACCGCATTCGGATGACGATGTAGAATTAATACAAGAATCTCCTAGTCCTAGTAGCTCCTCCAAAACTGAACTCAAGTTTCCCATAATACCATCAGAAGCTCTTGATCCATTAAAGACAGCAGAAGGTACAACGGGTCCTGGAGGATATGTGTATTGGTCAAATGCGGGTGTATTTATTCATCCTGTTGCTCTTCAACAACAACTGATGATGTACCAAAGAATGGCTGCTGGAAATAATTATGTTCTCCCCAACAACCAAAGCCCGAAACCTCCTCCTGATAATAAAGGAACTTCTGCTAAGGATCATGGTGCAAACGAGTTGAGGAAATTGGTTCCTAAAACTCTAAAGCCAAAACCTAGTTCCCCGAAAGGTTAGTGTTAGCATCAAAAGTATCTTAATTCATAAGTAATGTCCGTTTTAGGATGTTTTGTTTTGATTTTTACAGTATGTCGTTGGAACTTTTTTATTTTGAAAATTTTAGTGGCGTAAAACCGTTTGCCATTTAAATTTTTGAACAAAAATGCAAAAACTTGTTAACTGTTCAGACCATGCCATATGATTATCTTCTAATATACTGGTTCACAACGACGAATAGAGGATATATCACTGAGCGCTTGATTAATGATCAAATGATACTAATTTGGTGAAGTCTGTTGTGCGATATAAAAGCTATATTCGTTTTATTGAATTAGCAGTCCCTCTCCAGCAGATATTTTAATCGATAGAGAAAAGTGGTGGTTTTAAATTCGGTCAAATCTTTCCAGAATCATATTATTTTCTTTTTCAACTTAAACTTCATGCTAGCACTGCTAATTACACCCTCCTGTGGTGAAATATGAAAACTAAAAATAATTTTCACCTGTTTCTCTTTGGCAATTTTTTCCGGAATATGAACGGTGAATATATTTTGAGTTATAGTCGCTCTTCTCTTTAAATTAAACACTTGATACTTATTAACACGGTACTTTTTCGGAAGACTTTCATTTGTCGATATATCGGAGAAGTTTTGAGTATTTTCAGTTCACCAGTGTGTTTTTATGTATGTTATGCTGTTTTATTCTCAGGCGATATTTATATTTTTCTGTCCTACCTGAAAATCTAATACAAAATTATTGATAAAACCGTTACCGTTGGGAAAAAAGTTTCTAGTGAATTAGACGCTTCACTCATCCAAAAATTTGATTTCACATGTCAACAACACGGTTAAATATAAATTTTTGTAGGGCATTAAATTTAATACAAAAAAGCTTCTTCTAAAACGATGTCCGACGAACTGTTTTTGAAATATATGAAATTATTTCTCGGCGGTGAAAGTATCAGATTTTCAAGTATAACAAAAAATGAAACTCTCTGATGCATGTGGTGGAGCGAAAATGGCCGATTTTTTTTGTTTGAAAGATATGGAGATGCCTATATTCGTAAAAGGTGCCTTTTCAAACCGCTGATTACTGCGCAAAATCTTTGGCTGCCCAACGAGCCATGAATATAAAAAAAATACCAAACTTTTTTTTAAATTCTATGCAGCTCTTCGCTTATTTTCTTTAAAAATTTTATTAAGGCTATATTTAAAAAAAAATAACCCAGAACTCACCACGTGGAGGTGGCTGCACATCGAGTTCCACCCGCCCGCATTTCACTATATAGGCTCATAATTTTCTTATTTCTCCAAAACTTTATAATATTGACTTTTTGTGTCAAATATTGGCAATGCGGCTCTAGAAGCTATTTTGGACCTTATATAACAATCACGTGCATCAAAGCCACAGTTGATGCTTCAATTACCAATTTGATGCAGCGTTCCACTGCTTGTGAATGGCATGGCAACTTTAAAATTTCAATTTCACTTGGAACTTCTGAGATCATTCCCATAAGACTGCTATCAGAAATCGACACTGTAAGGGGAGGCTCGGTAATTGTTACTGACTGCCAATCTTTTGTCATTAAGTGGCATTGAAATTTAATAAAGGTACTCTGAATTCACGTACTTTTGGACCTAATAGTTTGTGTTATCTACTTTTCAGCAGTCTTCTCAATGCTAATTCTCTTACTATTTTTCTACTATCAGCGAGCATAGCTAATAACACGTTTTCTGGGTGAGCAAAGTACCCGTTTCTTTGAATGACAGGATCAATAATATTTTTAATTTCTGCTGGTAAGAATCTGGATTTTTAAATAATTCCAAAAATATGCTTGCTGCCATGCCTACAGGAAGGTTTAGATTTTATTTCAAACCATGAAACAGCATATACTTTCAGGATATATTGCGTTGCAATTTTAAGATTTGTTGATGGATTTTCGGTTGCAACATATAATCTCAAAATTCGATTGGCTGTAGTTAACCACCTGGAATGATTCAATTTCCCTGGTCCTCTCTTCGAGAAACTTAAGAAATATTTCCTGTGGAAATTGCAGTACGTATTTCATAAAGGTATTGCTGATCGGTAGTAAGTTCGCTTGGAGTAATTGCAGGCAAAGTAAATGCGATTTTTTCAAACTACCTTACAGGCATTTTTTCACAGTTTTCCAACTGTTTTCCCATTTCGCCGCTATATCCTCTAGGCTCAGTAGTACTGCCGTCCAAATTTTGCAGTAAATGATGCAAAGGAAGTTCGTTTGCATGTAACAAACATATGGACGATTGTAACGGTCGTCCGAGAGAAACCTCAATTTGTCTCAATATTCCATTTTTTACACCAGTATTGACTACTGCACCATCACATCCAATGGCCTGAAGTTTGGAAGAATCCATGTTTTTCTCTAGGAATTCTAAAATGCTTCTTTTAATATTTGTCGAATGATCAGAACTTGGAGTCACATGACCTAAATACATGGATCCTGGTTCCGATACCAGTACAATATGCTCTTCTGTTATAGTTTTTCTTGGAAATATATTCTCGTCTTTGACTTGTATTATTGTTTGGTCTTTCCGTCCGTCAAAATATAAACCATATAATGGAAATGATATTTCCTTATCTCTGCTTTTCAGATCAATACGCGCTTTTGTTCTCTCTCTTCTTATTTTGCTTCGATCGACGATCTTGGAAGGGTCTTCTTTGGTTAAAATCCCTCTATCTTTTAGTGCTGCATTCACAATAATTGCGGCAGATCTATCGGATACGCCTGTTCTATCGCAATCTTGTGCTAAACTTGGAAGTTTTAGTCTCATTTGAGAAGTTGAGGGGAAGCTTTCTTCTATAGAACGTTTACTACTTGTCTGGGAATATTCTTTATTTATAATGTCACTATTTTTACTGGAAGAAGAAGATACATCAGACTGGTAATCTTTTTCGGTTTCTTGCAAGAGATGTCGTTTTTTTCTTTCTTCCTCCTTAGGTTTACGCTCGTATTTTTTTTTGGAGTATTTTACTAACCTTGGCTACAATATTGCCAATTGCCATTTTTCGAGTGGTTCGCCGATCTAAAAGAAAATCTCGTTCAGCTACAGGCACTTTGATTTTGCAGGCACATTTTTTATAATCTTCACATTTACATAGGGAAATATTGAATAGTTTTTTTTTCGCTAAATTTCTAAACAAAACAACTCTTGCTTTATCACTAAGTTTACCATCCCTTTCAAGAGGTTTTTTAATATTACGGCACTTGTTGTAGTATTGTCTTATTTGATGCAATATCTGTTGGCCCGATACCACAGAAATGGAACTTTTTTCCCATAAAGATTTTGAGTCTTGTATTAACTGCACACAGACAACACTCAAACTAGGTTCTTGTTTACTAGTTTCTAATAGTTGTTCGCGAATAAATAAGTAATATTTCATTACATCAAAATATGTAGGCATTGTCACTAAATGGGTTTTGGTGCACCAAACACAGGACAAAACAAATCAAAGCGCGTGCGAGGCATTTTAACAATAAATACTACAACCGGCGCGTATAAAACCACAGCAGCAACTTAAAAGAATTACCTATAAAATGACCGCACTTGCAATGACCTTGGTCCCATTGTCTGCAAGCGTAATACGATTAAAAACGAACACTTACGAATTCGGACAGCCGAGTCTATATAGAGACTGTTACGGGCCCGCGTGATATAAAAAGCCAATTTTCAAGATCAGTTGGGCAGCCAGAGATGACGTCGTAGAAATCTGAAATTTTGCACACTGATTTGAAATAACAAAAGGCAACTTTTCCGCATATAGGCATTTTGAATTTCAAACAAAAAAAATTCGCTCCACCCTAATGTATAAAGACCTGAGACCTAAAAGATCTATTGTGTCCCCTCTTCTTTACTAATCAACCAAGGAGAGTTTCAGGGACTAGTAGTACCTTTAGCCCAGTATTCTGGAAGAATTTTGAGATATCCATGTTCTGTATTAACTTTAGTTAAGTGTTTCGTATTTAAAGTTACTGACATGAAATAAAAACTTTTAATGACAAGACTGACATAAGTAATAATAATCTTAACTACATAGTGAACACAACAAATCTTCCCAGATAAATTTACAGGCTTAATATTTCTGGTTTCCTTCTTACTCTTGTACTTCTTCGCAAAGGTATAGTTAAATCACTCAATTCTGGTTCTACTTTATGACGTAGCCATTATTCCTTCTTCATTAGGTACTTGATGAAGTAGAATCTTCTGAGTTGACATCATAGTAATCGATTAGAGAAGCACGGTCAATTCCAGAATTGCTCTCACCACTTCCAAAATTGGTGATGGAAGTTTTAGAGGAATTAGCTTGAGTGGTTTGTAGATTCGTTTAATTATCATTAGTATTTTTGTGAGAATTTATGTCTGGCACAAAACAAAATTTAGGATATGAAGTATTTGAAACCACGACTTTTGTTGAAGCTATTTGATTTACATGCATCCTGATGCATCACCCAACCCTCAACTTCAATTGAATAAATCAAATTACTTTCTTGTTTGCGAATCTGATCAACTGTCTCTTTTCGTAATTTCTTCACAGTAACATGACCCAAATAACCAAATTTGAAACAGGCTGTACATTTTAAACCTTTGTGTATTCGCTGAATGTGTTTTGTCCCCACAAAGATAACACTGTCTTACCGAATTTCTGTCTTTCATTTTTCTGAGGTGATTTGATTTTGAAATATACTAGTACTGGCTTGTAACAACTGAATTTCTTTTGGATCTCTATGAGTCAACTCCAAAGCAAGTGCTGTATCAACACAATTTTTAAATTTATTGTGAGGGTCTTTGAGTTGTATCAATCTTTTCATAAGATTTGAGTTTCTCAAACCACTTATAAACTGCAGTCGAAAATGCGCATCGGATGATGACGCCTTGCAATTGTCACAAATGAACTTACGATTTGCAGGTGAAAGAATATAGAAGCTGTAGAGATTCAGTACCTGTTGTATGTAATAACCTTTATTTCTTTTTGTTCTCAACACATTCTTGAATACCCTTAAAATATTTAATTGAAAAAAAAACCTTTTTGTAAATATTTCCCAACTTTCATTCTCTTCAAAAAAGTTTCTAAGACAATATTTTCATGAAGCTTTCCATTGGTGCTTTGATAACTTTGTAATACCTTTGTGAGGGTTGTAATCAATGTACTGAATTGTTCAGCATTTATTGTAGAGGGTCTCTTCCGAATCCTCGTCGCCAATTTGTTATTTATTCACTTTATTCAGTGTCTCGTATTCAAAGTTACTAACATGAAATGAAAAATTCTTATGACAAGACTGTGACATAAGTAATAATAACCTAAATTACATAGTGAACATAACAATCGGTAGACTTCAGTTGAGATACGTGTTTCTCTTCTATCCAGTAGTCTCCTAGTTATTGCCCTATTTCACCAACCATTTGCTAAAAAGCTACCTAATATTATCACTTTCAAGTATGCGTGCGCAAGTATGTGATTGGAGGTTTTTTTATAGTTTGAGATTCTTGAGATACTCATTCAGGACCCCTGTCAAACCTCTTTATGCAGTACTTTTATACTTTTGCTCCGGCATTCATTTGTTTTCACCTGGTTGTAGTCTCACAACAGCATTTTCGATTGTCTCAGCCCTACGAGAACTTTCCAATGGTCAGATCGTCACTTTTTTTGACGTTGCCTATTACTTTCAATATTACTTTAGTTTCGATACCACTAAGTTTGTTCTGGAACCCACAGTAAGATGACGATGTCGTTCTTGTCCAGTTCATTAAGTTGTTTTAAATATTCCAATTTTATTTTAGAACTTAATGATTACACTAGAACTTGGTGCTTCAATGGCTACTTGACTAACCGACATGCGATGATAATCATTTGCCTTCTATATATTCTATTAAGGTTGAGCTGGAAACACTTTACTATGGCGTATTTTCCAGCTTTAAATATGCTTGAGATTTTCCAAAGCTTCCAGGGGCGGGATTCTTGACTGATGGAGTAGAGCTTCTCGAGAGAACACATATTTTGTCTCTATCTTTCTTGTTCACTTCGTCATTGCAGTGACAAAGACAAAATATCTGTTCTCTAGAGAAGCTCTCCTCCATAAGTCAAAAATACGGCTTCAGAGAGTTTGGTTCCTTGACCGTACACTCCTATCGCAGTCCCTTCTATTGCTCTAGATCCATAAGTATACCATTCTTCATTCTTCTCAGTAGTAATGTTGTTGGGATTCCTTCATGTTACTGTATTGAATTTCTTAAACAAATCCTTTTTTATCATACCATTCTGTGAGATCTCCCAGGACTCCTGATTTCTGAGAAACGATAAACTTTTTCAATTAATTTCTTCTCTAGGTAGTCGGGCGTAATGGCGAAACACTTCCAAGGCCGCTGATGGTCATGTTTTTATTGCTATAATGCATTCACAGGCTAGCCTAAGAATTCTGGAGAGGTTGTCCCTCGTTCTCAATAGGGTATGGAATGGCTCCATAAGTGATGATTTGTCGGTGAACATCCACCTCAGAATCTTTGGGTCAAAACCCCAATTGTTCCCTGCCATGTTCCTGAACACCATAAGAGCCGCCATTTTTGTTTTGTGTGTTATCTCCTTTTCATATTTGTTCCACAGAAGTTTACTATCTAGAATCAGTCCTAGAAACTTTTTGTCTATATTTAATCTTGCATCCATCGAGGTTGAGTTTTCTTTTCTTTGCGAAGGCTATTAAAATCGTTTTGGTGGGGTGGATGTTTCCAACATCTATTCGTATAGTTAGTTCGGTCTCTTTTATACGATGTCACGGAGAGTATTACCAAATGTTTATCTGGCTATTTTGATATTGTAATCGACATATCGTTGGCAGGTTATCCCAATGTCACTCAAACTGTACAGGGGCCGTATTCTTGACTGAGAGAGTCGAGCATCCCGAGAGAACAAATATTTTGTCTTTATTTTGCTTGGTTTCTTTGTCACTGCAGTGACAAAGACAAAATATCTGTTCTCTCGGGAAGTTTCACTCCCTAAGTCAAGAATACGGCCTCAGGAGTTGGACAACCGTCAGACTCCTCATTAACGGGGATGCTACTCTTTCTTGTGCATATCCTCTAGTTGTGTAGATGAAGACGTTGACTCTACTCGTCCTTGTGTCTGCTACTCTAGTGATGAGCAGTTTAGACATCTATTCGGACGTTCTGCTACACCTGTTTTATTCAATGCTCTTTTGACTGACTCGTGTGGATCTCCTTCTATGGTAAGGGTGTCACATACTATAGTTTCCTGATTATCTAAAGACTCTAAATCACCTCGGATATCCCCGTGCACTCTCCGGATATCTGCCTGCTCGGTAAATATGCTGCACGGTGTGCTAGGATATCACTCATTATCTTGAAAATCAAGCAACTTATTGAAATATTGAAACGAAAGCAAGTCACGTTTCACATCCTTTGTTTTTAAATAATTTGCAGTTCATATCAGTGTGTCACACCCTATATATTTAGAGGTGTGGCTTTCAGGTCCTATCAATCGGTTTTTTTCACTTTCTAGCATCCCCATACTCGTACTTCGTTTTTATTGTCCCAAAATTAGAGTGTATAACGTTCCTCCAGCATCTAAACACATGCCCCACATCATCCTCCCTTCCATACGCACACGCACACTCCAGTTTCTTTTTTCCCAATCTTGTGGAGGTACCCTACTCTCGACCCATGTCCAGTGAGCACCTGTGTCAAAAATAGTTCACCTCCCCGAATTTCCGGACCATCCAATCTCTCTCACTTCCAATCGCTTCTTTTAGCGCGCCCTCTTACTCCTCCCAACTTCTTTCTATTTCCTCCTCCATCCATTCCTGTACTTCCTCTCTGGTCGCACCCCTCCAGCGTTTATTCTTGGCTGTAGCCATCACGTCCAATGGGTAGGACCTTGCCAGCACCGCTGTCCTGTACACCTGCACCACCCTTAGTAGTATTCCTCTCTGCACCTGCAGAAGTGGCCTAACGCTCGCATTCACCCTCGCTCTTCCACCCCTTACCTCCGCACCGTACTCTGCTCTACCGTCCTACTAATTACCCTCATCTTCCACTCTCCCGGCCCTTTCACATTACACATCAATCTCCCCAGCCGTGCTGCCCTCACTTTCCCCTATTCTACCGTCCTCGACATGTGCGTTCTGAAGGATAATTGACTATCCTACCACTCCTCTAGGTATTTCACAGACTCCTCCATCCACGTCCGGTCAGGTAGTCCTCCACAAGGTTAACCAAACCCTCCCCCACTCCAAGCTTCAGCAACGCGCTCAAAACTGCCCGTTTGCTGACACTGTTGAACGCGTTCCCGACGTCGAAGAACACGAGTTGGGCCAATTTCTTGTTCCTCCAGCTGCCCTCCCTAGCCCTTTCCACCAAGCCCATTACCCCGGCAGCAAGAACTTGTAAATATGTTAGTCACACATGTAGAATATAGAAAATCAGTCTTTGTTGTAACGGTGCCAGAAACCAAAACTGACAAAAAACGAGTTTTCACCATTGTTGAAGAATACAAAATGAAGAGTTTGATACTTATAAGAGATTATATTTCTTTGCGGCCACATGGCTGCTCAGCAAAAAGACTATGTTCAAGCTACAGACAAGGCCGCTGAATGTACAACCTGTTGGACAAAACACATTTGAGAAAATTCCCTGTATTATTGCAACATATTTTGGTTTGAACAGCCCCGAAAAGTACACTGTTTACATCGAACGTCGGCAACTCTATCAGCAGAAGCTGGAGCAAGTAACACTACGCATAGTTGATGGAAGAGTACCATAGTTGTTGGAGGATATTTAGAGGACAGCATATCCCCAAAAAATGAGGTTACAGAAACTGAACACCCAGACAATGAATCATGAGTCAACCTTTGCTGCAGGAAATTTAGCTATCAGCGGAACCTTCCAGAATTTCCATGTTTATGTAAATACCCATAAATTTACCCGTACCACACAGCAGGCTGATGGGCCTGTAGTTTCCCGCCCACTTCCACTCTCTACCCGCCTTCTTCAACAGTATCACCCTGGCCACTTTCCATCCTTCCGGAATCTCTTCCTCTCTCAGCACCCTGTTGAATAGTTCCCAGAAGTACTCCCCATGGTCATCCAACCTGGGGCTTTCCTTACTTTAATGATTCTCCCATCCTCCTCTCCTACCCCCCTAGTATTGTTTAATTGTATTAATTTCTCATCAACATTATATTCGTTCACAGGAACTGAAAATGCTTGAATTATATGCTGGTAATCTATGTGACATGGAATGATTGGAATTATATGGTATAGTCTCATCAGTATGTGTTGGTTTTCTGTAAATTAAAAAATCAAGTATTTTATTGACCCTTGAATTTTTAGTTCAAGAAAGTTAATCGAGTTATTTTTTCCAACTTCTAATTAATTTTTGGTTGTATATTATTATGATTTTAAATATAACTAATTGTTGTTCACTGCCTACAAAACAAGCTAATATGTCATCTTCATACCTATACCAAAGTAAGCTATTTTTTGCGATGTTACATTCAAAAATTGTTCTTTCTCAACTGTCCATAAAAAAGTTTGTCATTTCCACTATATACCTTATTGTCAAAAGTAAAATAGCTGATTGATACATACATCGAACAAATTAAGTACATATGATATTATTCCTAGAAAAAGATATCCAAGATATCCCCATAAGGCTAATAATACCTAAGATTCAATATTTGTAATATCATATCTTCTTTTTTTTTCTATTCATTTACAGTGAGTCTATCACAAGATAGGTCACTATTTGGTCTAGCCAAAATATTAAACATCAAGTAAGCATCACATGAAATGTAACTTCTGCCATTCTGATATGATGATTAAAATTTTCATATTTTCTCATTAAATAGTGGAATTAATTAGGAACAGTTAGTTTCATTTATAACAGTAATATTAGTTGATTCCACAAAGTAAGGGTCCAAACAGTCCAAACATAATTGTATAATAAATCAATGAAATTATTTTGTTACAGAAAACCGTGATGAAACTGACAGTCAGTCATCGCACACACAAGACGCGAAGAAACGGAACGCTTCAGCATCCGAAAGTCATAAATCTCCTACCAAACGGAAACGATCAGCTATATTTATACCTCCAATTCCAACGGAAAATAATACAAATCCAGCTACAGAAGTCAGTATATGTAAATTTAAGTTTACAGGAGGAGCAAAACCTAGTTTACAAGAGAAAAAAATGTTGTCCGTTGATTCTGGAGGAAATTTTAGGTGAGCTGATTTTTTGTTAGCCAGAGTTTATAGGTAATTTGATTACCTGAAAATTTATTTATTACTTTTTTAAATCAAACTAACTGTTTATAATTAATTCCACCATTCAAAGAAAAACCAATGAAAACTTTAAAATATTATGCAAATATCGAAATAATTATAAATAATATTTTAAAGTTTCCATTTCTTTTTCATTAAATAGTGGAATTAATTATAAAGAGTTAGTATGAATTAAAAAAATAATATTAGTAGATTCCACGAAGTAAGGGTCCAAACATTCAATTTATTTATTGATTGTTGAAAACAATTTAACAATAATTTTTAATAGCTTGATAGTACTTTCCCCCAGAATTCTTCCTAATGTATCTTTTAAAAAACATGAAAAGTTTATCTAAAAAAACCTACTTCATGAAATCTTTTTCTGAAATTTGAGCAAGTAATCAGTGACTTCTTGTGAAACACGAGGTGAAACAGAACGGAATTTTGAAAAGGAATAAAAAAAAGGTGAGCGGTCGTCGGACCGCCGGCAGAAGCTTGCACAATAGCATCTTATGCACAATAGAATGACCATTTTTCAAAATTTTGAGAGTTTTTGACAATTTTTGACGATTTTTCCATATTCTTGACAATTTTTGACAATATTCAAAAATTTTTACAATTATTGACGAATTTTGACAATTATTGACCGTCTTGGCCAATTATTGTCCATTATTGACAATTTTTCAAAAATTTTAACATATTTGACCATTTTTGACCATTTTTCAAAATTTTTACAATTATTGATCCTCTTGGACCATTTTTGACAATTTTTGACGAATTTTGATTGGTTTTGACAATTATTGACCGTCTTTGACAATTATTGACCATTTTCACAATTTTTCAAAAATTTAAAATATTTTAAAAAATGTTTGACAATTATTGACCGTTTTTGACAGTTCTTGACAATTTTTGAAAATACTTGGCAATTATCAACCATCTTACTAAAGTTTGACAGTTTTTGACAATTTTTGATCATTTTTCCAAATTTTTCACAATTTTTGACCATATTTAAAAATTTTTGACAATTTTTCAGAAATTTTAACAATTATTGACGAATTTTGACAATTATTGACCGTCTTTGACAATTATTGACCATTTTTGACAATTTTTCGAAAATTTTAACATATTGACCATTTTTTCAAAATTTTGACAATTTTTGACCATTTTTCAAAATTTTGACAATTATTGATCCTCTTGGACAATTTTTGACGAATTTTGATTGGTTTTGACAATTATTGACCCTCTTTGACAATTATTGACCATTTTTCAAAATTTTTAAATATTTTTCAAAATTTTTGACAATTATTGACCATTTTTGACAGTTTTTGAAAATTTTTGACAATTTTTGAAAATATTTGGCAATTACTAACCATTTTTTCAAAATTTAGACAGTTTTTGACAATTATTGATCATTTTTCCAAATTTTTTAGAATTCTTGACAATATTTAAAAATTTTTGACAATTTTTCAAAAATTTTAACATTTTTGGCAATTAGTAACCATTTTTTCAAAATTTTGACAATTTTCCACACCTATAGGTGTGCGAGCTCACTGCGGCAAGAGAGATTGCGCACAGTCGCTGGAATGAGTTATCGCGTGACGAACGCCTTTTCGTAACATTACACGTTTCACGAGTTCACTAGCCTTTTTAGAACTATGGCAACACTGTTGCGTGACGGACATTTCGTAACGGTTACACGTTTTACGAATTCACTAGCCTTTTCAAAAGTCCTATGTCGTGCAATAAGAAGCAAGCTTCAATAAAATTCCAGCAGTAAGGTGGTTTCTCCATATTATGATCATTATGTCCACGTCTACAGATCTTCTTACATCGTCCAAAATATTCATCATTCTTGCGATTACAGATATAAGAGACATATTCCTTTTTGGAAGAATTCTCTATTTTTTGTAACTCCCGATGACTGTATCTTTGGCTTCTTTCAATCTCAGGAGTTTCTCCATATCAGTCAGTTCACTTTACGGATACGTCTATTCTCTTTACACAAAGTTATATAGTCGGCCAGCTGATACAGCGCAGAGTAAAATATGTACGTGCTTACACCTACCTTAGAGTATTTGTAATAAGTAATGATCCTATCTCAATAACATCTAATATCCAGCTTTCTATTTTTTTAGATATTATAGTGGCACCGGTGACAAGTCAATGAGAGGATACGAATTTTTTCCAAGGGAAACTTTGCAACAACAAATAAATAATACTCACGGATCGTCGACTGGAGCGTTTCTACAAGCTAGCGGAGAAAAAATCTACCCAACACCACCCACCGACTTCACCGGCGCTAAAACAAGCTCAGAATTCCTTTTAAGTCCAGAAATTCCAGCAGCTACATTTACCGCAGCTCAGTCTTCTAGTCAAGATCATAGTATGAGGTTGAAGAAAAGAAAATCTAGAAAAAGCTTACAGAGGGAGAAATTAGAACAAACATTCAAGGAGAAAGGTTTTTTAATCCAGACTCAACAAACTGAAAGTGCGGAAGGTGCAACTTATTGTAAATTTAGGCAGTTGAGAAAATTTACTAGGTACCTCTTTAGATCTTGGAAGGACTATTTACCTGGTAACCTAACGGAAGAACAGCAGCAGCAGTTGCAGCAACAACAACCAAGAGGTAGCTCAGATGAAATTAATGAACATTCTAGGGATAATGCTGATGATATGTCAGTACACTCCAGTGAACTATCTGTCAGTAACGTATGATGATTTCAGCATTTATTTTAAAAGTATTATTTATAAAATGTGTGCGTTGGTGCTATTAAAAATAAATTTAACCAAAGATTGAGTGGGTTAATTAAAAACGTTAAGTTTTTAACTTGTTAGACTATTTGTGTTAACTTAAATTTAATGTTAAATAATTACACATTTGGATTTTTTTTACCAAATGGATAAGGTAAACCTAATCTAGTCGGTACAGTGTTATATTTAGTACTATGTACTCTAAACTTGTTAATTTAAATTATAATAAAATTATTTTTATTTGCGCGTGTGTTGTTCCTTTGATTCAATGTTGATAAAAATACAGGTGAAGCTGGTATAATTATTTTCTTACGAAGGGAGTTGAGAGAAAGCATAGCAAGTCCTCTCTATTTGGATTTCGACGCTTTAGACTGGTCCATAAATAACATCACCGTAGTTAAGTTAAGCCTTCACATAGCTGCATTTTTGTTCGTTTAGTAGGTAAGTAACTTTCGATGGGGATATATGAATTTAAGGTTAGAGCCGGCCTTTTTTACAAGAACTGAGGTATTTTTTGAGAATGATAAAGAATCGTCGATGTATATGCCTAAGTTTTTTTTTACAAGACGAAAAATAAATTGGCTCGTTATCCAGGATTACAGTCATTTTGTTTGTTACGCGGCTTTTTGGTAATTTGCGATCAAATAACGTAGCATTCGATTTAGATACATTTACAGAAATACAGAACTTATTGGATAATTCAGATATGATATTGAGGTCCCCATTTATCTTAAATTTTGCATCTTCAACTTCAGTTTCTGAAAACTTTAAATATAACTGTGTGTCATCAGCATGACAAATTTGACATAAAATCAAACTATAAGGTATTTTCCAAAAAATGTGGTTCAGTTTAAATCTGCCAGTATGCACCGTTTTCAGAAAAACTCAATTTTGATTTTTTGTATTTTGGTATTCAATATAATTATTTGATTGTTAGATAATATTAACAGTACCTTTGACAAATTAACAAGGGTTGATATTACGTCAAAGTGCATTGAGTTCAAGGAGGCATTGTTATCGATATTAAGTAAAAAAAGGTGTAATAATTTTAATTTTTTATCAAAATGACTAATAATATGCATTGAATCTATGGTGAGGGGCAATGTAACGCTCGTACAGCCAAACGGAGATATGCGGAACGATTTCCTAACAGACGACATCTCAAATGATCAAAATTTAAAGCTCTCCACCAACTTCTGGTAGGCACCCGGATGTTACAATAGTTATTTACCTAACGTGTTTGGGAATTTTCTGCCAATGCGAAAAATTACTTCCCAAAAAAGTTAGGTACAATGTTTTTTGTAACGAATAATTTAAAATGAAAATAAAATTTAAATATAAATTTTGTTTCATTTATTTTTCTATTGACAGTTGGTAACATGATATATGTACAAATGTCAAATTTAAATTATTTGGGACTTCCTACAACTTTCAAAGGCACCACGTTTGCAAACTAAAATAACAACTGTTGACATCCAACATTCTCACACAATGTCTTCTGCTTCTGCACTCTCTGATGTTTAAGGTCTAGAAATTAAATCCTGTATTAATTATGTATGTTTAAAGCAAATAATGGAAAAGTAAAAAACATCCGGATGCGTGGAATACACTTTCCCGCACTCCGGCGATAACTGTAAAATATGCATTTAAAAGCAATGAGTACAAAAAAGTATATGGTGCAACAAGTGGGGAAAGTTCAACTTTTCTCACGAGTATGGTGGTTTGTGGCACTAGCCCGAAGGGCGAGTTCCGCTAACGCACTAGTGAGAAAAGTACTTTCCCCACATGTTGCACACACAAGATGGCAAGCACTTTGAGCATCTATTATAGTAATTCTTCATTTTTTGCTTTCAATAATTTGTTGTTCGTTTTGTAGTATTTATGTATTTGCTTCATTAAAAATGTTAGATTTGTTTTGAAAGTATTAAATCGCGATCATGGCAGATGAACTTGCTAATTGGGCCCCGTTGGCAGGTATGGAAGAGGCCGAAATAATAAATGCCCAGCCCACAAGGCAATTTAATGAACGAAACATCTAACTTTTTAAGACTAACACTGACTGACGAAGTTTAATTGAATCGTTAGAGCTCTATTGATACACAGGAATCAGAAAGTCTGTGCTGGCCTCACAAGAAACGTTGGTTTATACTTTTATCAAAAATTAACCTAGTAATATTTCAAATTCTTACAACTCTGATATTTTTGCTTATGAGAGTTATCAAGTTAATAAAGGTCAAAATATGAATACAGCAGTTAGTAGTTTTTGCAATGCCAACCCAATACGACAAAAGCAACTAGAATTCGCGGCGTTTTCTGGTCAGCATTCGACTTTATCACGTAACAGAGTTGAATTCGGACGTTCCAAAGCGGAGGGTTCCAAGAATACTGTCAATAGTTTCTATTAAAAAATTTTCATGCGAATAAATGCGCACTCGTATATTTTCGAATGATTCGAGAACTGCACCCCAATTTGCTACACTCCAATAGTCTGAAAAGCGCTCTTGTGCACGCAGCCTGAATAATAGCTGGTGTAATACTATGACATGCCTCACGAATGCGTTATTTAAGATCATCTGAATCTACATGATGTGTTTAATATACTAATTCCTTAAGATAACCCCACAAAAAAAAGTTCGGTGGCGTTAGATCGGGCGAGCTGGGAGGCCAAGCTATAGGTCCGTAAGTACCTATGCATCTGTTGTGAAAATAATTATTGAGATACTGCGCAATAATGCCTGCACTATGAGGTGGAGCACCGTCCTATTGCCAGATCATCGTATTTCGTTCTGCTAAAGGAATTTTTTCCATAAGTTCAGGTAATTTGTTTCCCGAAAATCTAAATACCTGTGTCCAATCAATGTGCCCTCGTAAAAGTATGGCCCAATCAAATGACCATTAAATAACCCACACCGTACATTTATACTCCAAACTGTTTGAAAACGAGTTGAACGTACCCAGTGAGGATTTTCGTTCGACCAATAATGGGAATTGTGTGTATTAACTATACCATTGTTGTGAAAGCGGCTTTCATCACTCCACAATATTTGATTTAGGGTGGGTATTATGAACTAATAGCACATCAATGTACTCATCTGGACTGAATGTAAATGGCATTGTGCTTATAACAAGGATAATAATTTTCAATTCAAATTTATGGATAGTATAAAAGTTTTATTCGTCGATTAACTACAACACCCTAGGTACTATTCGCAAATGATTGTTGTTCTACACTTATTATTATTAACTGTCATTAATTTTTTGACATAAAGAGCATCAGTTTTTTTAAACAAAAGAGTAATTTACTTCTATCTCGTGAAGTTTTCACACACTGTGGCTGAAGCAATAAGGATGATTAGGTATAGCAAGATATCATAAAATGTTAATCTTTGATCCTAATAATAAAAAAACCAGCAAGTATGTTCTATCGTTGTATTCCAAATAGAGTGACAAGCAATTTTCAACGAAAATATACAGGGGGTGCCATTTGAAAATAGAAAGTAGGGGGAAAATAGGGGGGGGAATAAAGTCTCTGATAGGTTATTAGGAAGGAATTTTGATGCCATTCACAACAGTTTTCACAGTATTGGATTATCTTCCAAATTAAGCGTATAACACCTGTTATAAAGGATGTTAAACAGTGAAAGGGTATAAATAAAAGGTAAAAAACACCCTTTTGAATATCCCAGGGTTAAGGAAGGGGTTCTTAAGGGGACAAATAAAACTATCTCGTTATTTAGATATGTGATTAATAGATTCTATTGATTTACCTAACAGGTGGTAGGCCATACAGGTTACACGTATGTATATTAAGGTACTCACAAAAAGGGGCTCTTACAAAAATACGAAGGGAAGGTAGGGAACACGTGGGTTATCTATGGTGAGAACCACAGATATACTTAAACTTCAAATATCACATTTGAACGGTGACTTATGTCTAAAATTATATCCACGTGCAAATTTGAGAAAAGTTAAGAGGAATATAATATATGAATTTATTGAGAACCACCCAAAGTATGCATACCTAGGACTCACAGTATTTATGATTTAACAGATGTCGAAGAATAAAAATATATTATTCTACGCTTCACAACTAGTTTTGAAAAATATTTTTCAAAAACAGTGACCGTTCAACGAAGAAGAAACAACTACTTCCTGGGCTACATGCCCCGACAGATATTGAATTACACTTCTAAGTCAAACGGGGTTGGTAAATCTACAAGATTTAATCCAACCATTCTGGTTTGCAACTAGAAGGGATAACACAACTTGTAGACCGGTTTCGGCGTATTGCGCCTCATCAGTACAAGGTATATGTTATCGTCCGAGAGTTAATCTCGGACTGAAATGTGACTATAATCAACAACGGTACATATTGTCCAGTTACGGAAATATTTTTGTTGCGAAAATAGCGACATCTCACCTCTAAGTCACAAACCAAAATTCGAACGAGACAACAAATCACGTGGATTTGAAACAAAAATGAATTAATACAGTTTCCTGTAAAATTGTCGTATTTAGTAAAGCGTTTTAACAACAGATGTCGAAGAATAAAAATATATTATTCTACGCTTCACAACTAGTTTTGAAAAATATTTTTCAAAAACAGTGACCGTTCAACGAAGAAGAAACAACTACTTCCCGGGCTACATGCCCCGACAGATATTGAATTACACTTCTAAGTCAAACGGGGTTGGTAAATCTACAGGATTTAAACCAACCATTCTGGTTTGCAACTAGAAGGGATAACACAACTTGTAGACCGGTTTCGGCGTATTGCGCCTCATCAGTACAAGGTATATGTTATCGTCCGAGAGTTAATCTCGGACTGAAATGTGACTATTATAATCAACAACGGTACATATTGTCCAGTTACGGAAATATTTTTGTTGCGAAAATAGCGACATCTCACCTCTAAGTCACAAACCAAAATTCGAACGAGACAACAAATCACGTGGATTTGAAACAAAAATGAATTAATACAGTTTCCTGTAAAATTGTCGTATTTAGTAAAGCGTTTTAACAACAGATGTCGAAGAATAAAAATATATTATTCTACGCTTCACAACTAGTTTTGAAAAATATTTTTCAAAAACAGTGACCGTTCAACGAAGAAGAAACAACTACTTCCCGGGCTACATGCCCCGACAGATATTGAATTACACTTCTAAGTCAAACGGGGTTGGTAAATCTACAAGATTTAAACCAACCATTCTGGTTTGCAACTAGAAGGGATAACACAACTTGTAGACCGGTTTCGGCGTATTGCGCCTCATCAGTACAAGGTATATGTTATCGTCCGAGAGTTAATCTCGGACTGAAATGTGACTATAATCAACAACGGTACATATTGTCCAGTTACGGAAATATTTTTGTTGCGAAAATAGCGACATCTCACCTCTAAGTCACAAACCAAAATTCGAACGAGACAACAAATCACGTGGATTTGAAACAAAAATGAATTAATACAGTTTCCTGTAAAATTGTCGTATTTAGTAAAGCGTTTTAACAACAGATGTCGAAGAATAAAAATATATTATTCTACGCTTCACAACTAGTTTTGAAAAATATTTTTCAAAAACAGTGACCGTTCAACGAAGAAGAAACAACTACTTCCCGGGCTACATGCCCCGACAGATATTGAATTACACTTCTAAGTCAAACGGGATTGGTAAATCTACAAGATTTAAACCAACCATTCTGGTTTGCAACTAGAAGGGATAACACAACTTGTAGACCGGTTTCGGCGTATTGCGCCTCATCAGTACAAGGTATATGTTATCGTCCGAGAGTTAATCTCGGACTGAAATGTGACTATAATCAACAACGGTACATATTGTCCAGTTACGGAAATATTTTTGTTGCGAAAATAGCGACATCTCACCTCTAAGTCACAAACCAAAATTCGAACGAGACAACAAATCACGTGGATTTGAAACAAAAATGAATTAATACAGTTTCCTGTAAAATTGTCGTATTTAGTAAAGCGTTTTAACAACAGATGTCGAAGAATAAAAATATATTATTCTACGCTTCACAACTAGTTTTGAAAAATATTTTTCAAAAACAGTGACCGTTCAACGAAGAAGAAACAACTACTTCCCGGGCTACATGCCCCGACAGATATTGAATTACACTTCTAAGTCAAACGGGGTTGGTAAATCTACAAGATTTAAACCAACCATTCTGGTTTGCAACTAGAAGGGATAACACAACTTGTAGACCGGTTTCGGCGTATTGCGCCTCATCAGTACAAGGTATATGTTATCGTCCGAGAGTTAATCTCGGACTGAAATGTGACTATTATAATCAACAACGGTACATATTGTCCAGTTACGGAAATATTTTTGTTGCGAAAATAGCGACATCTCACCTCTAAGTCACAAACCAAAATTCGAACGAGACAACAAATCACGTGGATTTGAAACAAAAATGAATTAATACAGTTTCCTGTAAAATTGTCGTATTTAGTAAAGCGTTTTAACAACAGATGTCGAAGAATAAAAATATATTATTCTACGCTTCACAACTAGTTTTGAAAAATATTTTTCAAAAACAGTGACCGTTCAACGAAGAAGAAACAACTACTTCCCGGGCTACATGCCCCGACAGATATTGAATTACACTTCTAAGTCAAACGGGGTTGGTAAATCTACAAGATTTAAACCAACCATTCTGGTTTGCAACTAGAAGGGATAACACAACTTGTAGACCGGTTTCGGCGTATTGCGCCTCATCAGTACAAGGTATATGTTATCGTCCGAGAGTTAATCTCGGACTGAAATGTGACTATAATCAACAACGGTACATATTGTCCAGTTACGGAAATATTTTTGTTGCGAAAATAGCGACATCTCACCTCTAAGTCACCAACCAAAATTCGAACGAGACAACAAATCACGTGGATTTGAAACAAAAATGAATTAATACAGTTTCCTGTAAAATTGTCGTATTTAGTAAAGCGTTTTAACAACAGATGTCGAAGAATAAAAATATATTATTCTACGCTTCACAACTAGTTTTGAAAAATATTTTTCAAAAACAGTGACCGTTCAACGAAGAAGAAACAACTACTTCCCGGGCTACATGCCCCGACAGATATTGAATTACACTTCTAAGTCAAACGGGGTTGGTAAATCTACAAGATTTAAACCAACCATTCTGGTTTGCAACTAGAAGGGATAACACAACTTGTAGACCGGTTTCGGCGTATTGCGCCTCATCAGTACAAGGTCACTGTTTTTGAAAAATATTTTTCAAAACTAGTTGTGAAGCATAGAATAATATATTTTTATTCTTCGACATCTGTTGTTAAAACGCTTTACTAAATACGACAATTTTACAGGAAACTGTATTAATTCATTTATGATTTACTTAGATCTACTATATCGTATATAAAATGTTTACTGAAGGTAAATATATAAAAAGGTATGAATGTACAATTAAAAACCTGATAAATTTATTCTTGGTAGAATACGAAGTTGTCGGAGAGAAGTCCTAGGGATTTACTTAAACCTATGTTAGCTGGAAGCTAAAGGTTAGGACGTGTAGGGGTTGAATACCAAAATTATAGTCCTCGCACGTGTAGATCGGGGTAACAGTTGTCCTATGATGATCCAGAGGTCGTCAACGATGTGAGAACCAGTCGAATCCCAAAATAAGAATTCAAGTCAGAAGAGTGAAAATTGGAAATGAAGTTGAAAGTTGAAACGGAAAGTTGAAGTTGAAAGTGATATGGAAATTAAAAGATGAAATTTAAATTGAAGTTGAAATTAAAGGATGAAATGGAAGGATGAAATTGAAGGCCTGGAATAGAAATAAACGTAAGTGAATGATATTGAGCCAGTATTCAGAATATAATCACATAAAAGTGAGTGGTCGACAAACTTACCGTTGATGGTGGGTGGCCTTTAAGTAAAACGTGACAAGTTGGGGTAATTACAATTTGTTTGTAAAGAAATAAATCCAACCCACTGGTTGAGTTTCTAGTTTCTAAGGAACCTTGGAAACTTTTCCTTTCTTAACTTTTTGTAAATTACAAAAAATCCGTTACTTTAACGTTATGTGCTCTTAGATCCAAAAAGCAAAATGAGACGATATCTCTCTTCCCTTGTTCACAGCCTGTCCTGAATGGTTGGTTCTTTTCCTTTACCAGTAGCTTCTAAGAGTTGGAAGAGGATGGAAAAGGATAAAGAATGTACTCATTTTGTACAACTACCACTTTGTTATCTCTCATTATCAATCAATTATTTTCATTTTATTTTCTTGGTCTGAAAGATGTCAATTTAACCTAGATGATCCAAATGTAGACATTGGTGCCTTTGATATATATATATATATATATATATTATTAAAACTAAATACCTTATATTCTGAAACTGATCTTGCTCGCAATCACTACTTAAGAATCATTTCCTATTTGTACATAACTTTTTAGGGAATTGAAGTGGATATGAAAGTCTGGAAGATGAACTTCCGAAGAAATAGTATATGTAAGATTTGAAAGAGGAAATGTAGGTCTATTTCGAATACTAAGTAAAAGTAGTATTATTAAAATACAAAATAAACACAAATATGAAGAGTAAGTCTTAATATTTATTTATTTTCACTATAATTTGTTGGTAAAATTTGGCATATTGAGTAAGTGTTTGCATGTAACTTTTGACCTGTAACAAGCGAGATATTGCCTGTAAACTGTAACTTGGGACACGGTGTATTTGCCACGTGTGACGAATGCTATTTCATCTAACTAGGGAAGAAAATCAATAATATATGTAATGGAAATCCTCTCTACGGTTACGTCGAATGAATCTAGTTAATTATAAAATGTAATTTTGGACTGGCCACATCAATTAATCAACGGTAATAATTAAATTGGAGACCATTATTATTGACGTTGCTTTTTCTAAGACGACCAGTTCGAAAAGGAAGACATTGTTACCGTTGCTAAATTGAGATTTTGAGAAGACTATTGACAGTTAAAAATTGCCTTATGGTGAAAGGTAGACTGAAAGTGTCGAATTAGACGCGGACCAGGGATTGAAGAAGGATCTGAGGTAGGAATAAATTCGAGGAAAAGACAAAACATGTTGATAAAATAAATATGCTTAGTCAACAAAGCAAACAGTATCCGTGCAATATATTGAAGGGTAACGCTTATAACATAGGTTTCTCACTTGAAAAGGTTTTTAAATATGCATGAATCAGTAAGGTCTATTTTTATCTTTCCGAGGAAAGCCAAGTACATTTTAAGCGTTGCAAACTCTAGTTTTTTATGACCTGCATTCCGTGCTGCTTCAATGATACCAATAATAAAATGAAATAAAACACTATTTATGGCGTGAATAGTATTTATTAATTATAAGCAATTACACACCTACTGATAATTCATATTGCACCAAGAAAAATCTAAAGATGATATTTATATAATATACGACAACAAATATAATCGAATATCTCATTTAGAAGTTTAGAACGGTTTACTATGATAAAATTTCTTTTTATGTAAGTAAACATGTAATAATAGATAAATGTCGATAATAATCACGAACTTTGTGAGCATGACAACTTGTAATTCTATTTACAATAAACTAATTATTATTATAACTAATAAATAATTATTTTAAGTCGTGAAAATGAAAAAAGTGCTATCACAATAAATCAATCACTATACTTAGAAGATGTAACAACGTTGTTGAATATTGTTTTGGCATTAAAAAGTAGAATTTTTGTGAAAAAAAAACTTAAATACAATATTTTTGTTGTATGAAGTATATTCGAGGTCGTGAGCATAGATCACAAAAAATCATTGAAAAAAGACAAAATTTTTTACTTTTCAACCTTTCAATATTGAAGAAACCATTTCAATTACTTCATTGCTATGGAGCACTGAACTGAAATTCAACACAATTCATTGATACACACTGGTTTTTGCAATAAAGGTTGCTTTGGGAATGAGATCATCTTTTCCAGTTCACGGTTAAGCTAGTAAGATAAATAATGGCACAAAATATGATCCTATACTTTTCACTGGAATGTAATTAAATGCCTCGAAAACGGTCCCTAGATTGTGCTCGCTTTAATTAAGTGTATAGAAACTTAAGTTTCAAATTTTTTGGTTCTTCAGTTGATGCTAAAAGTAAAAAAAGTACAATGTATACTGAAAATTGAAATAACTACTTCTTTCCAAGGAAAACGTGACAAGCAAATGATAACGATATTTTGTTGATTTTTCCACTGTCTTATGTCTTTTGGCGCGAGCATCCAAAATAACTGAGAACTGCAACTACTACATACATTCTTGAATGATCGTTTTGGGACATAATTTGTTTTTCGAATAATTTTTTCAATCAGTTCAATAACAACTTCAAAATATTACAACGTGATTTCAACTGTCTACCATCTGTTCAACTTTCGAAATATTTGGGAAATTGCAATAGAAAGTTGGTGGCGTCCAACCAAATATTAATTGCCCATCTCATCCCAAAAATGACTCTACCCGTCTCTGAAGAAAAAGCTTTCCGTCTAGGTTCAACCAAAAAAGGTGATTAAGGAATAGCTTGATCCATCCATATTTTTGGAAAATTTATAGCAAGTACTTTTTGTAGAATATGCCATTTGAATCATCAGTGATCTATTAATGAAAAAAGTGTCTCTTTTGCAGCTTACAGAATAACTAGCTTTATTCGTACATTCATCAATGTATAACGTATTTAATCAGTTATATCAAAAAGAGAATAACTTGTTAAGCGATCACCAATAAATTGGTTTATAAATGAAATATTTCTTAATTTTGAAAACGCGATCTGATTGCGCACCAATCCTTGCAGCGTGTGACGCGAATCACAACTCGAGAGAAATATTCGGCCTTCAGACACATGATTTGAGTAAATATAAATAGACAAGACGACCATTCGTCTTATCTCACGCGGGTTTGTTTTGAGCGGACTTTGACAGAGTCCTGTCGAGTCCTGTGTGAGTGCACGTATAGCCGTCTCAAACATTGTCTGTGTTGTACATGTATTTTATACCGAAACATGGAGCGAATTGAGATCGCACCCATGCAAAGCAAAAAACTAGAATAACCACATATATGACTTGCGGACATCCACTGAGTACAAATGTATATGTGTGTATTCTCAGGTTATGTGCTCTTAAATTTGAACTCCTTTTGATTCGCTCCGGATGAACGGTTGGCTTCGTCGCAAATACTGGCGACTTTTAGGGCGTCCCCGAGGAACGACTCACCATAAATCATATTCGCGTGATTTCCTCGAGGGAGTGATGCGCGAATGAGTCTTTAAGCAATAAATATCAAAATTGTTGGTAAAGTCATAGTCCGCACTGGGTACCAGGAGTGAATCCCGGTAATTATTAGGGTAATTCGAGGATAGATGGCCCAGAAGGTGAGATGGCGCAATGGTTTTACAGCGCAACCGCTAGTGCCACAGCCAGGTAGAGACGTCCTGATAGCCTTTAGTTCATATTAAACAAGCCGCCATATCTTCTGTGTTTACAAGCCTATTTAAAAATTATTGATTTTATGATCCGGTTGGGCCAAAAATATTATTCCGAATTTTTCCTTGGTACTGGTGAATTTTGAATTTGGCAATAATTTTAGTCAAGTTATCATGTTAGGTAAGTGCAATCATTCTAGTTTTGTTGTATAACCTTAAAATGGCGAATATTTAGAAAAGTGTTCAGTTTATTAGGTGCGCCATCTCCCCTCTCATGACGAGGATAGATGGTTAACTTATTTTTGAAGTGAGATGGCTCGATACTATTTTTTCCCAGTATGCCTACCAATTACAAGCGCACCGGAAGTTGTTCCGGGGCTAGTTGGACTGAGCAACAGTTAACCGAAGCCATTCAAGCCGTTAATGAAAACAGATTGGGAGTTAATGAGGCTGCTAGAAATTTTGGGGTACCGGCCACTACCCTACGAAAAAGGAAATCAACACGAAATATAAAGAAAGGTCCTCTTGGACCCTCCTCTACATAAGGTGCAGCTACCGAAGGAAAGTTGGTCAAACACATCTTCAAACTTCAAAAAAAACTGATTTTCTCCTACTCGATTGGACGTGCGAAGAATGGCATTTAAGTTGGACGAACAGATGGGTATTAAACATCGTTTCAGTAAGGAATCTAGATTAGCTGGTTTTCCGTGGCTTCAGTTATTTCTGCAGAGAAATCCAATGCTGTCAGTAAGAAAAGCAGAAGGAGTGTCCATTAATCGATCTTTGAGAATGAATAAAAAAGACGTTCAGGTTTATTTTGAGCTGCTAGAAAGTACTTTGACCGAAAACAATCTTATGGGAAAACCTGGACATATCTTTAATATGGACGAGACTGGTCTACAACTAAATAATAGGCCGGGCCACGTGATTGTTGAAAAATGATCTAAAAATATCGCAAGTATCAGCTCTGGTGAAAAAGGAGAAACTATCACGGTTATAGCTTGTTGTAACGCAGAAGGCGTTTTTATTCCCCTTGCTGTGTAATGAAAGGCAAAAATAAAAAACTAGAGTTTGAGGATGGGATGCCCCCGGGATCTTAAGTGTACATGTCGGAGAAGTCAGTCAGTGACATATTTTTTCAATGGCTTAAATATCAATTTGTTCCCAGAAAACCAGCAGGGACAGTTTTGTTATCGCTTGATGGCCATGCTTCACACTGCAGTAACGTGGAGATGCTAGATTACTGTGTTGAACACATCATATTGTTTTGTTTGCCAAGTCATATAAACTACTACTCAGCTTGAAATTTATACATTAAAAATAACCCAGGACGAAAGCTTACTAGATTACAGTTTAGAAAGTTACTTGCTGGAAGGATGGAACAAGTTTGCGACTGTAAATAATGGAACTTCAGCATTTGAGGCTACTGGTATTGTGCCATTTAACCCTTCTGCTACTCCAGATGACGCTTATTTGAATGAAAATAGTAAGTTAGCTGATGTCCCTGATGCAGTTCAAAACAAACAAAATTCTGCTGGTACTTCTCAACGTTTTCCCAAAGCTTTAGCTGATGATAATCAACAACATTGCTGTAGTTGGCAGACTGTAGATGAAACTATACAAGTTAAACAAAACGGACTACCTGCGCCTGTAGGAATCAATGAAACTACTCCTGTGAAATGTACCCCTGGAAATCATCTCGCCTGTTCCAGTTGTTTCTGCTGACGTCGATTCTGTTCGACGAAGAACAAGCAGCTGGCAGAAATATCAACCACAGACACGACCATTGAAGAGAAAAATAAAAAAGCGGCAAAAAAATCATAATGAAAAGGAGACAGTTTTGAAGAAATCATAAGTAATCAAAAGAAAACCTAACAAAGCTTCCAACTCATCTTCGGAAGATGATTTTAAAGCACCGACATTGGATGACTGTTCAGATGATATTCCCAAACCACAAAATCTGACGACTGGGTTAAATGCTCACGTTGTTCCAAATGGTTTCACGATTCCTGCTTCAAGTTTGTTAACTTTTGTCACGAATGTGGTGTTTTTATGTGCAAAACAAAGTGACTTGTTGGCGAAAATACCTTTTTTTCTAATTGCGCCAACTCATCCCAGCACTGTGGGGGAGATGGCGTTGGTGAACTATTTTTATTTTTTCCATAAATTGTAAGTTTTTTTTGTATTCACTTTTGTTACTCAATACATGTTCCTAACACAATAAAGTTTATTCTCTAAAAGAAACGGCAATTCTAATTCGACGCATAAAAATATTAAAATGAAAGTTCACAAGCTGGGCCATCTATCCTCGAATTACCCTATGTCATTGGGGGTTAATTCAAATTGTTCACAGGTATTTAGTATAGATAATCTGGTTGAGAAAAATCATTTGAAGACGTTAATCGATATTTATCATTATGTATTCAATGGAGAGGAGGATAAGGTAGGTAATATCAACTTGATTACCCGTTTCTCATTTCATGCATATCTAATTTGAATTGATATAGACGTTTGTTTCCAAGAAAAAGCCCGGAAGCTATTGATGGAATGAATCAAATCAAAACTTGACCATTCAATCACTTGTGCAGTTTTTAATGTAAAATGTGTTTTAATAATGTTACCTCTATTGTTATGGGTCAAGGTGAATTGATAAATTACATCTAAATAATCTGCCACATACATTGACATTATTCTAAATTCCCAAAATAACGATAAACACATAATCAAATACCGCGTTTTTCTTCAATTCCGTTACACAGTGCGGCATATGGGTGAGATCATAAAAAATATCGTTAAAAAATGTGTTACTAGTACTGCGACTCTATACTCATCGTGGAATGGATATTATGATTCAATTTTTTTTTAAATTCTTACAAAAATAAAGTTTAAGATATTGCTAGTAGGAATAATACAATGTTTTTCAAAGTATACATCTGATATTTTAGTAATTAGATTTTTACATGTATTCTGACTGTATTTTTTCCAAAAGTACCTACGTTGTTACATCCGTATCACAATCGAAATACAGACTAATCTAAAAAGCTTATAAAGCTCAGATTGGAAAAATATTAACCCTAAAAGAGGCATCTACGGCAGAGATGATGAAATTATGTTGATTGCTACTGCAATCATTAATTTTTTTACCATGAATTGATTGTCAAATTCGTAATAAACTATACAACTTGGGCAGGTCTCTTATTTGCAATATACTGAAAAGGGTAACTTTGACCAAACAGAAGAAAAAAAAAATTTTATCACCTTATCTTGAAAAAAAAATAAAATGGGATACTCAAGAAGAGAATTATTCCAAAGTTAAAAATATGTATGAATTTTCCGTGTTTTTTTTTGGTATGAAACTAAAGATATGTCTACAATGTAATAACTTTACTTTCAAATCGAGCTTTTGATATCAATTTAACTTATCTCCTGAACCAAATTAACGCAACAACATAGGACGATGACCTGTCAGACGAAACTACAGACATAAGGTCGAGAGTTGCCTTACATAAACAGCAAATTGGGTTTCGATGAATGAATGGAAAGCATCACCTCAATATATTAATTAGTATTCATGGATCTCGTACATACAGGAACTAATTATCTACGAGCGTCAAAGTATAGACCACTCCAGAACATAACAGATCCACCGCCGAATGGAATCCGTGAAGAGATATTGCAAGAAGCGAACCTCTTTTCTGGTCTTCACCAGACTCGTACACGATCAACTGGATGTTTTAGTTCCATCTCTAAATAAAACTTTTCTCCAATCATCCACAAACAAATTTGAATGATTTCGATCAAAACGTTTCCTGGCCACTCTGTTTTCTATGGTAAGCATTGGTGTACTGGCTGGTCTCCTACGGTTGAATCCAGCTTTATCCAACCGTCTTTGAAGTGTTATATGAAAATGAAAAATTGTGACATTGTGGTCAGCCTCCATGTTGTTTCCGATCAACAGTCCTGTCCCTCGAGGGCATTCTCTAATAAAACCTAGATCTCGGTCGTTAGTGCATCGTTTTTGTCGTTGCTTAGCCTTAAATGATGATATTTTCTACCTCATGAAAACATCTCATCGAACGACTTATTGAGGAACGATATTTGCCGAACAAATTGTCAATGTGGCTTTGACTATTTTCTTCATGTACATGTTTAACGTAATAATACCACTTTCGGTGAAAATCAGCCCAAGGTCGTGATTGAACCGAAAATGTTTCGCTTGAAAAAAATCCAATGGATCTCATTGGATTCCTGCTTGAGAGACAAATTTTCAGTAGTAATAACCCATGGATAATTGTTCGAATTGTTATATGCAACGGACCTCAAAAATAATTTTGGAAAAGTACTACAATTCACACAGTAGGGAAATTAATTCATTAGAGGACGTAACTTGCGAGGATGCGGGGGAAGCGAAAAATTCTAAGCGAAAACAGTTTCAATCAATTCCGGAGAAAACAAAACAGAGCTCCACATCTCTTTGCTGTGAGTTTGAGAAACTGGTTGAGACTTGCGATGAAAATTCACCAGATGGGCTGATCAAAGGATAGAATACAATATAAATTACCCCAAAACGGTACAAGATGGCAGTACAAAATGTACCGATTCAAAGTGGTTGATGGAAAATTGCGAAAATTCTAAATTATCCTCAGTGAGACGTCAGTTGTGACCGTTCCTACTTAACAACAAATTATATCAATAATGTTGCTGCATATGAAAACGGGTACAAAAATATTCCAGTTGGTCGGAATACCATTTCTACGTGGTCCTAGAAAGCAAAAACTATTGGCTTGGATTTAGAAACAAAAAAAATAATAAACCATTAGTTGAGAGTTTTTGCTGTGACTGCTTTGGCGAAAAGTGAAGTTGGTGGAAAACAGTTGATGAAAATAAGTGGTCAAGCGTCTACTGGTTTGATTGCGCCGTACTTACAGATCGATAAAGAGCATTTAACAACGGGACAAAATATGCATAGCCAACTATTTGAATACTCGATAATTTTCAGAACTGACAAGCACTAGAACATATGATAATTGGATAATTTTATATTGCTGCGTTAATTTTTTCCAGGAGTCTCCTGTTTTTCATCGAACAAACAGTTTTTTCACTAAAAATAACAGTGTGAAATGTCACAACCAACTGAAGTTATATTTAATTGTGGTGTAGTCGGGGAGTTTGTATTCCTCCGACTTCGTTCATATAGTCTATGGAGGTACAAATTTTCATTTCTTCTCTCATTCCCATATCAGAAAAAAAATCATTGCAGCAGCAGTCACCTCATACATGTAACTTATAATGTTAAACAAGTAATGTTAACAGTAAATTTATCAACTTCCTACTAATTAGAGTAATCACTTTTCATATTATATTATGCCATAATGCACGTAAACTTCAAAACATTATTTTTTTTAATAATTGTACGTATCAGGACTACAAAAGCAAAAACATCAATAATTCAACACAATACACAATGAACAAACATTCTGTTACCCAGCAGACTTCAAATTACAAAAAGTCTTTCCAACAAACTCAGATTTGGTGTACTAATAGGAAATTGTATGGCAAGGTATGATACAAGAAAATTTTTAGACGAAAATGTGTTCCATTTCGTGCTCACACTGTATTTTTCATATAAACGTGTATTGAAACTAATGTCTGGAGCCAATCAGAACGGAATATTTTCTGATTAATAGAGAAAAAATATCTTATGAGATTTCAGTAATTCAATGGGAAAATTTGAAGATATTATTAAACAAGCTACTTTTTTTAATTTAAGTTTTTCAATCAATTGAATATCGTACTATTCATCTATTTCAATCGTCGTATCTGTCAGAATTGTTAGAATGACATCAATAAAGCTTGGAAATGAACAAAAGCTACTTTGTCAAAATTTTGCAACTCCATCCATCAGGCAAAAACCGATTGATTTCTGACGTCGAGACTGTCGCATTACTCTGAAATCGTCTGATCTCTACTGGCTAAACAAGCAGTAAAACTAAAACTGCTTTCAATTCCTACCACTATACTAAAAAATGAACTGTCTTCAGATAATTAATGAAATATTGAAAATAAAATCGTATTATGCAGAAGTGGGACTGCCACTTGAGTCCAAACTGAATTGGAGGACACATCCGGAAAAATTGCTACCAAGACATCTAGGCTTTTCTAGCAATGCAGAAGAGTCATGACCAAAACCAGGAGAATACGACCCAAGCTGGTTCATTGGCTTTACACAACTGTGATAAGGCCACGAAAATGGTTTTTAGCCTTGATCGATAAACGTCTGCATCTCAAGCAGAAACGATTGAAACTATAACCTCTATTGATGAAGTCATCAGAAGAAGAATTACCGAACGAAAAATTGAAATATTAACTGACAGCCAGGCCCTGACTAAAGCTATCAGCAATCCAATCACCAAGTCTAGAGTGGTAAAAAACTGTAAAGAATCCTTTAGTAGGTTGACAAAAGACAACACAGTGTCTTTAGTATGGGTGCTGCGAGATGAGGGGATTGCAGGTAATGATCTGGCAGACCAGTTTACTAAATGAACTTTTAAGGATACTTCATTCTGTGGAATCACAAAAAATTACATAAGAGAGAAATTCCGGAGAACAACAGTTCAAATGGAGCTTGACAGAAGGCCACCCTTATGCACAGAGTTTATTTAACAAAGTGGATAAGGAGCTCTTAACCAGGTTATTGAAACTGAGTGAGTCATTTGAAGACAGTTACCGACTTGATCACTGGACACTGTTTCCTGATGAAAAATCTGCGAAAAATGGGAGAATTCAGTGAACCTATGAGTAAAAATGTAAACAGAGGGATAAAATACCTATTTACATACTCTGCTTCTGTTAGAACCTACGAGGACCCAGATATAACCATTTTGGTGACAAAATAATACGACCAACAGAACTACCTAAAATTCCCCCAATGAACTAGTAGCATATAGAGGACACGAAGTAGAGAACACGGAAAATGGTACAAAGATTTGATTTAACTTCCTGGGTTGTTGAGCACAACCCAAACAAATGAATGAATGGATTGAAGTGCTCCTTGTGTTGTTGCAAAATATTTCGATTTATATCAACTAAAATGTTTACAATTAGAGAGATATTGGGTGGAATTTTTTTCATCATTTTTAGGGCCAAGGTGTCTTGTGAGAGCCATTAGGACAAAGTACAATAAATTACTCTAGTCCCATATAATATTGTGTTTTTAATCATAAAATAAATTTTTTATTTTCAAAAAATTACCACATTTTTTTCAGTAGATACTCACAATATAATTAGAATTTTTACTATAGGTACATCCACGCAGAATCTGTGATTGCATAAACATCCAAAAACCCAAACAAAATACTTTGCTACGTTTATAACTTGAAATTTAAAAATTGAATAAGAAAGACTCGCAAATGAATAAAAACAATGGGATACTCTCTTCCCGTCTGGAAATCCTTCAAGGCTTTGTATAACATATACAAGATTGGATCACGAAAAGTTTAGGTATAGTAGATACATGGCTATAGTTATCCGGCTCGGGAAGGTTGAGCTTTGTTTTCCACAATAACTTTGATATTTTTGGGTATTTATACATGAAAACTTAAAACTGGGTGTTTTTGGAATGGAAAACTATAATTTTGTATCTATTTCTGGTTGCGAGGGCGCCACTTTCGTATAAGAATATTGAGGCTACATAATCTTATCACAAAAAAAGTATAATTGATACTCACCTTGAAGCTTAATGGTTTTAGAAATAATGAAATTTCAGGGATCACCTGCAATATTCTTATTTAATCATTCATTTCATCAAAGGTAGTAGGTAGTTGAGTTTTGGGGTTAGTAACAGGTATACCTTTTTCTGTTGAAATGACGGCCACAAACTATGTGACACCATCATCATACAAAATTATGATTTCTCATACCCCAAATTCCAAGCTCCAAATGTTAATGTATATGTAAGCTCAGTGGGTTGAGAAAGTGGACTGTATACAAAAAAAATGTATTTTTGTCTGCAATTGGCGAATCGTTGTTACAAGAACTTTAATTTAAATTTAAGGGGACTTACCCAAAACGCTGGTTTCTTCTGGTCACTAGCTCCACGATCGATCGTTTCGCCTTTAGTTAAATTACAGCCCTTGATGACACAAATAAAGTCAATGTAAAGGTATATTTACGAATATAAAAACCGGAGATGTTGTAATGTCGCGATTTTAACTAATTTTGTAAAAGCGGTTTGAACAAAGAAATTAACCAATAAATAAATAAGAATGGAAACGACTTGTTTCCTTGAGTACAGCGGGTTAACAACGAATGCCAAAACTGGTCTCTTATCAAAAACTAAGTTAATGTTCAAGAAACTGGTACTAAATTCAATTTAAAAACAGTACATGAGCGGCGCGCACAATTATTGAAGAAAATAAGAGGGTGGCGCGAACATACCGCCCACCAAAATTGGAATGATTGTCCAATTTTAGTACTAGAGGAATAAACAAAATGTAAATAACAGAAGAAGGTTACCCGGATGGGTAACAAAACAAAATACAACCCAAAAAAAAAATAATAAAAAGTAGAAGTTATTTCGGGAGTGGAATGAGTTTATTAACGGGACGTGTAAGAGTGGCAGTGGGAGTTTGAAGAATGACAACACGTGAAATACCGTCTTGACCGTACTTCACTTCAGTAACGCGAGCCAAGGGCCAGGATAAGGGAGAACTATTAATTCCCTTCAATATTACAACGTCGCCCGCTGTGAGCGGATTGGACGGTGAAGTCCACTTGGTTCGTTGAATCAGGGTATTAAGGTACTCCCGAGACCAACGACGCCAAAATGATTGTGAAATCTGTGAGATGAGCTTCCAACGGGTCGACAAAGAAATATCCTCAGATAATGGTATTTCAGGTCTTGATAAGAGCGGAACACCAATAAGAAAATGACCTGGACTGAGATAAATGGATGCTTCATTGGGGTCTGAGGACAATGAACATAGAGGTCGACTATTGAGAATAGCTTCGATTCGTGCAAAAAGAGTGGCATACTCTTCCGCGGTAAAAGTTATTTCAGCACACAATCGATGTAACAAATTCTTAACAGATTTGACTGCTGCTTCCCATAGCCCACCGAAGTTAGGGGCAGATGGAGGATTGAAAATCCACTTGATTTCGCGTTGCGACAAAGTGCTCAAAATCTCGTCATGCTGATTGTTGAGGAAATGATAAACTTCCTGAATGTGCCTGTTGGCACCAATAAAATTCCTGCCTTGATCGGATAATATGGAATGAGGAAGACCTCTACGAGCAATAAATCTGTCGAGCGCGGCTAAAAAGACGTCAGTAGTAAGTTGGGAAGCAAATTCCAGATGAACAGCCTTAGTCGCGGCACAAACAAAAATGCATAGATAGCCCTTGGTAATGCTGGCTTTACGGAGACGAGAAGCGCGAACTTAAAATGGTCCGGCATAATCAACACCTGTGTTAAGAAAGGGTCTACCAGGCTGAACTCGACAAGGGGGTAAATCGGCCATGATGGGCTGAAGAGTGGAAGCTCGAAAGCGATGACAAGTGAGGCATTGTTGAATCACTTTCCGTATAAGTTGACGTAAGGAGAGAATCCAATAACGAACGCGTATTAAAGCTTGACACGTGGTGGGTCCAGCGTGAAAGGCAGATAAATGATAGTGCTTACATATGAGCACAGAGAGGTGAGCTGATCGGGGTAATAACACGGGATGTCGGGAATCGTAACTTAGGTGAGAGTTTGAAAGTCTACCGCCCACCCTGAGGACCCCATGATCATCAAGAAATGGTGTCAGTGTGCAAAGAGATTTTATCGTTTTAGTGACTCGAAACTCCTTCAAAACATCAGCAAAATGTTGTGACTGTGTACGCAAGATGATTGTACGTAATGCATCTTGCAATTCAAGAACAGTCAAAGGACCTGTGGTGGGAGATTTAGAAGCGTCACGTAATCTACAATTGAAAACGAAACGCCGCATCCAAGCAACAACTCGTTGGAAACGTGTAAAGGAAGAAAATCGTAGAGAAAATTCTTCAAATGAGGGATCTGGTTGAACTGCGATGAGTGTTAGAGTATTTGGTTTGAACTCTAATAGAGATTCGGAGCTCAAGTGGGTGCCGCGAAAGGCAATGGGCCATTGATGGTGATAATCGTTCAATAGGGGAGGGCCTTGAGTCCATAAATGAAATATCTTATCTTGAAGAAATTGAGAAACGGATAACCCACGTGAGGCCATGTCAGCGGGATTGAGAGAAGAAGGACAGTGAGACCATGTTGAATTAGGAGGTGATTGACTTACGATATGAGCAATTCGATGTGAAACAAAAGTTTTAAGAGTGTGAGGGGGAGTGCGTAACCAAGCAAGTACTATTTCAGAATCTGAAAAAAGTCTGATGTCAGACAGAGGTTTCGGATACTGGATATGCAAAACCGAATTGATTAGGTCAATTAAAAGTACTGCGGCGCAAAGTTCAAGTCTAGGGATAGAGAGTGTTTTTAATGGAGCCACACGAGTTTTGGCCTTCCACAGAAAGGAATGACGCGAGTTAATTGATTCGAAACATAAGTACACTACTGCAGCATAAGCGGCAGACGAAGCATCGGCAAAGCCTATCAGGTGTATCTGATCAAAGTTCATGTCAGGAAGCACGCAACGAGGGAGGTGGAACGAGACAATGCGATCAAGATTATTGATCAGCTGGTTCCAATGTAAAGCAATTTCAGAGGTGACTGATTGATCCCAATCAAGTTTTGCGAGCCATATCTTCTGGATAATAATTTTAAAGGAGATGATGAGAGGGGACAAAAATCCATTTGGGTCAAAAATTTTAGCCAAAAAGGAAAGCATGTTACGCTTAGTACAAGTCGCTTGAAAGGGCTGAACTCTGAATACAAGGCAGTCGCGAGATGGTTCCCAATTCAAACCTAAAACTTTTAACGCATTGTCCTCATCATTAAACTGTAGAGGAGATTCTAAATGGCTTTGAGGCAACTCTTTAAGCAGCTGAGGGTGACTAGACGACCATTTACGTAGTTCAAAACCTCCAGACGAGAGTAACTGAATTAATTGCATTTGTAAATCCAATGCCGAGGCAATATCGTCAGCGCCGGAAATGACATCGTCAACATAAGTCTGATTTAATAAGGCCTGTGAAGCCAAAGGAAAGCGATGTCCTTCATCTTGAACAAGCTGCTGGAGAACGCGCATAGCAAGAAAAGCGGAGGGAGCCAACCCGTAAGTTACGGTGTTGAGTTCAGCTTCTTGTGCAGGAAGGTTTGCATTGGGTTTCCAGAGGATATGCTGCAGGCGACGATCTTGTTCATGTACCAGGATTTGTCGATACATTTGTCGAATGTCGCAGCAAAGAGCAATTCGAGAAAGTCGAAAATTGAGTAATATGTCTGACACGGCTGACTGTAGCTTGGGTCCTTTGATCAATCGATCATTTAAGGAGAGACCGAATGAGTCGGGACTAGATGCATTGAAAACTACCCGGATTTTGCTGCCCTGATTTGTAGATTTTGTTACTACATGGTGGGGAATAATATACTGAGCGGGTTGCAGAGACTTGGACATATGCCCTAATTCTAAATATTCTTGTAGAAATTGTTCGTATTCCAATTTGAGCGATGGAGTCTTGTCAAGACGTTTGATAAGTTGAATAAGTGAATTACGAGCAACCTTCTGATTACTAGTTAGGGGGTTCGCATTTGGTTTGACTGGCAGAGATACTGAATATCTGCCTTCTTCATTTCGTTTATGAGTGGCGATAAAATGTTGTTCTGCCAGAATGTCAAGAGGATCTTGTGGTGTGAGATTCGAAACATTTTCAATTTCCCAAAATTTGACGAGGTCCTGGGAAATCTGACAAGTTGATATCAATGAAGTGATTCGTTGATTTCGATTAAGCGCTTGGATAGGACCTATAATTGTCCAACCAAATATGGTACTGATAGCGACCGGGCCAAGAGAGCTTGGTACAAAAGGTTGAGGTAGCAATAACTGTGGGTAGACGTCAGCACCCAAAAGTAAATCTATTGTGTCTGAACGGAGAAACTCGGGATCAGCCAAAGTTAAATATCGGAAAGCATGAGCAACTTCTGTACTAATGTTGGAAGGAGGCAAATGATCAGCAATATAGGAAACCACTGATGGGTTTATCTCAATGTGATTTGGAGATAGCCTGGAGAAAAGTTGACAAGTGATAGTGCCGGGAGAGGTAGAGCAGTGTCCGCCAATACCTGATACGGAAACTGGAAGATCTTGTAGCTTTTGACTTAACTGGTTAGTTAAACGCTTTGAGATAAAAGACAGTTGCGATCCAGGATCAATAACTCCCCGTACGGGAATGTAACCTTTGTGCTTGTCTAAGACCTGTGCACGAAAGGTGCCTAAAAGTGACGCCACAGGCAATGTGGTCGTACAACTAAACGAGAGCGAAGGACCAGAAGCTGGTTGTTGCACAGAGGAGGTAGATGCAATATTGGATGCATGATTGACATGATCCGAGGTGCGATTGGACGCAGAACTGTGACCTGAATTGTCTAATTGAGAGGGGTGCAGGAGAGTATGATGATTACGAGAATTACATTTCCGACAGCCAGATGTAGATTTACATTGTGATTTCCAGTGGGAACCTAAGCAGTTGAAACAACGTTTGTGTTGCTTGATGAAATCGATCTTTTCATCTCTAGAAAGAAGAAAAAATTCGGAACAAGAGGACAATGAGTGTGCCTGATGACAAAATATACAAGAGAGGATTTTCGTATCAGAGTTAACAGAATGACGTGAATTTGAATTTGAAACAGTTGAATTGCGCGTGGCAATGAAGGAATTTGATCTAGTGGTGATCGTAGGACGAGTAATGTGGTTAGAAGTTGCTGGGTTCGAGATTATTCCTAATGTTTTGATCTGTAGTATTATGAAATCCAACAAATCATCAAATTGCGGAACTCCTTCAGCAGAATGTCGATCTTCAAAGGCTTTAGCGGTACGTGCATCAAGATTGTTTAATGATAAAGTTAACAAAATGAAGTTGGCTAGATCATCTATGGATAATGATTTAATAGCCTGTATGGAACTTTGATGCGTCTCGTGAAAATGTTTCAAATTGCTAAGTGAATTTGAAGAAATTGGTTTGAATTTGAGAATTTTATTCAAATAGGCTTGAGCTATTCTGCGGGGAGATTGATATCTGCTTACCAGGGCCGTAAAGGCTAATTCGTAATTTTCAACTGTCAGTTGCAAATTAGAAACAACTGAGAGAGCACTTCCGCTCAGGTTAGAGCGTAAGAAATGGAACTTTTCGATAGGAGAGAGAGACGAGCTATTGTGTATAAGGGATTGAAACAGTGCAAAGAATTCAGGCCATTTCTCAATGTCACCTGAGAAAGTCGGTAAATGAATTTTAGGTAATGCGACGTTAATTTGAGAGCTCTGACTGGCAATGATGACAGGAGCAGTAGGCGGAGTGGGTTTTTCACTATTAAGTTGTACAAACTTGGCTCTTATTTTGAAAAGGATAGTGCGAAAAGCTTTGGAAGGTGCTTCTGTATCGACGTTATCCTCTGGGGGTAGGAGACAGTTGATATCACTGATTTTCTCATTGACATTTTTGAACTGATCTTGCAATCGCGCGCTATCATCGTGATATACCTGCGCAACAGCAACTTCATCATAAGTGCATTCTTTAACAGCATCCCAGCTGCTAGTAGCATCGGAGAAAATAGTTTGTCGCCTTGCTACATATTGGAGCATTAATTTACGATTCTTTTCGTCGGCAGCCATTTTGATAAATGTAAATTAAGTTATAATGAAAGAGAAACACAGTGAATGAAAGAATAAGTTGTTAGTGACTTCAGATATTAACCAAACTTGAGCAAGAAATTGGAGTGACGAAATAAACTGAAGAAAAAATGAAATAAACAACGCAACAATGAAATTAATGGTTAAAGAGTGTATCGTCCTGCCCCGGTAAACGTGAAATGTTTTGAAAGAATGAACAATATTAATTAACGGTAAAATTTATCATAAACACTATTAAAATCAAAACTACAGTATGAAAGACCGGTAATCAGTAATGACCTTGAACTAATTTACAACGATGAAAAACCAGTCCCGTTTATATTCAATAACGATAAACGTAGTAAATTTTCGAATAAAATAAAAATTTTAATGAGTGCAAAATTAAAGAAATATGAAAAGATATTCGCAAATATAAAGTAGATTCGCTAACTGCAATGTAATCCGGCTCGAAGGACCAATGTAAGCTCAGTGGGTTGAGAAAGTGGACTGTATACAAAAAAAATGTATTTTTGTCTGCAATTGGCGAATCGTTGTTTCAAGAACTTTAATTTAAATTTAAGGGGACTTACCCAAAACGCTGGTTTCTTCTGGTCACTAGCTCCACGATCGATCGTTTCGCCTTTAGTTAAATTACAGCCCTTGATGACACAAATAAAGTCAATGTAAAGGTATATTTACGAATATAAAAACCGGAGATGTTGTAATTTCGCGATTTTAACTAATTTTGTAAAAGCGGTTTGAACAAAGAAATTAACCAATAAATAAATAAGAATGGAAACGACTTGTTTCCTTGAGTACAGCGGGTTAACAACGAATGCCAAAACTGGTCTCTTATCAAAAACTAAGTAAATGTTCAAGAAACTGGTACTAAATTCAATTTAAAAACAGTACATGAGCGGCGCGCACAATTATTGAAGAAAATAAGAGGGTGGCGCGAACAGTATACATATCCAAATACGTTAAACTAATTGATGGCTTGAAATAAATAATGTGCTAAGTGCCAAAAAATCGGTTCTTCATTTTATACTTGTAGAATGTTCTAATAATACTGGTACTACTACTAGGCAGGGCAGTAAGCAAAAGAAACTACAGAAAAAAAGAAGTGCTGGAGAAAAATATTTTACAAGGAAAAATAATAAGAAAGTTCCTGCTAAGTAGCCTCCTGAATACAAGGTTAGTCGAACATTGTTTTTATTTTTCGACAGTGATTCTGCAATTTTATTTACTTTGTTTTAGGTATTATGCAAATGCAAGTTAAACTGTAAAAATATATCGCATGAACAAAAATTGAAACGTTTTCACGAATTTTATGGTATGAATGACAGTGTAAGGCAAAATACGTACGATATGAGTCTTATCCACGTACGTGCTATCAAGAGGAGAAGGCATGGAAACTATGGGAGGCCAAAAGAGAGTAAGGGACAGGCTACGTTTTCCTTCACTTTGCCCAATGGAGAAGGCAACATTTTACAGTTGTGTAGGAAGACATTTTGAGCGGTTTTTGGAGACAAATTAAAACTTTAGCTAAGTTGAAGAAGCGAGGAGATTCAGTTTACAGCTGCATCGCAATTTCATGCAGGAAGATGAAGCACTGGTTACTGGTAACATAAACGAATTTCCCACAGACGTGGGACATTACAACCGTTCACAAAGCGAGAAGCAGTATCCGAGCCCCGATGTCAATATAAATAGACTTTAATCTGCGTTCAAGGAAGCCCAACCTGATTAAATAGTGAGTTATCGTTTTTTACTTTCTAATTTTCAAAAAGAAATTTTTCAAATTAAGTTTTCGTAAGCCTAGAACTGATACCTGTACTACCTGTGATTTACTGCACATGCAAACAAAAGATCCCACAAAGGCAGATGCTAAATTTAAATTAGAACTCCATCACAGGAAAGCTGAAGCAGCTGTCGAAGCAATGAGAAAAGACCATCAGAACTGTCAGCAACCCACGAGTGACACCATGACAATTTCAATGAACCTAGAGCAGGTCTTATCATTGCCAACTCTAACTCATAGTCAGATGTATTACATGCGACAGCTCTCCAAGTACAACCTTTGTGTACACCTAGGGAACAATAACACTGGCTACACGTTTTTGTGGCACGAAAGGTATAACAGGACGTGGAGGGAACGAAATTGCATCATGTGTACTGAAAGCTTTCACAAATATACCGATACAGAAACGGAGCGACAAACTGGAGCGACAACTGCGCCGGACAAAATAAAAACAAGATGTTATTGGTTTTATGGATTTATTCAGTTTCGATGAAATCAATCAAAAATAACTAGTGTCGGGTCATCCGTTTATGAGCTGCGACTGGGATTTCGCCCAAATTGAAAAGCGAAAAAGGCAAGAGAAATGCGAGGTACCTATGGATTTGGTGAGAATCATGATAGTAGCAGTGAAAAAAACACGATTTCTTGTTACCATCATCAACCGTGAGGACTTTTTCGATTTTAAAGTTGCTTCTGAAAGTTCAATCAATACATCCAAGCTTCAAATTTCGAAATCCCAGTGGATCAATATCAATATTGGTCGAAAATATCCAGGATTCATTAGCATCCGAGAATCCCTGAACGAAATAGCACCTTGGAAAACAACGAATATTTTGAAGAAAAATGTTACTATTGAAACTATCGCAGAAATGACTCTTCCAAACCTGACCTGCCAAAGTAGAATTTCTGAGGGAAAAAGACAAAATCTGCTGGCAATGATTCCTTATTTGAAGGAAGAAAATAGACAATTTTATGAAGATCTTTTGAATATTAATTTTCATTAGAAGTTAAATTTTTTATGTTTTTTTCCTTAATATTCACCATATTATTTATATTTTTGTAATGGCACTTATCACATTCTATGATTTTGTAACTGTTATAATTTTTTTCTGCTATTTTTTACAAACAGTTCCAGAAAATATTAAGTATACAGAAAAATACTTACCTACTTCAATAAACCTATGTTTAATTTTCAGAGAGTTTTTTTCTAATATATTGATTGTAGAACAAAAAATATTGTTTATCTCAAAATAATAATTTTGGCACTTAGCACATTATTTATTTCAAGCCTTCAATTGTCAGCATCAAAATTTAAAATTTTATCTCCAACATTTTGGATCTCTCTTATTATCAACATTTTATCAAAGCGAAGTGGTTCGAAAAGAAATATTATGAAGGCAAGAATTTGTTTGTAAAATCACTCAACTACCACCCTGTGTTAGATTTGTCCAGCAACTATTGATGGTTTTACATACCTGTATCTTGCGGTGGATGTCGAAAGTAGCTATGAGGTAAAAAAGAAGGTAATCAGAAACTGTAATTCGTGAGCAGCCATCTACATTTCACTCTCCTGATAATGTCAATGTTGCCATGTTTCAATTATAAACTAGATATTTCATTGTTCCTGTGAGAATCCTTCACAGACTCACCTCATAAATTTATTTGTGATATCAATAAAATTACCAGAACAAAATACTCACACAGTCCATGTTTACATTAACATCATTAAGATAACTATAAATAGATTTGCAAGAAGTGAGCGATGCAAGGGCTAACTGAATAAGTCAGTTGTTTCCCACACTTGACGCTTTTATTTCATTTTTCCAAATATAAAAGAGCACAATTTTGCCACTTCTATTAATATCACAAATATATTTAAGCTATTCGTCTTGGTTTCTCACAGAAACAATGAAATATCTAGTTAATAATAATTGACACATGGCAGCATTGGTATTATTGGGTGAGTGAAATAAAGATAGCTGTACACTAATTACAGTTTCTGAATATCTACTTTTCTAGCCCATACCTCATTTCGACACATGCCGCTAGGATGCAGCAAAATCAATCAACCGCAGTATGGAGGTATGTAAAACCATCGATAATAACTTGGAAACGAAACATTAAAGAAATTCCAACGCATTAACTACGTTAGGAAAACCCGATGTCTAGTGGAGCATTCTGTACAAATATTAAATTTATTTTTCGATTTTTGATAGACTGAAATTTTCCAAACTGAGGTATAAAGGACACTTTGTACAATCATTAGACTGAAACTACCTGAGAAGTTCCTCAAAAAATATGTAGTTATGAATGCTTCAACTTTGAAAATATTAAATGTATTCTTCAAAACAATTATTTCAGATATTTTTTCAATACATTTATTTATTGTGACAAATTCTAACAAATCTTAGTATAATAATAAGTTTTCATGAATAGCTCTTCGAAGATAAGTTATGATAAAATGAATCTATTATTGTATCACATAACTTCTAACATAGGATTTTGTGATAAAATGAAATTATTGATATTTGAAAAAATGAATCAGTAGGAAATTTGTAATACTTTTTCTTATTCATTCTATGAACGCATAGTTTTTACAGATAATTATATCTGGTAACAGTTTTTACAGATAAGGTATGTTTAACCTCAACTTCATTTGAAATTTAAAAATTGACATTCTGGTGCAGGGATCATCAATTAGTTTCGTTTGGAGACTGTTCTGTTCAAATTAATATGATCATCGTTGTCCGTTTCCACTTTTTTGCACCAGAGTTTATTAAATAAACAAATGTCAGGTACAAAAGTACGAAATTTTTTTCAGAAATTATAATTTTTGTCTATAAATAGTATCTCGGCTTGGTTGGGGTCTTTCTGGATATCTAAAATTAAAGCAGCAAATAAATTTGTAACCATCAAATTATGACTAAATTTTCAATAAATTTAGGTTTTTGGAGCCCCAACGAACGAAAATGAAGAATTTACTCCTTTTATGAATTTTTATAACAAAAATTATATTGGCTTGTATCATAGCTAACCTATAAAATATCCATACAGTTTACAATTTTTGATAATTTTAAAAATTGATAATAAATATAAGTACTTACAATGTAATCATGTTTTAGCGAAAAAATTGACAAATTTAATAGGCCATAAATAAAATATACAGGGCTTCACTGAGAAAAGTAACAATTTGGGTTGTATTGGAAAACAGTATTCCAAATTTTATTTATCACACAATTGAATCATACGCAAAAATATATACAGTTTGACCCACTTAAGATTGCAAAACCCAGTTATAGCTTTTAATTGACGTTTGATGAACTTCAAATTTTGGTGGTTTAAAAGGGTCGAATTTTTGCTTATTCACATTTGATATACGTCAGTAGCGTACATTTTTAGGAGGCTTCAAAATGACGATTTTTCGAAAAAAAAATATTAGCGATTTTTTCATTGGACTTTTGGTTACCACACTGTGAAGAGTATCTCTTGAAACACCTGGAGGTGAATTTTGGGTAATGCAGCTTCACCGGGGTCTGAGATGTACGGCTTGATTTTTGAACGTCCCTGTGTACAAGTTAATTGACGTTTCATGATGTCCCAATTTTTTGCGGTCAGTAAAAGACAATTAGTTGAGTGGTTGCCCTTATGAATATTGGGTTTGTGTTAGTAGCGTACTTGTTTAGGAGACTTCAAAAATCCGTGTTTTTAAAATAGTAATTGTAATATTTCCGTAGATGTTTTACAAAATATATTTATTTTGGATTGAAAAATAAACAAAAATGTTTATGAGTTTTCAAAGACACCAATGAAAAAGTAAACAAAAATATTAAGCAAAAAAAACTATTAGCGGTGGCTTCTACCAAACTTCCATTAATTTGATTACATTTGTCAAATCGTTTATTAGGCATGATGATTATACCAATTATTGGAAAATATTTATTTAGCTACGACCCGACACAAACCCAATATTCATAGAGGCAACAACTTAACTAGGTAGTATAAACGATGTACAAGACGATATGATGCTTCCGAAGCGTCAAATCGAACCTCACATTGTTTAACATTCAATTAAAACTGTCATTTTATGGATATTTTACGTTGTTCTCTTATATTTTTGTCCCCTTGGATTTTACAAAAAAAAGTTCAATACTTTCTCATTCGCCTTCAAAAGTCCTACAAAACTAGGCTTTGTATGGTGTGGTAATCAAAAGTCCAATAAAATAATCGATAATAATTTTTTTATCGACGTTTTGAAGCCTCCCAAAAATATACGCTCGAGTGTACGCTACTGACGTATATCAAATGTTGAAAAATGGAAATGGTCCCTTTGCCGACCTTTTCAAACCACCAAAATTGGAAGTTCTTCAAATGTCAATTAAAACCTATAACTGGATGTTGCGATCTTAAGTGGGTCACACTGTATTAGGTCCGCACAAAATAGGTCAGCCCATGTACTAGACTCTAAAAATTAAACTAAGGAGCGTGCTTCGCTTCTATAAATACTAGTGATTCATTATATTCTCTAGCAAAAAATAACAATTCGTTCTGTAGCAAATTTCAACAAATGATGTTTGTGTCCAAATTTTTTGATACAATTTTCAAGTTAATTATTTAATATGTTTACTCTAAGTAGTCCGAGAAAAAAGTTCCGAAAGAAATGTAAGAACAATAATTGTACTTATATTCATATATACACAATGACACACACCTTTAGTTATTATAAAAAGAAACAGATATTTCGGCGAGACAACACTCAATACAATTATTATTGCTTATTGTTATTAAAGATTTCAATTAATGATGTATAAACAGACCAATTTTATGATTAAAATTTGTCTTTTACTTGTAGTTAGAGTTTATTTTTCTCATTTCGGGTTCAGTAGTTTCAATGGCTTTGAAATGTCCACGTAAAAGCCGATTCCAGAAAATATTCCTTATAGATAAACAAAGGATTATTATTTTTGTCTTCTGAACGTTAAGTTACAGTTTGGCCCATTACTTATGAATCAACCTGCATAGAATAGTTTTGAAATTAATGCTCAAGATATGTAGTTTTTCATGATATCATTTTTCTGTGATATAAGAAGGAAATTTCAATTAAATTTAGCTACAAAGGAAGAATCTTATATTCCAGAAATGAACAAAAGTTTGCAACTAGATATTTTTGAAACATTAGTTTATAACTTCACTTTTCATTCCCATATAATATAATTTTACAACTTTTACACTTTTCAACTTCATTGCTTGTACTACATATCGATAATATTGAGTTTACACGTATAGAGTTGTTTTACCGTTGGTACCATTCACGTGGAATACTTTGCTTAGTTAACGAGTTTTCCTGATTTTCCATTTTTTTTTGTTATAAATTTCAAGGAAGCGTCGAATGATTATAGTGAATCTTCATTATTTATGTTCTAAAGATAATTTAGTAAACGTAAAAATGTTGGTAGTTAATATTTAGTAAATTCCATAACCAAACTTGTTTAAACGATTTCAAAACACTTTTTCGGCAAATTTTGACGAATACCTATTCTGGAATCTGATTTTACGAAATGAGAACATTTACACTCAAATAATTCACTATGTAAGTAGGTAGTTTGAGAATTAATCATAAGCTTAATTCATTTATTTAGTACAAATATCTTACATTGAGGTAATTGTTACAATTAGCTTGCACATCTTCAACGAATTGTACGCTATTATTCAATAATATTTAATTTGAAAATTTGTTTTCGAAATTTATTCGTTGAAAATTACTTACTTAAACTATGTTCATTATTCTCACGTAAGTAATGCGTATTATTACTTTATTCATTCTTATTGTAAAGTAATTTGAAAGTATTTACTACAAATTTTGTGAACTGTGTTCTTTAGGTATTTGATCTATTTCCTCATTTTTAAATTTTGTCAAGAGTGTACAAGGTTTTTAAATAAAGAACGTTGATGGTCGTCTGAAGCAATAATGTAGGCATTGTGAAATAGTAGTTAGTGTGTCGCCATCTACATTTCAGCTACTCAATTTTTTAGGTAGGGTGCATGGATTTCTAGATAATGTACGAAGTCTGAATGAATTTTAAACTGCACATTATGTAGATTACTGCTGATGTTAATGTGAGTGGAAAAATTGTGTATATTCTTGTTTTAGGTTAAAAATATTATTTTGCATTTCAAGATATGCTCTTCTCTAAAATTGCTTGGATATTTTGAGGAATTTTTTTGGTCAATGATCCTTTTGGGAACCGGTAGTTATTTTATTTAACCATGGTATTTTTGTAGCCTTGTGACATTTAATTTCCTTTGTCGCAAATGCGGCGAGTCAAATAATGTTTGTAACTTGAAACAAACATTATACACAATTTTTTCAACCGTACTAACATCAGCAATAACCCACAACATAGAAGTATAATATTTAATATGAGCATGAATTGGTTTTCACAGGAATCACAAAAACCCCAGTTTAATATTTATTTACAGTTGGCAACAGTTGCACATCATGTAGAAATCCACTTACTCCTAATATTAAGTTAGTGAAATGTAGATGGATGCACTATGCCTATGTTTCTACTTTGGACCTACTTCCGACACTCACCGCTAGAATGCGCACCGATATGATCCCATTTACAGTGATTTTATTCAAGACAGTGGTCACAATTGGGTTACCTATTTTTGATTGGATGGAGTTCGGCAGCCATATCGACGCTGAAATTGCTTTGCGTATACGAAGCTGTTTATTGCATTTGCTATATTTGAGATTTAAATGATTGGTTTTTCCTTTTTAGGTGAATTTTATGAGAAAAGGTCTTGTGCCTTTGGACTTTTGAAATACTTGTATTCAGTACTATAAATAATATTATTTCAAATCGGAAAACTTGGGAAATGAAAACTGCCACATCCAATTTAAATTTTGCAAACTAAATTAATTGTATAATATTTTCGGATAAGTTTATATGTATTGGAAAATATCTTGAGAAAATGTTTCACCTGTAAGTGCTGCAGGTTAAGGAAACCCAAGAAACGGGCTGTCTAGAAAATTGATAACTACCAGTATCGAAATAAAAACTTATGTTTATACATATTTTCGAAACTAGGCATTGGAACAATATAAAATTTCAGTGATTGCTTACGTACTTCCATGTGCTGCGTTTGATGGTAGAATAGAAATTCAGGAGCGGATGGTGCCCAGTGGTTAAAGATTCTTATTTTTCACGTAGACAACCTGTACAATCACTATATACAAATACCAAATTTTCAAATAGTGTTAATAATAATAACGTACTCCTTTTTGAAGTCGATAAAATGTCTCCACATTAAAAGATACCAAAAAAAATTATCCATAAAAATTGTAGGCGCTTCAACCTTCATACTTCAAAATTAGTTACAATATTACAGGGTGTTCAATCACTCAGCAAATGAAGTACCCTATGATGATGGTCCAAAAAACAGGATTAAAATTTTCCTCAGCAAAAACCAGAAAAATGTGCTTTTCGTCCAGGAAATAAGACTCCTCACCAGTTATAAAACTGTACAATCAAGATCTAAATTATGTTCAGGAAATGCGTTCCTTTGGTATGATATTTGACTCAAGATTAACGTGAAATAGCCATATCCAACTGCTTAGAATGTCGTGCGCACAGAATATAAATATTCTTAAAGTTCTCGCTGGTCAAAATTGGGGCGCAGATACCAAACAGCTTCGAAACATATATAAATCACTAATAGGAGCAAAACTAGATTATCATTCCATCGTGTACTCCTCCGCCTGAAAGACAATTTTAAGACAATTAGACGTCATACAAAATAATGCTCTAAGAATCACTCTTGGAGCCTACAGAACAAGTCCAGTTGAAAGTTTGTACGCAGAAGTTAACGAATTACCACTAACAATCAGGAGCCACAACCTAAGCTTACGATATGCAGACAGACTAGCAGCAAATCCAGATAATCCGACTTACTCTCAAACATTCTCTAATAATTTTCTAATATATTCAATGAACATACTAGCCTCCCATTATTATTCAGTAAAAGAATCAGTGAGTTTAACAACATTTTCCCAGTGTGGTACAAATTAATTACAGTTACCCCCCACCTTGGACCATTAAGATTTCTATGTGCAACCTAGATCTATTAAAATATTCAAAAAAAGAGACAAATCCTATTCTCATCCACCAACATGTTATGAATCTTAAAACTAGTTTGGCAGACCACTTCAGTATATACACAGATGCATCGAAGTTTATGGAACTCGAAGCGACAGCAGCAGCAGTTATTACCGACGTATCCACTCAAAAAGTTTGCTTACATAATAATTATTCAACATACTCTGGCGAACTGTAGGCACTCTAAGGCACTGCAACAAATTCCTCATCAAAACCAAATGAGGGCAGTTATCCACACCGATTCACTCAGTGCAGTGCAAGGTATTCGCAAATTGTACCCTAACCAACCCATTTTAGCCCAAATAAAAAAAGACTTGCATACCATACAAAATTCAAATAAAGAGGTAAACATTGTTTGGATACCATCACATATCGGAATTTTGGGCAATGAGAAAGCCGGCCAGATGGCCAAAGAAGCATGTACAACAGACAATCTGCAGGTACAAACTACTTCAATTCCTTTCTGCGACCTCTTATACTGCATAAGCAAGCACTCTAGAGAGATGTGGATTGAACGATGGAAAAATGTAAAGAACAACAAGCTGCAAAAACTTACACCAGATTTAATACCAAACGAGGCAAACCCAGCAGGTCAGCGCAACCAAGTAGTCCTTCACCGTCTGAGAATAGGACATACGAAATTAACTCACGAACATTTGTTGAAAAAGGAACCAGCGGGTACCTGTTACATCTGTGACCTGCCAATGACCGTCGAACATATAATTGTTGAGTGTTCACTGTTTCTAGCAGAACGAGAAGTCTAAAAAGTGTCAAGTGAGCTGAAGTGTGCGTTAGACAAGAAAAACTATACCGGAACAATCAATTTTTTAAAAGCGATAGACTTATTTAAGCAAATTTAAATATTTCCATAGTGATATACAAATTTTAACATTTATCATACTGTAAACCAATGAATAACCAAAAAAATACTATACCACCGATAATAACCTAACATGATTGATGCGGGTAAGTGAAATAAAAAAAAAGTAGGTCCTAATTCCATCATCTGGTAAACTATTACATACCTAAGTAACTAATAGCTTCAGGTATGGGACATGCCTAATAAAAATAGGAGTATGGGTATTCGACAATGATATAAAATACAGGGTGATCGATTTAAGACTATTGAGAAAGTAGTTTACTTGAATTTTGACTCACCTTGTATTTGATTTAATAAATATTTGAAAAATCAATTGTGTTTGTTAATTTGGATAATCATTAAAAATGTTTGGCTTCAATAGATTATTATTCTTTCACTCCTATCCAATTATACATGGCATTGAACTTCTTATGATTTTGACGGAAAATTGGTTATAACTTTGTATGTATATGTCGCTGGCTTATGGTAAAATCAGTCTTATTATAGCCTAGGCGTATTATAATAAGACTGATTTTACCCTAAGCCTGCGACATATATAACAGATTACAACCTTATATTGTTGTAATGGGGAAGTGGAGCAGATTTCAGATTTGAAGTAAGATATAGGTTGTTTTATTTGAGTGGATATAACTTTGATCTGGCACTGAGTAATGGAACACCCTGTAACACTGCAACTAATCAGGAAGTATCAAGGTTGAAGCTGCTTACAATTTTCATGCAAAACTTTTGTTGTTATCTTCCATGATAACAGACCTACTGAGCTTTATCGCACTAATAATGACACTATATCTTAATCTAAGCAATTCAAATTATTGACTCTATCCATATTAACAATTGTAACTATTACCTACAAACATTACAAAGCCTCTTAACAAAAACTGTTAAACGATACAATTTTTTTTGGTCCTCTTGAAAACCCGAATGCTGTCATTTTAATAATTCGGTTAGAAATACGAGAAGGTATGAGACGAAATCACAGATTTAGAGGCACTCAATCCAGAAACATTATCGCTTTACAAATTAACAAATTTTTTGCTTAATTTATTCATATTTTTTGGAATAAAGTAATAACAATCACTACAAAATATACACTTTGAACTTGAAAATGAATAGATTCAACGGCTGTCGCTATATTGGAGAAAGAAGATTTTCTAATATTTTAACATAGGCAAGATGACAGTCACTAAGAATAACTGAAATAATCAGTAGAGATTACAAAAAATTTAAAGCAATCACTCATTTTTACATTAGAATTGTGATTATATTTATTTTAGTAAGAATATAAATACAAAATATAACAATCCTCCATCTTAGCTAAAACACCGATCACAAACGTGTGACGTCAACCTTTTGTATATCGTTCGAACTTTTATCGTATTTTTTGGTTTTGCATCCTTTAATTTAAATGATATTCACTCGTTATAAAATTCATGACTATCACACTAAATAATTCAAATTAATAATCAAAATAAAACTTTCATTTGCGAACTGTGAAATATTTGAAGTATTTACAAAAGTGTGATGTCATTGAATAGAGACGCCAACTACTCCAGCGTTTAGGTGAGAAATTTTAATTGTATTTTAGAAACGAAGATTTCTCATTTGTAACATTTATTTTTTCAACAAACATTTTTTGGATAATGCTTAAAAGTACAAACATCGTGGAGCAGTTTTTCAAAATTAGTCATCATGCCTATTATTTATTGTGAAAAAACTTCTCTTTTCCATCAATTGATAGATCGTTATTCACTCTCTATTTGGCGCTTTATTACCGACCAATAACTTGCAATTAACAGCGAATCTGATAAAGTTATAAATAATTTTTGTAGTTGTGATGACTAGTGGTCTTACCAGTGGAGAAAACCATGGTTCATTTAAGTAATTGAGTTTCTGCCTAATGTGACATTTTTAAGTAACGTCGCTTCTATAAAGAAGGCTGCCTCTTAAGACTTGCAAAGCCGTTGATCAACCGATGCAACTAAAAACCCTGTATATATTTGAAAATTTATTGTTATTTAAGTTAATTGAAAAATTTGTTTGTTTGTAAAGCTCAACGAAATATTTTACAATTATTTAAATCAAAATGAATAGTTATGACTAATACTAAAAAGCGAACTAGTGGACCCTTAGGAGATATGCAAGATGGATATCAGTTGAATGCAAAATAATTTACTGTTAAAATGTAAACAATAACAAAAAAATTAAAAAAATGTCTAATAGTTACTGAGAGTGGTCAAAATGTGTTTGCTGCTAGCTCGTTATCTAGATCTAATGAGTTGTGTATAGGTAAATTGTCCTATACGCCGTTTTGTTTTGTGTGTGGGTAATATTGTTGAACAAGTGTAAAAAAATAATTATAAAAACATAATGAACTATTTATATCGAAAATTCGTTGAGGGACTCAAACTTGCTGTGCTAGTCTCTAGTCAATCACAATAATCACAGCACATCGAAATTGCGAGAATTGGTATGGGAAATAAGCAGACTTTATAATATATCGATGTAGGAAAAAGACCAAATAAGGCTGCTTTGGATCTGTTATCTAGAAACTGCAACATCTCTACGTCCTACCAACACATGGATCTGTTATTTTTAATGCTAATGTGAAATAGCACACTGTGGCCCGAAATAAAGGAGTCCATTTTCCAATTCAAAGTGACTATTTTGCACTCAGTGCCAAGTGTGCTTTTGTAGTGACTAGTCATAAGTTGTTTAGTATTAGTAGTAAGTAAGAAATATGGTTCTGTCAATCTGTCAGTCAATGTTATTGTATGTAGATATCCGTGTGAATTCTTCTGTAAAATATAAACCAGTTTTCGCCCATCAATATCATTTATACTACCTCGGTCACAATAGTTTTGGTGTGAAACATCGAAAATTTTCGAGGTAAGACGTAAATTATCAGCTTAATCTATTGCCTAGTGAAGGCGGATTAAGGAGCTGGTATTATTTCAATGAAAAATCCGAGAAATTCAGAAAAATGGTTTCCACTAAGAATTCTGAATAGTTCACCCACCAAAATGGTATATCAGTTCAAGTTTAGCTAAGAGGTTTTATTTGATTACATAATTTCCCGGTATAGAAAAATTGTTAGTCCGGTCCTGTGAATTCTGATCTAATTTTGGCGTCTTATTGATAATCTGCTGGGTTTTGATTCCTGTAAAAAAATGAATTTCCCTTATAACAAAGGAAATAATTTTGAATTGAGAAATGTACTCCTCTATATCGGGCCACGTTGTAGGGTAGTTTTTTCAGTCACAATTTGGGAGGATAAGTTTAATCGACCATTTTGTGAATTTATTATGAATAATAGCATGGCCAAAGCCTTGAAAAATCTAACTGGATTTTAAAATAAAATAAAATTTTTGGATAAAGAATTAGAGATAATTTAACAAACATAATTTTGTATATCAACTGACATCCAAATAATGTTTAAGTCCAATTATTATAATATATATTTGAAAAACAATAACACCGTTACTAATAAAATTGTTCTACATTATTTTAACCCTATTCCATTTAAGTCTAAAATTCGTTTTCAATCCTTAACAGTATGTTTAAGAAAAATACGGATTGTCCGATCAACTATATACCCGTGAAGACAAAGTACACAAAGGGTTCTAGTTTGAATTTCTTATATATATTAGTAAAAGTGTTCCATTGAACCATACAAATATGAAATAACCACTCAGCTATGAATAAATAGTTTTCAAAACCAACAAATACATTATTTTTTAGCATTTTTTGCTAATGTAAGGAATGAAAACAGTCTCATTTTGAATAAAAAATATATAGAGATCACTCAAGTTTGGTATTATACCTTGTAGTGGATTTTTGATAGTAATTTTTCCCAAAATTCAGATCACTGTTATCAAAATATTCCAATTGCAGGTTGTCATTGGTTTATGTATGCTGGAGGATGAGTAAAGCATGAACTTGCAGCTACAAAATCTATTGAGAAATAACAGTTATTTTTTTGGAATAATGAATAAACAATCTAAAACAAAAAACCAACCACAAAGTGTAATGTGAGATAATAAAAAAATTGTCAATTCCTTTTCATTAGAGTAAGGGACGACAGTGGCAACCGATCTTGGTAAGGTTTAAAGAAACTGAAGAAAATTTAAGAAAAAACTGATTTAATAGAAAGTGCACGTCAGTGCACAGAATCAAAAACACACCCAATATGTTTTAAGTGAAATTGCGTATTCACAAAAGTAATTTGAAAGTATTAAGTTTGTCCAGCGGTAGGTGATAAATTGTCATCAAAAGGTTTTTAGAGCATAAATTTTTTGAACTCAATAATTCTGGCAATAATAATGTGATTGATATTTGATTATTGATGTCAAAAACATGACAAGGCAAATTATAAAATGAACGAGAAATTAATTAGCTAAGAAGTTTATCTAGTTGCATATATGGTTGTATCGAAAACCAATTACCATGCCCTGTTGTTTACAAGTGTACAGTGGAACATACAGATTTTGCGATGATGCAGATGAGACGGCTAAACACATTATCTGCAATTACAGGATAATTGTTGTTGGAACAGTCTTCTTAGAACCTAGCTCCATAATGGAGCTTTCTCAGCAAAGCCTAGATATTCTGGACTAAAATATAGATGTAGTATAGAAGTACAAAGGATCTCATAGGTCCATGTGTGGTAAAGCCAGTCAGGCTAATCGTCCCCCTTGTAATATAGTCCAATCTAATCTAGGTTAAGTCTTTTTCTTCCTGTGTCATTCATTGGACATTCTAGTAGGATGTGTTTTACTGTAATCATAGTGTGACAAGTTTGACAGGAGGGTGAGAGTTTTTTTTATTAGGTGTTCGTGTATACCGATAGTAATTATTATTATTGTGTTTACAGAGCTCTTGGAAAACTAGAGGTTACTGAAAATGAATTCCTAGTTTAAAGCATAGCATCTCGTGTGTGAATACTGAAACTTTGTGGTAATCGGATTACAAATTCGTAGTGTTCCTCGTTAGTAGATATAAAATGAGTGTCTAAAATTGCTAAGTACGGAACGTAATGGTATAAAAATGGCAATCACAGAGACTTTTATGTAATATAGGAGTGGAAGATAATAAAAAAATTTAATTATACTGATTTTTTATTTTATAATTTAATAACATTCTCTACTCTTCAATACCTAATAATTGACTTTTCATTTTGCTCCACCTTACTCCACTCCCATTAAATATTAAATTATATAAGAGTTTGACTGTGGTCATTACCCTTGCTCATTTTGAGCTATCATTCATAGTAATTTAATAACATTTATTCTCTCTAATTTTATTCTGCCCCCGTATATACTACCTTGTTCCCCTTCCTATTATATATCAGAGCACACATACTTTCGCTGCACCCTGTATAATTAAATTTTCATTTATATACATTTTCCGACTACATACTAACTTCCGCTGCTCTCTGTATATTAAACTCCTATTATATAAAGGTCAACTGCGGTCATTAACCCTGCCCCACTTCGTACTTAGCTACTTTGCACTCTCATTTTATATCTACTCTGGTTTTTGTTTTTGAGTCGTCGGTAAACATGGAAAGACTGTTTGGAAATTCATCGCACCATTAGAAGTAGTTTTATTCCCAAAATAGCCGACTATTTAGCACCAATATGAATGAATAACTCACTTCGTTCTAATTATTCATTCCTAATCAATTTCAAATCATGTGATTGGTTCAAATTTGAATTTGACAGGCGAAAGAAACAATGACAAATATTTTGAAGGTCTTGAAATGCAATGTCTAATAAAACCTGTTGAGCTTAGTGCTTATAAAATATGAAGTCATATCTTTTTTAGCCAAAAACTAAAAACATGCCGATTGACCAAATACATTTCGGCAATTTTCTAGCAAACGAGTTCTAGGCATTATCTAAGAATGTAATTTCAGCCTCAGTCTAATTTCAAATTCTTTATATAATTTTAGCTCAGTTGTTTAACAATACGGACAAAAGTGACTGAAAATCATGTTATTTTGCAGTTAACTTATTTAAAGAACATCAACAAATTTTTTTTAGAAATAGTTATTGATATCTAGTGAATTGTTATTATTTTTATTGAAATATCAGACTGTTTTGGTCAATATAGATAAACTAATTACTATAGCTGCTATTGGTTGAATCATTTTTATGCACACTCGCCTTTATTTTGGATTATGTATAAATAGATGTAGGCACAGTCTAAGCAAACTTGTGTAGAAATATTACAACTAGATATAAAACACTTTACAATGTGCCCAATAATAGTACATGTGGTTATGTAGTATTTTAAAAGTATTTTTTTATGTATTATTTTGTAATATTGACTTCAATTTCGTCAAAATATACAAGGACATTTCTTAGATACAGATAAACTATTAGGTTCAAGAAGAAGTTTATACAGATATTCAATTTTGTAGATATCTTAAACCTTTCCCGGTTATGCTTGTAGACTCGTGAGCCTTGGTTCTTTGTGATTTTTAATAGGTATAATAATCATTTTTAAAAATTCCAACATCCTTAGTATTGAAGTTTAATTTGGTTCTAGGAATATATAAAAATTCCCTTGCTCACCTTGTAAATACTGGAAACTGTATAAATATGATTTCCTATATCTTATGCTTTTGAAATAATTTGCAAGGATTTGTGACTTTTAATAATAATTTGTCAAAATTTTTAGTAATTAGGTTTATGATTGGAATTTAAAAGTTCAGTAAAGCAATCTTGGAGACGATGTAATTTATTGTTTATTTCATTGAAAACCGAAAAAATACCCATTCTGTTAACTAAAATTACATGCATATAAATGAGATTAATTTTGGGGAACATCATCATGTTTCCTCAAAAGAATAAAAAAGTTACTAGTGGAGGATACTATGTTTTGATTGTACATTTGACAGCAATGTTAAACGTATCCAATGAAATGATGATATATCTGGAGCGAAATCAAAAATAATATTTTTCAGTATTTCAAATGAAAGCTTGCATGTTGTGGTTTACCTGTTTCTGGTAAAATTCTTGTGGAAAAGTTAGTTGTCAGTTGTCATTAATAATTCGGCGTATATGTTGAGGATATAAATATTCAATATTTATTTTGTTATTAGTAATTTGTAACCATTTAGATTCTTAAGGCGAGTCTAGACTATATACCAGGCGTGTAAAATAACGAAACTCTATAACTTTATTGTATATTTTGTGATAATCTAGATTATATATAACAAATTGATTCAAAATATTGTAATGTTATATATGTCGTGGTCACATAGCGAAATCCGTGATTTCGTGAAAATCCGAGGCAGCACATGAACCTTCGGCGTATCGTGTAAAACTGCACCAATTCACTATCTACCGCGGCATTTCATGAAACGCCGGAAATGTTGTGAACCGAACCTTCAAACAGAATCTGCCGTGTTGTAGACGTTGGGGGTTCATGAAATGCGTTACAGACACGTCAGATAGTGTAACAAAAGTTTATTGTTGTCCGCTGATGTTGATTGCGGAAATGGCGGAAGAAAACAGTGAGAAAGTAATATTCGAACAGCACTACCTCAAGTTTTATAGAGCCAAACCAAATAAAAGGCCGTATACAATAAATTAGCTAAACGAGGTAAGTGACATCTTGTAAAATTTGCTTGTATCGTTTTTGAGGTTTGAACCAATAATTTTTAGATTGCTATGGAAATCTCGCGGGCGAAACAAACAAAAACTAAAAAAACCAGAAGAGAATACTATTTACTACAAACGTACGATGTTGTTACTGTTAATGGAAAGAAGAATGTGATAAAAAGGGTTAAAGACAAAAATGATCCTTCAATTTATGTTGTTCCAGAAGAGGAGATATTTTCGCGATTACACGATATTCATATTAACTGTGGGCATGGTTCTAGGGATAAAATGATTCACGAAATACAGAAAAAGTATGTTATTCCTAGACCTTGTGTAGAATTATTCTTAAAATCGTGTAAAACTTGTGAAACTAAAAAAAGTCAGGCTATCGCTAAAGTCGTTGTAAAACCAATTACATCCAAATATTTTATGACCAGATGTCAAGTGAATTTGATATATTTTCAATCTATCCCAGATGGAGAATATAAATGGCTCTTAAATTACCAGGACCATGCTACAAAGTACCTTTGCCTTAGACCATTGCGCTCCAAACATGCGGTCGAAATCGCTGAAGAAATTTTAAAGATATTTTTGCAATTTGGTGCGGGCGCGAATTCTCAAATAGAGTTGTGGAGGAATTGAAAATCTTATGGCCGGAGTTGTGCATAGTCCATGGGAGACCTCGACATCCACAAAGTTATGGGAGCATCGAGCGCTCTAATCAAGATGTGGAACGTATGTTAAGGGCGTGGATGGCGGACAACAAATGTACAAAATGGTCAATCGGATACCATTTTGTTCAGTGGCAGAAAAATAGCTTACTTCATAGAGTCCTAGGCCATTCTCCGTATAAAACAGTTTTTGGTTACAAGCTCAAATGCGAACCCACCTCACGTTATTGGAACAATTACCACGGAGGAGGAGCTCGAGAAGCTAGAACGTGAAATTGAGAAATTAGAAGAAGCTCAAACAGAAATTGAAGGTGATTCAGCACAAGAGAATGAAAATCAAGAACCAGTCGCTACTGAAGCTGGCGATGAATCAGCATTTACAATACCGGAAGAATTTTGAACAGAAAATGAAGATGCTATGGACACCGACATCCAAAGTGAATTCAATTGTGGCAATGCAAATATTGAAGGCTCGACAGTTGAATTGGACTCTCTTGAAATAACTTGTCTTATATGTGAAAAGGATGTTATAGATTCAGGATTTTCATGTGAAAAATGTACAGTTCTTATTCATCAGACATGTGATGTTAATGGTAAGTTTTGTAAATTTTGTTTCTGTGATAAATCAATACGACTGGAGCAAGAAAAGTGTTATGAGGGACAGAAACGTCAAACCGAAGAAATGCTTTCGGTTTCAAAGAAACGATTACCAGAAATGGGCATAGGAGATTATATCCTGGTAAATGTTGATAAAGTAAATCGGAGTCCAGGCATCCACCGAATTTGGTAACTGTTGTCACTGACATTAAAAACGGAGTTTACCGAGTTGGTACTACTAATGGGATCCTGGTTCAATAGAACAGATCTTAGATTAGCAACATCCAACTTTATTGCGACGGCTCAGGTAAACATGAGCAAACTTCTATCTGTCAGGGAAGCTGTATCTGCGGAATCATTGTTCCAAGGGCAAAGCTATACAAAATGTGCATGTCGTCCCTCAGTGAACCAGTGCAAGAATAACAGGTGTTTGTGCTTTGAAGCCAAGCTGCAATGTAACTCCCGTTGTCACAAGAGTGGACCTTGTGTGAATAAATGAATTTTTATATTGTCTTTGGCTTGCGACGGAAAGTAATTTCCTGTTTTAAAAAAATTTGGTTTTTTTTTTGTTGTTTTGGCAAAATTTAAGTTTTCGCATTTTTATTTTCTGTTGTTATTTGTTGAGAAATCATTTTATTTTTTTGCTATATTTTTTGAGTTTCGTTTTGTATTATTTGTTTTTGAATAAAAAACAAACTAAATATCTATAGAGGTTTCCACTTCCACCTAGAGAAAAGACGATACACTATCTGACGTGTCTGTAACGCATTTCATTTCAACGTCTACAACACGGCAGATTCTGTTGGAAGGTTCGGTACACAACTTGCCCGGCGTTTCATGAAATGCCGCGGCAGATAGTGAATTGGTGCAGTTTCACACGATATGCCGACGGTTCATGTGTGGCCTCGGATTTTCACGAAATGACGGATTTCGCTATGCGACCACGACATATAAACAATATACCGTTAGATATCGTCTGTAATGAAACCCCAACTATCACTTAGGCCATGAAATGTCCCAAATTTACCCTATTTTGAGACAAGGGACAAGGTGGTGAATTGTATACTTGTTAAAGGTATGAACTAATTTTAGGAAATGGTTGGTGAAATAGGGCATTACATTTTATGATAACTAACGACAAAGATATATATTTTGAATAAACATATGTGTGTAATACGCTTGAAATAAAAATGGACATAGGTACGGTGTTATGTCCCGATGTTATGACCCTATTATTGCATAATATTTAATCTCAAGTTCAAAAAAACTAATTGGGTGTTGTGGGGCGTTTATATTCATTATATTCTAGTACTTTAATGTTAAGCTTACGTTGTACAATTTGAACAAATCTAATTGATACAAAAAATTATATTTATTTTATTTAACTTGAACACGTTTCCATCCATTTATTGCTTGTTAAAGATTTTCGGGAAAACATAATAAGGCTTAAGTGTGTAGATCATTCATTGTTATTTTAGTTCACGATATATTTTGAACTCAACTATACATACTCTTCCAGCTGGCTAGTATTGGTGGTATGTGAAATGGCGTTAAACATAATGAATGCAATAGGCTTATTTAAGGAATAATTCCATATCAATTTTTTTCATGTAATTTCCATTGAGACCTTTTTAATTTAAAGTTACCGAGCAGCACAGTGCTGTGCACGAACGAAAGCATTCAGTCAGCCTGGGAGATATAGAATCGTTTTAAAAATATCGAGTAGGTATTTAGGTACTCCGTGATTGTGAGTTACGCTATAGGTGACGCGTTGCTTTATTATACGATTTAAATGTAAAATTACAAAAATATAGGTACCTATCTATACCCAATATGATGAAATACTAATTAAGTGACTGAAACATTTTATCTGCTGTTTTTCTAACAACTAGCCCATTATGGGAAGCAGACTTATAGGTCTGTATGACTTCACATCTTCTATTAGTTTACCATGTTTGGGAAGTAGTATAATTTGTGCCACTTTCCACTGTGATGGAAAGTGTGCTGTCCTTGCCGTGGCGTTATGGATATAGGTTAGGTATTTTACAGCTTTGGAGCTAAATTCTTGTGATATTCTAGCTGATATAAGATCATACCCTGGGGCAGAAATATATAATTAGTGAAGCTTTTGGTGCAGCAGTCGCTGTATTGTCCAGCGATGATATTTTTAAAACATACCTACATTATCGAAGCCAAAAATGAAAAGTCAAAAACACCACTATGAGATAAGATCAAACGGGAAATTACTTATACATAGGTTCATGATGTTGTCTTTTTGAAGAAGCTTCCATTAAATCAAAATACATATAATATTTTTGTAAATATTTTTCCTACCACAACATAAAAATGTTTACAGCACCACAGCGTTTCTCAATCTTCCAGTATTCGGTGCCCAATTTTCAATAACAATTTTCATGGCGTCCTCTACCTTTTTTTTCATATAATAATAAAATGTTTGCATATGTGAATGAGTGTGTCAAAACATACAAGGAAGAAGAACAGTATGTATACATGTCATTTAGCCATGTTGAAACATAATTTTAAATAGTATTTTCTTGCTGACGACAGATTGGTAGCAAATTACGAGTGATTCAGGGATCCATTCTCAGCTCCTCCCGAAGGTCTCTTAAATGCAGAAGAAGAAATCTTCATAGACTTTACTGCAAGCGGCAAAATAAAAAGATAGTTGAGTAATAAATATCTCTTTGAGTTTTGGGCGGGATTATGCCTTTTCTCTGCTGGAAACAAGAGAATTTCGTTTAGTATTACCATTTTTAACATCCTACGTTTGATGGATTTTCTGCGGTAGCTGCTTTTAAGACAAGATATAGGTGTCGACTGAATATAGACAAAAAACTAAGAGTGGCTATCTGTAATATAAAACCTTATTTTGTCACTTAACTGTGCAAGATAGGTCCAAGGGAGTCACTAATCATTAATAAAGCTATTTTATATTCAGTACTGATGAGTTTATTATTTGTTTCATTTGGCATTTGACAGAACCTACTTATCCCTTCATGTTTATAATAATTGTATAGTATAGTAGTTTAACGTGTACTGTTCTTACTGTCTAATGCCAGAATAAATATCATTATGCTTTTCTTTCTGTGAATAAAATTTTTTCATCAGTAATAATTTTTTTTCATTTTGATGTGCGTGCTTACCACAGTTTGTGTTTTTTTTTTGTTTGTTCTTCATGTGTTTGTGAGCGTATTGGACATAATATGCGACAGAGCCGAGGAAGCAGAGAACCGGTGACGTCACAACGTTGCGCTCGATTTTAGAATTGTATGGACTTTCGTAATTTTTTAATGACTTGAAATACGATCATATATGATGAAGATATGTTAAATGAGCCTATTATGGGAGCAGCAGCTCATGTAATTTGACCTAGACCATCTAAGCGAATATTTTGGTTACGGCCACCGTTGAAAGTTTCATTTTTTTCAACTGATCTTGCTATGGATGACAAAGACAAGAAAACTTGGGGATGATAAGTTCTGATATAGAATACCTTATGAACGTGCCCCAAAATAACATGTTTCCAAGTGTAGACAAGTCAGTGCGAGTTATATAACAAAGTATTTGATCTCTACCGACTAATTCTAATGACTGACATAAAACTTGCCTTTGTTTTTTATTCCCTTGTACCTAGCAGGCAATAGTATAGTTGTTATATATTGTGAACCCGGCTTCAGCGGAATTATAAATAACAATTTTTCCACAAGTATATCCTTATTACCTGAAACAGGAACTCCACAGCATGCAAGCTGTAGTTTTAAATCTTGAACAAGATGATGTCGACAGTTGCATGCTCAGCGATATCGAAATGTTACTTCGACAGTGCTGGTCAAAAACTATTTCGATTCAGCATCTTGACTGTCGAAATCTTGGAGACTTACTTTGATTTGATTGCTTGTCTCCTATTCGGTTTTTCGCATTTCTATTCGAGTTAAAGAAAAGGTCTGTATCTAAACAACCAGTCAGTTTCCCACACCAATCTGTTTCTTACTGTTAATACCTTATATAACAATCTAAATATCATTTTTTCAATGAATTTGCTGCAAACTATAAAATACTAAAAATTAATTCTCTAATTCAATTTAGTTACTTATTGACGATATCTATGGACTACACTGATTTTATCATAAACCTAATATTATTCATCTTTGATCAAAAATATACGAACGCCTATATAATTAAAAACAACTACTACTCGACCTATATGCACTTACAAGTATTGAATTATACTTCAATAGAAGCAGACAAAACAAATCTATCAAAGTGTTTGTTTTCACACTTGAATTTATCATTACTTGCAGCCCGTCAGATGCAGTCTAGTACCTCTTTACCCGGCTAGGGAGAATATTGATTAGGTAACATTCAACGGCTGTTAATGCACAAAGACCGGTAAGTGTTTGTATTTGATTTGAGAGACACTCGCTTATTTTTTGACAAATTATTTGTTTTTTTTTATTCACATAACTGCATCTAATTATTGTGATATTCATCCTATTGTGGATACTTTGGAAAATAGAAACGATGCTATGAAGATCACTTTTCCAATGTGTGGCAAACATTTTTTAATTACTTAGAAAATCTGGTGGAAACGTTTCTCAATAAATGAAAATTTTTAATATGTCTTATTCTCTAAGAAATGGCCTTTTTGCTACAAGATAAATCAAATATAATGATAATGGTATGGACTGATATGTAATAAGTACATGCAGCATACATCAAAAATTTCGTTGTGTTATCAAGTACTCTTCAGAAAGTTATATTTTGAACGCCCTTGAAAAAAATAATTGAGGGTAGTTACAACAAATTATAATTGGTCAACCATATTCTTTCAATTTTTATTCACAATATAATAAAAAATGACAATACAATACATAATATTTGAACCAGTGAGATAGTAGTGATGCATTGGGCGTGCACTTGGGAAGTCGTGGGTTCAAATCTTACTGCCGAGTTTACGTAGAACATACTCATCAGATAGATATACCCTACTCTGTTCTGTATCTTAATTTGATCCAAAGTGTCTGGATAAGCAAATAGTAAATTGAAAAAGAAGAACAATTTGGCTACAGCAATAACTAACAGGTTATAGTCTGTCATTTTATCATTCGGTGTCCGTGGTTGGTGAAATGAAAGTGGGTAAGAGTTTCAACTTGAGGGGCTCAATTTGTGAAGAAAACTTATTTGTGTATGGTGATATATCTGTGGACATTCTCATTTGCTGTTATTACTCTGATTCTACATTGATATCAGGACACTACACATATTCTAAGATCAGGCTGCAATATTTTGCAGGTTTTTTTTTTATTTTAAAACCGCATCCATACTTCCGGGTTGCATTTGAACAAATGACCGCGACTACCTTTATTTTCAACATAAAGTATTTTTACACTCTACATATTATTTTCCTCCAAATGAAAGGTAACCGCGATTACCTTTATATATTGTCATTAATAAATTCGAATGAAAACAGTTGACAGACGCTTACCTTTATGTTGACAATAAAAGTAATCGCGGTCATTTGTTCAAAGTCAATCGGAAAGAAATGCTCTATATTTCAATTAATCATTCATTTTCATTGGGTTTTGTATAAAAAATATACTTGTAAAATCCCGGATTTCGTACAAGCAAATAACTCCTCAAAATGTCATGCAAATATAGATGATGAAATCGATGAATTAATTTGTATTCGTGTTAAGAATATTTCGATAGCATTTTTCTACTGGCGTGTGGAAAAATATACTATTCCGCAACCATTTCAGTTCAAAGAGTTCTACTTTTCCACACACTTTTACCTTACTGCACGCCGTGCGGAAAAGTATAATTTTCCGAAGACCTATTCGAAACACGTATTACGTAGCACTGTTAACAAGGACGAAATTGAACGTACTTTGCACTAGTGCGAAATAAAATGTCATACTTAAATCACATATACCTTCAATTTTTACTCAATTAGATATATATGCAATAACAAATCTACGAATAAATTCATGACATATATCAGTGTTTTCATGGTGCTAGGAGTTTAAGTTGTGAACATTTTTTTCAAATATCACAGAAATATGGGAATTTTCATCCAACGATGGAATGCTTGATTCAATTCTCTCATACATTCATGATTTAGCATGTGAAATGACTTTTATCAGAAATACTTACATATTTCAACTAAGTATGATTTTTTTGTCAATTATAAAAGGCCGGTGATGTAGAGCACATTATAAAACCATATAAATCTTCTGTGGGTGGAACTTAGTATTATTAGTTCATTTGATCAAAGGCATTTTTTAAATATTTTGTGTTTTAGGAGTAAGTCGTTGGAAAAGTATAGAGTACAACTCGTTCAGAGTCAGAATATTTTATATTCGTGTGACAAGATGATGAACCAGTCGCCTAGGCTCGTGTTTTATCATCTTGTCACAAATTTTACAAGTAAAAACGGATGAAAGTAGAAGTGAACACAAGAAACACAAAACGATTCCGAAGGAAAAAGGAGAGGGCCCATTGGGAATTAAAACTGCAAAATATAGAAAGCCAGATGTTAAGTAACAACATTAGAAATGTCTACCGAGAAGTTAAGAAAAGAAGAGATATGGAGACAACAGTAAGCCAGTATTACAAAGACAAAGAAGGAAATTTGATAGGAAGCATAGAAGGGAAACTGGATAGATGGGTTGAATATTTCGAGGAAACACTGGAGGTGGGAAGAGAGATGGGAAATGATGGAGAGGGAAATGCGGAAATACCAAGGTGCACAAATGAAATTCTAATTGAAGAACCAAAAGTCCAAGAAATAGAGGAGAATGTAGCTAATATGAAAAATAACAAATGCCCTGGAGAAAGTGGCATTACGGCAGACATTTTAAAGGAAGGAAGCGACCTACTGAAAAATAGAATAGGAAAACTAATCCAAAAAATTTGGAAAAAAGAAAAAATACCACGTGTATGGAGGACCATAGTTGGAGACAACTATAGAGACATTGCACCTCTGGAAGTGATGTATAAAAAAATACTAGCTCACGTAATAAGGAACAGATTACCTAAACACATATGCAAACGAAACCATAGAAAAACATTAAGGAGGATTCAGCAAAGGTCGTTTAACTGTAGATCAAATATTTAACATAAAAAACCTAATGAACAACAGTTATGAACAAAATCTTCCATTTCATACATTGTTCATAGACTACAAACAGGCGTATGACTCAATTGACAGACAAAACATGTACCTACTCAGCAATGAGCAGACTGGAATGGCCTGTAAAACTTGTTAGAATTATAAAAATGACACTAAGCGAATCTTCGAACAAAGTTTTGGAGCAAGGCACTGTGCCCAGGCCTTTTGATGTAAATGGAGGCTTGAGACAAGGGGATCCACTTTTTACAGTTCTATTCAATCTGGTGCTAGAAAGTATAATAAGAGGCAGCTTAAGCTTAAGTGATAGCCTGTGCAGACGACATCGCAATAATAACAAGATCATAAAAAAAACTAAAGCAAATCTTTAGAAATTTGGAAAATAATTCGAGAATTCGGCCTTCATATGAATGAAAATAAAACTAAATATTTAGAAATGGACGCCGGCGAAAACACGAGAATGAATATAACAAGCAATGGTAAAAACTATTCGCTTCAAAAAGTAAGGAATTTTGAGTAGCTGGGACAGATTAAAGCGACGAGGATATGGAAATAGACAAAAGGATAATGAAAGCCAGCAGAGCCTTGGAAGCCCTAGAAAACACAAATCAAGATTATTAACAAGGACAATAAAGATAAGACTAAGACAATAATACAACCTACCCTGTTTTACGGAAGTGAAGGTTGGCTATTAAATAAAAAGAATAAAAGTGAACTGGAGAAGTGGGAGCGGAATATTTTAAGAAAAATTTATGGAGGAATCAAGAATACGGGACAGTGGAGAAAAAGAACAAACAAAGAAATTCAAGACATGTATAAGGCACCATGCATTACAAGTAAAATTCAAGCACAACGGCTTCGATGGTTAGGCCATGTGGGTAGGATGGATGACGAAAGGTGTGTGAAGAGGATTTTTCGTGGAGGTGAAGGAGGTTAGAAAAAAAGGGACGACCTAGGAATAAATGGATAGTTGCTGTTGAAGAAAACTTGAAACAGATAGGAATAGAGGAATGGAATAGGATTGCAGGAGATCGAATAAAATGGAGAAATATAACAAAAAAAGGAGAAGCTATGGGCCTGTGAGGCCTGAAACGCTGTTTCATATATATTCTGATTTAGTTATATGTTTTAAACTATTGTGTAAAAATAAGCAGGTGCAAATTCTATCAAAATCCAGTGAATAATGACAAGTTATTCGCTAGACACATGGTTGTGAATTATTGCAACTTTTATCTGAAAAGTACTTGATTTCACAAACAGGTAGTACAAACTAGATAAAAAAATACAACTATGACGAAAAATACTTTTTTTCGGTTATTCCTATGTCCCGCAAATTATTTCAACTTGCAATTTACCAAAATTGTGACAAAAATATGTATAGTAAGTATCATCAGTTGGGTATAGAGGTACTTTTTTTCGGATATGGTCCTTTGTACAAATAAATATTGTGTTCAAACGTTATCTTCTGATGATCTTAGAGCTATTTGTTGTTTTTGTGCTAGTACACTAATGACGTTAGCTATTGTATCTAATTTTTTGTCCATTGTTCCCAACTGCAAAAGAAACATAGTTTATCATAATATCCAAACCAATTTCACTAAAAGAACTAATTTAGGTATATAATTTCGTTCTATGACAAAAATATGTCGCTACTTTGGATTATCAAGAATCCATAATCTTAAAAACGTATGGAAGTGTATACCTGAGTAGGGGTCATAATATCAAGAAAGTTACAGGGTTGTTAACCGTTCACTGCAACCTAAGGAAAAACGTGCATCCATTTGGCATAAATAGAGTACAAGTCACTCAAGTGCGAACGCAAGACTTGAAAATAAGGACAATTGATAATACTCCCGTCTCTACCACTACTAAATCAATAAACAAGCAAGAGGCGACTCTTCCATTGCAATAGCTTGTACAATTGGGTTTGGAAAAAAACAATAATACAAACATATTACATGTTAATAGAAATTACCTTCACTCAAGTGCGAACGCAAGACTTGAAAATAAGGACAATTGATAATACTCCCGTCTCTACCACTACTAAATCAATAAACAAGCAAGAGGCGACACTTCCATTGCAATAGCCTGTACAATTGGGTTTGGAAAAAAACAATAATACAAACATATTACATGTTAACAGAAGTTACCTTCATCTTTTGAGGTACAAAGATATATTGGAAATAATGGTTTGTGCTACTGCAATCAGCCTGTTTCCTCTGATGGTTTAAGAAATATCTACCAGCACTAGTGGGGGGTTCCTACACAAGTTTTGCTTTATTTATTGACAGCAACGATAAACGTACTTCAAAAAAATGGAATTAACGGAATATGATACCTGGAGCAAAATTGAAACTTGCCAAAGTTGGAGACAATTTTTTCCGGGACTTAAAACGATGGCTTGCGTGCCGTGATTTACCTGTTTCATGTGATAAAAATGTACTCATAGAAAGGTTTGTTCTCGTTGACAGTTCATTTCATATTTTTTCAGAGATTTTTATCATAATCATTACCATTTTTCAATTCTTAAATATAAAAAAGTAAACATAAACATGAAAATTTCAATATAAAATAAACTTTCAACGACAACTATCCTTTCTACGAGTACATTTTTATCACCTGGGACAGGTATGCAAGCCATCGTTTTAAGTCCCGGACAAGATGGTCTTGAACTTTGGCATATTTCAATTTTGCTCCATGTACATCAACTTCTGTTAATTTCAGATTTCTTGAGTACGTTTAACGTTGCTGTCAAAAGAGAAGCCAAAATATGTGTACTCCCACTATAGCTGCCTCTGGTGGATCTTCTTTAAATCATCAGTGGAAACAGGCTAATATAATACTCTTCAGTGGCCAAATTTCTATTGCATTATATTCAAATGTTACAAGAATTCCTAAAGAAAAATGGATATCGGTTCAATAAAGTACGAGAAACCCGTGAATATACGACGAATGTAATTTTATGAGGCAGTAATGGAAAAAATCAATAACGAAGAGTTTACTGAAATCGCAACTTTTACAGACAAGTCAACTTTTCCATTACTTCATAATCCGGTATTGGTCAAGAAAAACCTTACATTGGTTTTCCACATTACACACCCAATACCCACGAAAGTTAAATGTGCTGGTATAATTGGCAACAATTGAAGGCCTTAATGTGAAATAATGATAAGCCACATAAAGTTAATTGTTGGGAAAACGAATTTAAAGTTTTTAAAAAATATCAAAAATCAATCGGAGATTTTTGGTTAATTAATGTTATATAATTTGCTACGACTAGTACTGGAATTCAAATTCTGCTATTCCTCGGAATAAAAAAAATGAAATGTGTGCAGAAAAAAACATTTTATTAAAAATTGTTACATTATTGTTTTAAAACAAAAAATTAAAAACTTAAAAACCACTTTGGTTAAAAGTACGAAAAAATTAGGTTAAAAGGGACTTCCATCACTCAACTATTTCGAATTCGTTAGCGCCTTCGGTTTCATGGTTTTCATTAGATGAGCATTGTAAGGAAGCAAAAAATTCATGATGAACAGGAGGCACATAAGGTAGTAATGATTTGACATTATCTAGTTTCTTTTTTGATATTTTTATTGGTTCCAAGTATTTTGGGCGTAATTCAGAAAGTAATGTCTGGGTGGGACGTCCTTTTTTAGTCCTTTTGTAGTTGTCATTGACGGCATATTTCACGTAAATTACTTTACTGTTATCAGATTTAAAATGAAAGGAAAATGCACTACAGAAATTAAGGTTTTCGTTGACTTCCGTACGCAGATTTTTTTGATTTTAGTTAGGATGAGTTGGAAATTCAGGAAATCACTTTGATTCATAATAGTCAAGTTAAAGGGCTGTTTTATATTCGATTCTCTTATAACTTGGTGCCAATCACTTGGGGAGTAGATAAGTGGGGCATACTTTCTGTGGCGCTTTTCGATGAGAGCAAAATCTCTGTCCGAAGGCAGATGCGTATGCCCAGTGACAAGAAAGTAATGTGTAATACTCTTGAATTTTTTTTCCTCAACAAGTTGCAACCACAGAGACATAACTAGCCAGTTTTTATTTTGTCCTGGACAGTTGTCCGTAAAAATAACCAAATCTTCAACACCAGATTTTTTAGACAAAAATTTTAGAACAACGGAAGCCACTTCATCACTGCCTCTTTTTGCTACGTCCTCCGTTCAACAACATATGCCCCTTGCATTTAGTACAATCATGTACTCCAAGATTGTACATCCATAACTTTCTACAATCGAACGCCAGTCCTGTTGTTAGCTTTGGAATAGGCAGGGCCTGTTGCAAATCAAACGAAATCACGCATCTTTTGTTATTGTTTTTAGAATAATCTGTTTCTTCTTTGAGACGATCTTGCATTCCGTTTGCTTTGGCTTTATGTAAATTGAGTTCTGTTCTCAATCTTGTCGCTTCAGGTTCATTATTTGCTAACTTTGCAGTTTCTATTTTGATAGTAACCTCGTCAAATATTTTACATGTGTCAGATTTGGGTAACTTGAAACCAATGTTGTACTTAGTGGAAAAAATAATCATATATATATGTTCTAAAACTGGTTCGATGCCCTTTTCTTGACACCAAGGCACATATTTTTCTTCGTAAAGTCTCGATATACTCATGTCGCAATCTAGATACACTTTACTCATATTTTGGTTCCGGCTGTAGTGGCTCTGATATTTCGGGATCGATTATATGTGGTCCTGGACGCTATGTCTCTGATGGTCCTTTATTTTATTTGGTCTATTTTGATGTTTCCCACGATTGTCTTTTTCAGGAACTGCCATACCTTGAATCTTTTTGGAAACAATATTATTCAATCTACCCTTTGATGTTTGCAAACCAAGAATAATCAAAAACTCTTTTTTGCAGACACATATTTTCATTCCATTAATGTTAACCGAGTTTTGACAATCTGCTAGACTGCTGCCACTTCTGTTTTTTTGGGTAAGATCTCTTCTTGTTAACGATTTCAATACAACCAAAAATATAACTAGTTTGGAGCACCTAAGAACCCAAATCCCAGAACTTATTGAAAATCTCGTTTTCGGAGCCCCACAGCTTTTCTCTGCACTTTTTCTTACATCCACAAGGTAGCCCAAGTTCTCGGGCGCCAACCTTTTTCTTTGTCTTGTCGCTAACATATTCTTGCCCAAGATTCCTTCTACATTTTCTTTTTTGTCTAGAATAACATTCTACATTCTCTTGTCTCCACCTGCTTTTGGGAGTTCGTTCAGGGGAATTAGGTTTAGGTCTTTTTGTCGTAATTGGGCCCTCACTATCTTCACTTGCCACATCATTTACATCAGACTCCTAGAATATAAATGCAATAGTATAACAAGCTACTAATTTTTTACATTAGAATGCTCAAGTGCAAAACTGTGACAAGCCACATTATTTGAAAAAAAGCTTACCTGCTGATTATTAGGTTGATTTTCATTGTCACTAGGACTATAGTCCTTATCGAGATCACTGTCATCTACGGGTGATTCAACATCATCACTAAAACTGCTCATTTTTTAACTTTATAGCAAAACATCGGTATCCGCCATTTTCTGTGGCTTGTCACTATTTAACACAAATAGTCTCTGAAAAGTAAAGAGTTGCAACAGCATGATTTCTGGATTGTGGCGGCATCTATTGACAAATAGCTAAGCTCTCAGTCAAGTGGCTTGTTATATTATTGCATTATTCTATTACATAGTAAAATAGATTTTGAAAAATGTGTGGCTTGTTATTGTTTCACATTAAGGCCTTCAATTTTATCGGAGCACTTTTTAGGAAAATAAATATAACTGTAGGTGTTCCAATTCACTGCAACAACATATTGTTCCTGAAATTCATCGATTAGCAGGTCACATATTTCATGATATTTCGTTTCAACAAGATGGTTACCTTGTCCACCATTACGGTCCTGTTGTATGTATGTATATTGCGGGGACAGTCACTGAGACCTAAGAGATCTATTGTGCCCTCTTACTTCTACTTAGTTTCTGAGGAAAGTCTCAGAGACTAGTAGCTCCTTTAGACCTATTTCCCGAAGGAATTTTAGGATATCTGCATGCCTTAACTTAGGTGAGTGTCGCTCTTCTATCCAGTAGTCTCCTAGGTGTTGAGCCCTAGGATTCTGAATTGCTGTGCAGTTCGCAAGTATGTGGATGGAAGACTTCCCTACCCTATTTTGAGCTTTTTCATGTGTCCATTCAGGCATGAATGGTCTAAGCCATACTTGATCTTTCCAATGATCAGATCTTTGCTTTTTTCGGCTTTGTCTATTTCTCACAATATTACATTGAATTAAGGAGAAAGAATATCACAAAAAGATGTTGAAAACCAAATAGTAACAGAAACGGATGAAGACAGTAGTAAAATTGAAAGAACAGCTAGTAAAAGATCACCAGAAGAAGACCGTTTAGAAAACTAACTAGGAAAAATAACAAAAATAACGGAACAAAAAAGCTAATAGGAAAAGACAAGAGAGAGAGCAGCGATAACAATGAAGGCCATGAACAAAAACATGAGATGATAGAAAGCATGACACAACAAAAACAAGCGAACAGCAATTAAAAAGTGGGACGAACATATAGAAATTCAGGACATGGAATGTTAGAAGCTTACAAGGAAAGGAAATCGAATTGATACAGGCATTTAAAAACACAAAGCCATAAATTTTAACAATGAGTGAAACAAAAAAGAAAGCACATGGAAAAATATACCTAGAACTTGACCACACCCTAATATATAGTAGAGTACCCATAAACCAAAAAGCTGCAGCAGGAGTAGGTTACATAATACTTAGAGAACTCTCGGACCAAACTTTATCATGTAGAGCTATCTCTGAAAGAATCCTATTAGTTGAGTTGCGAGATAAAAAGGTAAAAATCAGAATAATCATATCAGTCTATGGACCAGATGAAAGCGCAAAAGTAGAGGAAAAAGAAGATTTCTGGGAAGACTTAACAAGAACTACAGAAGAAGCCAAAGGAACCATATATATTGCAGGAGATTTCAACAATAAGGTGGGTAAACAAGTTAACGATTATAAAACTACAAAAGGAAATCACAGAGAAGAAATTTTGCCAACTTCAAAATCTAAATATCAACTGTATGTTCCTTGTGGTGTATTTATTATTATCAGTAATACCTTCTACTAGCATAAAGATATTTACAAATACACCGGAGTACAGCCAACAGAGGAGCAAAAAATAAATATCGACTATACATTATATTAGTACAAAAATGGGAAATAAAACATATATTGGATGTAAAAGTGGAGAGAGGAGCTGAACTCTATAGCGATCACTACCTATTGGAGGCAAAAATAAAACAGGACAGTCCAAAATCTGGAAAAATAACAACAAAGGAAGAAAGTCATATTCAATGAAAATAGTGAAGATACAGCTATCAGATACCAACACATAACAGAGGAAATATTAAAAAAAAACACAAAGACACTAAACAGCTTAATACAGAAAAAGGATGGAACATATTCAAAGATACAATAATCACCGCAGCAACTCGGGTATGAGGAACCTACTAGACTAATAATAAGATAAAACAGGCAACAAAGTGGAGTAATGGTATGAAAGAAGAAGTTAAGAAGTAGAAAAATGGATAGAAAAAATACTTGAAAAATAATAGGCCGGTATAGAAAAGTCAAAGAAAAAAGTAAGAGTTAGTAATCGAAGCAAAAAATAATACATGGATAGATTTTGGAAATAAAATAGAAAGGGATAGCTCAGGAAATCAAAAATTATTTTATAGAGTTTTAAAATCGTTAAGAACAGAAAAACAGACAAAAGAACCAGACATAAAAAGCAAAATCGGAGAAATACAAACAAATGAATCAAAGTCATGGAAAGATGGAAAAAATATTCTGAAGAGCTGCTATACCAACCCGCACAAACAACTGAATACAACACTGAAGAAGCAAAAACCGAAAATCAGGATAAAGATAAAGCAATCGAAGTAATACAAATCGAAGAGAAGAAGAAGGGGGACCAAAAACAATTTCACAATAATGGAGGAAAAACCCTGAGCAATACTATCGTGTATGAACAAATTATAAATAACAGAATTAGAACAATACGAGAAAGCCAACTATCAGAATCACAAAGCCAATATAGACCAGGAAAGAGTCCATAAGATCATATATTTACGATAAAACAAGTAGTAGAGAAGAGATATCTGGTGGATAAAAATACATATCTAACTTTCATACATCTTGAGAAGGCATTTGATACAGTACCTAGAAATAAAGCATGGGAAGGGTTGAAAGAAAAAAAGAGAAAGGAATACACGGTAAAATAATAAAAGTTATCCAAGACATATATAAGACAAACAAGAATTTCATAATACGTAACAACTTGAAGTCAGAAGGATTTAGAACTAGCATAGGATTGAGACAAAGAGGAGGACTAATCCCTACTTTATTAAATGTACTTATGGACACCAGAATAAAGGAAAGCGAACATAAAACTAAGAAAATATTTATTGGACACAGAAATTTAGAGAGAGTAGAAATAGCGGAGGGAGTTTCTGCAGATGACGTAGTACTGATAGCAGAAAACGAAAAAGGATTACAAGAAAACATTACCACCTGGAAAAAAGTTATGGAAGAAGAGGGCATGAGAATAAACACAAATAAGACAAAAATACATATAATAGGTGACCAGAATATTAAAACAAACATCAAAATATATAACACAAAAGTAGAACGATTTAAAAAATTCAAACACCTAGGAGTAATAATTGACGAAACGGGAAAACAAGACGCTGAAATAAATGAATGAATTGCAAAAACAATTGAACTATACTATGCTATGACCAAAAAGTTTACTATTAAAAAAGAAATATCCAAACAAACAAAGATAAAAGTATACAATACAGTATATAGAGCGGTACTAACTAAAGGATGCGAATCTTGGACTCTCTCAACCAGACAAAAAAGTAAAAATCAAGGAGCGGAAATGAAGTATCTCAGAAGAGTGGCAGGAGTAAATAGAATAGACAAAATAAGGAATACAAAAATAAGAGCTGAACTGGCAGTTCAACCAGTATTAAAATTGATACAACAACGACAACTCAGTTGGTGGGGTCACATCCACAGAATGGATAACAGGAGGCAGGTAAAATGGATTTATGAGGCAAGAACATAAATGAAGAAAAGAAGAGGGAGGCCAAGACAGACATTTAGCAGAATGGTGGGTAAAATATTACAAGTTAGAGACAAATCCTGAGAAGAAGCGAAAACATTAACAAAATATAGAAAAATTTCATATATACAGAATAAAATGTAAACCCGACACCTATAGGTACAAGGGTATAATATTATGTATATTACATTGGAGCTGATACTGCAAAAGGGTGTTTCAGTCCCCCATTTTGCTAGTTCATCTGCTATTGTATTTCCTTCTATTCCTTTATGTCCTGGAATCCACAGTAAGGTGACTATATTGTTCTCGCCCAATTACCGAGTATTCAAATGATATTTATCCAGGTCGTTCAATAATTGGTAGAGGAACTATCTTATGGCTCGCACGATCCCCAGATTTGTCTCTTTTGGATTTCTCTCTATAGGGGAATGGCAAATCTAGCATCTATGTTTATGACAGGACTACGGCTTTGGAAAACTTGTGTGCTTGAATATCATAGATTATCCAAAATAATACATCTCCAATGTTATCAAATACTCGTCATGCTTTCCACAACCGATTTTGAGCATTTGCTAAGATTTTGATATTCTTCTTGTTCGTTTTGTAATTTGGATTTAGTTGAACTTTTCATTATTATCTTGGAATAGATAGAATTTGAATAGATTTAATTTTAGAATTCACCCTGATTTTTTGAGAATCATTGAAGCTTGCTTCTTATTGCACGACATAGGACTTTTGGGGAGGCTACTAAACTCGTAAAACGTGTAACCGCTACGAAAAGTCCGTCACGAAACAGTGTTGCAATATTTCTGAAAAGGCTAGTGAACTCGTAAAACGTGCAATGTTACGAAAAAGCGAATAAGGGTTCGTCACGCAACAGTGTTACCAGATTTCTAAATAATCCACTAATCCAATGAAATTTAAATTGAAGCTTGCTTCTTATTGCACGACATAGGACTTTTGGGAAGGCTAGTGAACTAATTGCCAAATATGTTAAAATTTTTGAAAAATTGTCAAAAATTTTCAAATATGGTCAAAAATTGTCAAAAACTGTCAAAAATTTGAAAAAATGGTTAATCATTGCCAAATATTTCCAAAAATTATCAAAAATCGTCAAAAACTGTAAAAAATGGTCAATAATTGTCAAAAATTTTGAAAAATGTTTAAAAATTTTTAAAAATGGTCAAAAATGGTCAAAAATGGTCAATAATTGTCAAAGACGGTCAATAATTGTCAAAACCAATCAAAATTCGTCAAAAATTGTCAGAAATGGTCCAAAGGGATCAATAATTGTTAAAATTTTGAAAAATGGTCAAAAATTGTCAAAATTTTGAAAAAATGGTCAATAATTGCCAAATATCTTGAAATTTTTGAAGAGTTGCCAAAAATGATCAATAATTGTCAAAGACGGTCAATAATTGTAAAAATTCATCAACTGTTAATAATTGTTAAAATTTTTGAAATTTTTTGATATAGTTAAAAATTTTTGAAATTTTTTGATATAGTTAAAAATTTTCAAGAATTTGGAAAAATCGTCAAAAATTGTCAAAAACCGTCAAAATTTTGAAAAAATGGTTAATAATTGCCAAATATTTTCAAAAATTTGGAAAAATGGTCAATAATTGTCAAAAATTGTCAAATTTTTTGAAAAATGGTCAAATTTTTCGAAAAATTGTCAAAATTTTGAAAAAATGGTCGATAATAATAAAAAGCTTTCAAAAATGGTCAATAATTATTAAAAATTGTCAAAAGTTTTGAAAAATGGTCTAAATTTTTGAAAAATTGTCAAAAATGGTCAATTATTGTCAGAACCTGTCAAAAATACTCAAAAATTGTCAAAAATGGTCAATAATTGTTAAAATTTGGAAAAATGGTCTAAAATGGTCAAAATTTTCGAAAAATTGTCAAAAATGATCAGTAATTGTCAAAACTGTCAAAATTGGTCAATAATTGTCAAAAATGGTCAATAATTGATCAAATTTGGAAAAATTGTCAAAATTTTCAAAAAATGGTCATCAATTGCCAAATATGTAAAAATTTTCGAAAAATTGTCAATACTTGTCAAAATTCGTCAAAAATTGTCAAATATTGTCAAAAATTTTGAAAAATGATGAAAAATTCACGAAAAATGGTCATTCTATTGTTCATAAGATGCAAGCTTCTATCGGCAGTCCGACAACCGCTCACCTTTTTTTATTTCATTGTAGACTTTATCTGCTAAATTTATTCAAGGTAAATTTAATAGATTCATCAATAGTGCAAGTACATGTGCTGATCTCCCTTGCCGACTTTTTCTGTGGTCCATAACGGCATATGTCGAATAAAGCAAAAAGTCGGCAAGGGAATCGAACATGTGCTTCAGCTTTTGCAATTTAGTTTGATTAGTTTAGTTTTCTTTTATTCCGTCACTTATAAGTAGCGATGCTAGAAAGGTATATAAATTCCATAGTGCTATAAGTATTCACAAAATAAAGTTTCATCATTAATTTGATTAAGTGTTTGCATTATCACAAATTATAAATATCCGCGCCCATGGTCAAATTTTTGGCAGTGAATCGGTCATTATTATGAGGACTCGATTTACTGAAATCATAGTCCCCGTGTTCGCACTTGAGTGGTTTGTATTGTATAAGGTTTTACCTATTTGCTCTCGAATACAAAGCACCGACTGGAGATATGAACCTTTGAAAACTTTGATTAACATGCAAAAGATAACTAGTCTCTTCACAAAAAACCAAAAGGTTAAGGTGCAAAAAACTTGAAACTTTGACTGGCTGTACTGATCAAATCAATCAATGAGACTCGATTGATGTTTCAAAGCCTTTGGTTGTGGTTGCTAAATCTTGTTTCTCAGTGCTTAACAAATCTACTGGAAGAGAAGCGGCACAAAGTGCCTGAAGCCAACATTAAATCACTACGAATAACTCAAATTTTAACTTGTTTATTTGTATATTGTTTTGATCTGACACTACAGCACTATTGCTGGAAAAATTTGCTGATGCTATTTCCATTTTGGAAAGTTCAAAAGAGTGTGTTCGGGCCAAGATTGTGCGAAACTCACACTGGTTGAATTTCTATTATGCAGAGCTACATCATAGTCTAGGCCAAGCAATAGCTAAATTTTTATGACAAAAATCGTAGTAGAAAACGGACTGTGCCATCATGTAAAAGGCAATACGTAGTATGAACCTGATATATTTTCGACTCGCAAATATTCATGAAATTATTATTAACATTTAAAACGTAGAAAACATCCTCTAGTTATTCGTTAATAACACGAAAGCTTATTGAGTAATTATAATGGGGTCAACAAATTTATACGAATTTCAGCGTAGTGATTGGATAATTAGAAGCGAATGAAATTCGGAAAAATGGAAAATTCGTAATTTTTTTAAAATTAATATCTTCGTAGTTTTTCAAGTTATAGCGTTTAAACTTTGTAGAAAACAAGACATTTGTATTCACTTCATGTGCGCGAAGAGCAGAGACAATTACTTTTGTTGTAATTGCAATTCCAATTTTTTAATGCAATATTTTGCAGTGGGTCTGGATGCGTTATAGATAGTCCGATTTTGAATTTGAGAACGTTTAAAAAAAAACAGCTATAGAGAAACAAAATGTATATTTTCGATTTGAAATCAAATGCTGCGAAGTAGGTCGAAAGCGCTCGGGAATACGGCCGAAAATGACGGCCGAGCGCTGGAAAGTAACGGAGTAGAATAGGGCAGCGGGGATCGAGAAGAGGCATACTATATAGATATACAATCGTGTAACCAGTCATTTTCGGCGGTGTTCTTGGGCGTTTTTACTTTTACTTTTCAATACCATTTTGAAATTTGAAATCGGACTATCTATAACACATCCAAACCTTGCATTAAAAAATTGCAATTGCTACAAAAGTAATTGTCCCATGGTACCTGATCTTCGCGCACATAAGATGGAATTGTCTTCCATGAATTTTCAGCGCTATAACTTCAAAAACGACGAAGATATGAATTTTTAAAAAATCACGAATTTTTAGGTTTTGCCTAATTTTCTTCGCTTCTAATTATCCAATCCCTTCGCTGAAAAATGCGTTGTATTCATATTTTCATTATCTACAATTAGGAGCATCCACGCAAAAGTAAACAAATCCATTTTCACCACAAAATGAGATAAATATTGCATCATGTAGACCTCGATCATCTCTATGAAATTCCATGCCCAGTTTTTACCAAAAGCACATAAATCTTTGTATAACGGTGTGGCCAAATCAGGAATTTCAACCAAAGAGCTACAAATCCGTAAGCTATCAATTTGTGTCAATTTCAGCAGAATTTCTCTCAAAAAGCCTGCAAACATATTTCACTATTGCGTCAGCTAGAAGTGTTTGGAGTATGAATTAATACAGTTTCCTGTAAAATTGTCGTATTTAGTAAAGCGTTTTAACAATAGATGTCGAAGAATAAAAATATATTATTCTACGCTTCACAACTAGTTTTGAAAAATATTTTTCAAAAACAGTGACCGTTCAACGAAGAAGAAACAACTACTTCCCGGGCTACATGCCCCGACAGATATTGAATTACACTTCTAAGTCAAACGGGGTTGGTAAATCTACAAGATTTAAACCAACCATTCTGGTTTGCAACTAGAATTGATAACACAACTTGTAGACCGGTTTCGGCGTATTGCGCCTCATCAGTATAAGGTATATGTTATCGTCCGAGAGTTAATCTCGGACTGAAATGTGACTATAATCAACAACGGTACATATTGTCCAGTTACGGAAATATTTTTGTGGCGAAAATAGCGACATCTCACCTCTAAGTCACAAACCAAAATTCGAACGAGACAACAAACCACGTGGATTTGAAACACAAATGTGAATTAATACAGTTTCCTGTAAAATTGTCGTATTTAGTAAAGCGTTTTAACAATAGATGTCGAAGAATAAAAATATATTATTCTACGCTTCACAACTAGTTTTGAAAAATATTTTTTAAAAACAGTGACCGTTCAACGAAGAAGAAACAACTACTTCCCGGGCTACATGCCCCGACAGATATTGAATTACACTTCTAAGTCAAACGGGGTTGGTAAATCTACAAGATTTAAACCAACCATTCTGGTTTGCAACTAGAAGGGATAACACAACTTGTAGACCGGTTTCGGCGTATTGCGCCTCATCAGTACAAGGTATATGTTATCGTCCGAGAGTTAATCTCGGACTGAAATGTGACTATAATCAACAACGGTACATATTGTCCAGTTACGGACACGTGGTTTGTTGTCTCGTTCGAATTTTGGTTTGTGACTTAGAGGTGAGATGTCGCTATTTTCGCAACAAAAATATTTCCGTAACTGGACAATATGTAATGTTGTTGATTATAGTCACATTTCAGTCCGAGATTAACTCTCGGACGATAACATATACCTTGTACTGATGAGGCGCAATACGCCGAAACCGGTCTACAAGTTGTGTTATCCCTTCTAGTTGCAAACCAGAATGGTTGGTTTAAATCTTGTAGATTTACCAACCCCGTTTGACTTAGAAGTGTAATTCAATATCTGTCGGGGCATGTAGCCCGGGAAGTAGTTGTTTCTTCTTCGTTGAACGGTCACTGTTTTTAAAAAATATTTTTCAAAACTAGTTGTGAAGCGTAGAATAATATATTTTTATTCTTCGACATCTAGTGTTTGGAGTAATTTACTGGTTTTTAGTGATTTATTTATTCATTTAATATTTGAAATGGATGACTCTTTGATCTCAGTAGGTAGGGGTAACAGTGGATCTCGATCGAAAAAGACAACGGAATCGTACTAAAAGGGAGCGGGAACGGCGCGAAAGGTTAGACAATACACTGTTTTATTTTTTACTTCATTTCTTATTCTGGTGATTTACTGATTATAGATACAAGAAGCCAAACTTTGGTTAATCTGTCATAAAAAAATGAGATCACAAAGCAAATCGAACTACGTATGAGTGTTCAAAAGTAACTATGGCAGATATAGAGCATTGTAGAAATAGGATTTATGTGGTATCTGAGAAAATTGCACAAGATATTCAAATTTGCCATCACATAATTCCAGTAGCTCCAATAAGAAGAAGGCCCAAGAAACCAAATCCGACTAAGAAACATAACTTTTCCGTGGAGTATATTGTAAGTTTTGGGTTATAGTATAGACCAGGGAAATAAGTAATTCTTTGACCGGCGAAAAGGGGGATATTTTCCCTAAAATTACGCATTTTGTTACAAAGCATTTCTTGTGGGGTATTAAATTAAAGGAAATTTTGTGGGAGATTACATATGAAATATAAAAATCTTTTTCAGTGGCGTAATTAGGGGTTAAGGGGCAGAAAACTTGTTGGCAGTGTTACGGTTTACGCGTGTTCTTAATTACTTATTTGTGATTTCAAAACACTTTTCAACCTCTTTAGTTTTATTTTTGCGCCATTGGATATGTGTTAAAAATAAAAAACGTTAGGTGTGGTCTTTGCGCCCATGAATTGGAAGAATATTTCAATTTGGAAATGCTAACTTCGCTGGCCTATTCGTATATTGAAGTGAATTAGTGAATTCTTTATTATTAATTTCAATGACAATTGTTAGATAACAAATCCTTTTGGCCACGGATTTAAAAAAGTTTGTCAAGGCTCTTTCTTGTCGGTCACTAAACTAAGCAAAAGTAGGCTCCTAAAAGTGGCAAAATGTTTGGAGCGTGTTGGTGTTCCCAAAGAATCACGTGGAGGTGATCAAGTATGTATCCCATAAGTTGTAAAGTAGCAAAGAAGGAATACGCAGGTTTTTGAAGGGATTTAGAGGCCAAAAAAGCCACTATGGACGGATGAAACCGACTATACCTTAAGTAACCCTCAAGAGGCAAAATGCCCAAAAGTGTCAATGTCAACGTTTCACAGAATATTTTCTACTGGATTTAATATTGGCTTTAAGTCACCCGCGACGGAAGTATGTGGTACGTGTGAACGTCTAAAAAATAGCATTCGGAGGGAAAATGATCCCAGCAAAAAAGCAAATTGATCATGGAAAAGAGAATTCACAAACTTAAAGTGAAAACGTTTTATGAATTGATAAAGGACTCCCCATAATTTTCGAAAACTTATTGTTTTGACATGCAGAAAGTTCAACCTCTGCCAAACAGTACTGAAGCTGAAACAGAAGTTGGCTCAGCACTAGGTTAGGTTAGATTTTTGATGAGTGGGTCTATAAGGCCCTCCACTGCGACTCGCAAGAGTCTATTGTGGCTCACACCTATTCAGATTTCACCAAACAAATTCAGCTTCTTAACAAAGCCAATCAGTTTATTTGGTGAATGATATTTCAGGTCCAAGGGCGAGAGAGAATCCCTGCCAAACATCAGATATCTGATTCGAGCCGCGGCGGGGCAGGCACAAATTATATGCTCTGCTGATTCATCATCTTTCAGACAAAGACGGCAGGTCGGATGATTCAGATGACAGTGGCCTGTTAAAAGACCTGTTAGACAACGTAGGTCATGCCTGCTATAGTCTAACATTTTTTTGGAGACATTCTTCGAAGGATGTATGAAAGCCTTTGAATGAACCAATCCTGGTAAATTATGCCAGAAGTCTAAAGCTCTTCTTGCCGTCCAGGTATTCAGTGTTTGTTTGGCAAAACTTATTGCGATGCCAATTATTGGTTCTGGTCCGATAGAAACACGTTCGGCACCCTCCCTTTCAAGAGAGTCTGCCTTCTCGTTTCCTTCCATGCCAGAATGGTCAGGGATCCAGACCAGCAATACTTTATTGAGTTCTCCGATTAAGGAGAGTCTTCTTTGGCAGTCTAAAACCAATTTCGACGTTACACGGTGAGAGCTAAGTGCTTTCAAATCCGCTTGGCTGTCCGAGAAAATTTTTATTGTTCTATGTATGAGATTGCCTTACTCCAATCTCTCCACACATGAAACAATGGCGTAAATTTCCGCCTGGAATACGGTTGCATGGGATCCTAGAGAAGTGGAGATTTCTGTCCTAGGTCTGCGCCCGTGTACACCTGCACCAGAGCCTGAGGGTGTTTTTGAACCGTCTGTGTACCAACAGCTGTCTGCTCTTAATAGTTCATCCTTACGGAGGACCCATTCATCTCTATTTGAAATTAGGACGGTATAAGGCAGGCCGTAGTTTACTGTTGGAGGCATTATGTCAGAGGTCATTCCCAGAATACTGTGACTTTCAGTGTCCACTAGCATTCTGCTTCGTTCTGTATAAGCCTGATTTGTGCAATTCTGTAAGTTGTCCATCTAGCCTCTCTTTCCAAAAATATATGGAGAGGAGGTAGGTCCAGAAGGATTTCCATGGCTGCTAACGGTGTGGAGCTGATAGCACAAGTAATTGCCAGGCAAGCCTGTCTCTGTAAACCAGAGAGCTTTGCTTGAGCCGTTCGCTGTAAGGCTTTTGGCCACCAGGCAATAGCTCCATATGTAATCATTGGTCTAACGATCATCACATATATCCAATAGATTTGTTTGGGTCCCAAGCCCCAAGATTTTCCACAGATCCTACGACATGTCCACAAGGATAGTCTGGCCTTATGGATAACTTTTTCCAAGTGAGCGTTCCAAGTAAGTTTCATATCTAGGATAATCCCCAAATATTTTACTTCCGCTGCAAATGGAATAACCTCACCATTGTAGGAAAGTGGTGGAATATCCTCCAACTTTCTTTTCCTAGTGAAGGGAACCATTACAGTTTTACCAGGGTTAACAGACATCTGTTCCCTCTGACACCAACTGTGGACATCGTCCAACGTCTTTTGGAGGGTATTATATGCTACCCTTCCTGACTTGGTCCTTGCCAAGATGACAAGGTCGTCTGCATACGTTTGCAGTTCTACCCCTCTTCTTTCGAAAGCGCTAAGCAAGTTATCCATCAAGAGTGACCATAGTAGGGGAGATAGTACTCCGCCTTGTGGGCAGCCCCTGGAAACCTTAAAGCTAATGGTCTCGTCCTGAAGAGATGTAGTGGCTGTCCTATTAGTGAGCATGGTATATATCCAACCGGTAATGGTTGGTTTGATGCCCTTTTCAGTCAAAGCTGAACCAATGGAGGTCGGTAGTGCATTGTCAAATGTTTCTTCAATGTCAAGAAATATGGCCACCGCAATCTCCTTGTTGTTAAGGGATTGTGTGATTTTCTCAACAAGGTTGTGTAATGCTAAATCTGTTGATTTGCTAGTTTGATAAGCATATTGGTGGATGCTCAGGGGGGAATTATACAAAGCTACCCGCCTGATGTAGCAGTCCAGTGCTTTTTCAAGTCCTTTAAGCAGGAAAGATGTTAGGCTAATTGGTCTGACCGATTTAGGGTGTGGGTCTGTACGGCCCACTTTCGGTATATATACCACCCTAGCCGTCAACCAACTGGGTGGTATGTAATTCCACGCCAGACTAGCTCTATACAGTTCAATGAGGATGGGTAAAAGTAATTCCAGTCCGTTTTGCAGCAGAGCTGGAAATATTCCATCCTCACCAGGAGATTTGAAAGGCTGAAAAGATTTGATTGCCCATTCAACTGCTGGTGCTGTGATAACTTCCTTGGCGGCCTCCCAATCGATCTTTTTTGGCCGCCTTGTGCCCTCAAAGAGCGGAGGTCGATTGTTATCCAGAGTCAAACTTCCAGGAAAGTGATTTTTAATCAAAAGCTCTAACGTTTCTTTTCTAGAGGTCGTGAAAGTGCCATCAGGTCGCTTCATCGACCCAATCTCGGCAATCGACTCTTTAGAGAGAATCTTGTGGATTCTAGTACTACGAGGTATATCAAAAATACTCTCACAGAACTTTTTCCAAGACTCCCGCTTCGCCTTTCTGATTTCTTTATTGTAACTTGTTAGAGTAGTTCTATAAAGCTCCCAGTTGCCTGACTCTTTAGTTCGGTTAAATAGTCGTCGAACTTCTTTTCTTCGCTTTTCTAGGCATTTGTTCCACCAAGTAGAGTTGCGATTATCTCTTTTAGTCTTGAGTGGACAGTTTTCATGATAGGAGAAGATCACTGCTTCGCGAAGTTTTTCCGCTGCAGTATCTATCCCATCACAACTTTTAATTGTGGTGAAACCATCCTCAATGTACAGTTGGAGGGAATTTGGCTCAGCACTACTTCATTTTTTAGAAATCGTTGAAATTGAGGAAGACATAGTAGAGATGCGTTTATTTTGAGACGGCTGCGGCGGTCAAAATAAGAATGCCCATATAATTCATACATTATTATTTTGGTTACAACAAATTACATAAAATATGAAATCTATTACTTTCATATTTCCTGTCAGGGGCCATAGTTTTCTACCAGTGGATAGAGTATTCGGTACGTTAGAAAAAATGTTGCGAAAAGAGGCCAGTATTAAAAATAAAGAGCAGTGCCACGCACTGTATAAAGAAATAGAGAAAATGAGGATGTTGGGTGTTGGGTGTTCATTGGATGCTTTATAACATCAAAGAGCTGGAAAAAATTTATGAAAAACTTCCAGTCATTAGTGCAATGAAAATAATTCACCTAAGGTTAATGACTGAAAAAGAACAATACTGTTGTTAAGAGTCGTGATCTAGTGAATTACAGATTTGAATCCTCTACTGAGATATTCCAAAATCTCGGCAAGCGAGGACGTTCTTCAAAAAATTATGAATTGGAGCTACCTTTAGTACACCACTTACCACCTGAAAATGTCGCTAATGTTGAAAGTCTTCTGAAGGCGGAATTTAATGATGACTGGCGGGCAGATCCTGAACAAGCTTTGTGTAAAATTATCATTGATAGCAATATAATTGGAAACGCTACACAGATAGTAGAAGAAGATAACGTTGAAGATGTAGAACAGGAAAGAGTTTGTGACTGTTTGTGTGAAGAGGATCCTGCGCTTCACCTTTAATGTTCTTGACATTTTTCCAAGTACAGTTTGGCAAACATAACTGAAGCTGTGAAAGGAATGCGGTCGAAAACATTCGATATTGCCACGTTTAACTATGAAAAAGCTGAGGTGCTACGTATGTAGTGATAATAATTAGAAAATTGGCTTTTTATTATTAACAATATGTCAATATTGATTAAACGTTAGTTCTTTAATGTGCTTGTTTCATTGGATTTTGTCTTTTAACATTATTCTTTCAATTTCTGAATATTAAAAGATGAACACTTTTCCAAATATGTTATGGGCTTTCTTCAAGCCGACAACGTCGTACGAAAATCATAATTACCACGCCCTCCGGACTAACTTGATTGGTGAATATTTATCGAAACGCCGTTGCTAAGTAACCACGACTTCCTATTGGCAAGTGCGTGCGTGTGTTCTTCCCTCCCACTTCGACAATTGAATGACATTGATTATCCAGTGGCGTTTATATTGTTCGTATTTTCAGTGTTACTTGGTATCTTATTATTCCGTATCCATATTGAATTCAAGTACGATTTTTAACATTATTTGTTTTTAACAAATACCGTGTTTTGAAAAATACCTTACCGTTAAAGCAAAGCATAAATCAGTTTCTATATAGATGTAATCATTTTAAAATAATCATTATTATTTTGAATACTTTTATAAAATAGGTATCGTACGCCATTGGTACGTTTATGACAGATATCGGCCATGTTTTCTCGCCCCTTACCGATGCCCCGTAGCTTCAGATAGACTTGCCAAACTATAGGAATACAAGTTTTTGTTTATTTGTAATGATTTTCTAAGGTGATTTAATAAATATTTTTCTGCTTAAAACGGCTTTTATTATATGTCAGTCAAAAGAGAACAATTCCAACAGGCTTGTCAAGCGAAACGGTACAAATCCTCACATTTCAAGCCAAAGTAAACAAATCCATATCATTATATCGAAAAACTCCTCTAATATTTTAGCAAAAATAAAATTGTAGCATATTTTCTGATATTTTTTAAAAACTAAAATAAAACGTTTTATGCAGATATATTTCAAATTGTTTGTTTACTTTTGCGTGGATGCTCCTCCGACACCATTACGATTACTCAATAAGCTTTCGTGTTATTAACAAAAAAAATAAAAACGGCGTTTTTTTCGTTTTAAATGTTTATAACAATTTCGTGAGCAGTATTTGCGAGTCAAAAATATATCCGGTTCATACTATGTAGTGGCTTTCCCATGATGGCACAGTCCGTTTTCTACTAGGATTTTTCTCAAAAACTCATTATTGCTTGGCCTAATCGTCAAAGCAACTACATCAACTGGTGTACTCTAAATAGCTCCGCTATATTGAGACATGCTGCTCTCCTGACAAAAAGTTGCCGATTTCAAAGTCAAATAGTGGGACGTTATTATTACGAGAAACTATTATTAGAGAATTATTACACCTTTTGTTGATAAGTTGGTGATAAAATGCAAAAAAGAAAGTTTTGTAGCTCAAAGAATATCTTAACATACAATATTTTCTTAAATTAATTACCTGTTGCTCTACCCTGTATAACCTAGCTCCAACTGTCATTGGCCTAACATTACCAACTCTGTCTATCCCGGCTAAATAGCTACCGGGCTTCCCTAATGTTTGATCGAGTCGCCTCTGCAGCTCCTGGAATGGAAAGGTGAATGTATTGGTAATTTCCACAACTGATTTATGTCATATAAATTATCAGAAATTTGAACCCCACAGTATGATATTCTGGAAGTATGTTTCTTTTGGTGTATTCATTATTCCTTTTTATTAATTATTTTGGGAAATTAAATCACAATCTTTTTTATATTTTTTAATTCAACGTTTCCAGAATTTAAAAAACAATTGTTTTTGATAACGGTAGGTGGAACGCTACCGAAACGTTGAACTGAAAAATATAAAAAAGATTATGGATTAATTTCCCAAAATAATCAACAAAAAGCATATTCTTCATAAATCTAATTGTCACTATAATCTAAAAAAAATCATGTCGGCCATTTTTCAAGAGATCAAAGCATTACCGCTCGTGGTTAATAATATAGATCTCGAACAATCTTCGAAAAGGACATACTGATACAACTGGGACAATACTAAATTGACCCAAATTTCAAATGAGTTTGGATAGGATGTCAACATATTCACTGTGCTTTCTAAAATCCGTTCACACTCAGGCAGACCAAAAACTGCTGAGGATTTAGAGGGAGCAGCCGTATGGCTGCAACAGTGTACACTGACGTCTTATCATAACAACTGTCCGATAAAGGAGAGTCGCTCTTCTAGACAAGCCGTCTGGTGGAATAAAGAGCTGACATCGCTAAGGAAAGAAACAAGACGCTTTTTCAACAAAGCGAAAAAAACGGGTAACTGGGAAGCGTATAAGGCTAAACTAGGTACATACAATAAAAAAATAAAAGAATCCAAGGAGAAGTCCTGGAGAGAATTCTGTGAGGACATGCAAGGTGTCCCTGACAGCGTCAGAATCAACAGGATTCTCAAAAGGGATACTTCTAACAAACTTGGCTCTATTCAGTTGCCGAGCGGAAAGTTTTCAAAAACTGAGGCAGAGGCTCTAGAGCATCTCCTCAGTGTGCACTTTCCAGGTTCGGTAAAGATAGAGTCAAGCTCTGACAACAGGCCTGTTACCAAAACAAAGGCAACCAAAGAGGACTGGGAACTCACGAATAAGATATTCAGACCCCATCTTATCAGATGGGCCGTGAACTCATTTGACCCCTACAAAACTCCAGGACCAGATGGCATATTCCCCAAGCTTCTGCAAGAGGGACTAGACATCATAATGGGTCCTTTAGTTCTGATACTTCGAAGCAGCCATGCTCTAGGGTATATACCAATTGCATGGAGAGAGTCAAAGGTGGTGTTTATTCCTAAACCAGGAAAAGAAACGTACACACAGGCTAAATCCTACCGACCAATCAGTCTGACATCATTCATGGTGAAAACCATGGAAAAAGTCTTACAAATGTATTTACAAGAAGGAGCGCTTAAGAGCATCCCTTTACATAGACTACAATGGGCTTATCAAGCAGGGAAATCAGGTGAAGCTGCCCTGCATAATTTGGTCTCAGGTCTCGAAAGGAGCCTGAATCATAAGGAAGTAGCCCTTGCAGCATTTCTAGACATCGAAGGTGCTTTTGACAACACATCGATGTCATCAATTAACAGATCCCTTAAAAACAGAGGGATCAACAGTACCACATGCAAATGGATAGGATCCATGTCAACATATTCACTGTGCTTTCTAAAATCCGTTCACACTCAGGCAGACCAAAAACTGCTGAGGATTTAGAGGGAGCAGCCGTATGGCTGCAACAGTGTACACTGACGTCTTATCATAACAACTGTCCGATAAAGGAGAGTCGCTCTTCTAGACAAGCCGTCTGGTGGAATAAAGAGCTGACATCGCTAAGGAAAGAAACAAGACGCTTTTTCAACAAAGCGAAAAAAACGGGTAACTGGGAAGCGTATAAGGCTAAACTAGGTACATACAATAAAAAAATAAAAGAATCCAAGGAGAAGTCCTGGAGAGAATTCTGTGAGGACATGCAAGGTGTCCCTGACAGCGTCAGAATCAACAGGATTCTCAAAAGGGATACTTCTAACAAACTTGGCTCTATTCAGTTGCCGAGCGGAAAGTTTTCAAAAACTGAGGCAGAGGCTCTAGAGCATCTCCTCAGTGTGCACTTTCCAGGTTCGGTAAAGATAGAGACAAGCTCTGACAACAGGCCTGTTACCAAAACAAAGGCAACCAAAGAGGACTGGGAACTCACGAATAAGATATTCAGACCCCATCTTATCAGATGGGCCGTGAACTCATTTGACCCCTACAAAACTCCAGCACCAGATGGCATATTCCCCAAGCTTCTGCAAGAGGGACTAGACATCATAATGGGTCCTTTAGTTCTGATACTTCGAAGCAGCCATGCTCTAGGGTATATACCAATTGCATGGAGAGAGTCAAAGGTGGTGTTTATTCCTAAACCAGGAAAAGAAACGTACACACAGGCTAAATCCTACCGACCAATCAGTCTGACATCATTCATGGTGAAAACCATGGAAAAAGTCTTACAAATGTATTTACAAGAAGGAGCGCTTAAGAGCATCCCTTTACATAGACTACAATGGGCTTATCAAGCAGGGAAATCAGGTGAAGCTGCCCTGCATAATTTGGTCTCAGGTCTCGAAAGGAGCCTGAATCATAAGGAAGTAGCCCTTGCAGCATTTCTAGACATCGAAGGTGCTTTTGACAACACATCGATGTCATCAATTAACAGATCCCTTAAAAACAGAGGGATCAACAGTACCACATGCAAATGGATAGGATCCATGCTTGAGCATAGGAGAATAACAGCACATATGCATGATAAAACATACACTGTTAGGACAACTAAAGGATGTCCTCAAGGTGGAGTACTTTCACCACTTTTGTGGAACCTAGTTGTGGATGACTTGATCTGTAGGTTGAATGATCAAGGCATATGGACGCAGGGCTTTGCGGACGACATAGTGATTGTCATCAATGGGAAATTCCCGGAGGTGGTTATGAATGTCCTACAGGAAGCACTGCGAATTGTGGAGGAATGGTGCCTTACAGAGGACCTTTCAGTTAATCCAAAAAAAACCAAACTAGTTGCTTTTACGAATAGAAGAGTTCTCCCGCAGGGTAGAGTACTGTTGTTCGGAGAAGAACTAGAAATATCCAAAGAAGTCAAATATCTGGGAGTGACCCTTGATTCCAAACTGAATTGGAAGGCACACCTGGAAAAAATTACTACCAGGGCGACTAGGCTTTTCTGGCAATGCAGAAGAGTTATGGGCAAAACCTGGGGAATACGACCTGAGGTGGTTCACTGGCTCTACACAACTGTGATAAGGCCAACGATCACCTATGGAACAATAGTCTGGTGGAGGAGGACAGAAGTGTCCTCTGCAGTTAATATGTTAACTGCAATCCAAAGACAAGCGCTTCTTGGTATTACCGGGGCAATGAACAGCACGGGGACGGCATCAATGGAAGCCCTTATTGGACTTCCTCCTCTAGAACTTTTTATAAGGGCGGAGGCAATGATGGCAATTCTTAGGCTGAAATCGGGAAACTTATGGTCCCCGAACAATGTTCGAGAAGGACACACTGATACAACTGGGACATTACTAGACGAACCCATATTTCACATGAGTTTTGATAGCATGACACCAGAGAATATATTCACTGAGCGAGTGAATATCATCATCCCATCTAGGGAACAGGTGATGCACCCAGGTAATTCTGGAGAAATCATCTGGTTCACCGATGGCTCCAAAACAAACCATGGCACTGGGGCTGGTATAAAGGGACCTAGAAAGAGAATGTTCTTTAGCCTTGGTCGATATACGACTGTGTTTCAAGCAGAGACGATTGCCGCTATAGCCTGTATTGATGAAAACATCAGAAGAGGATATACCGGACAAAAAATTGAAATATTCACTGACAGCCAGGCTCTGCTTAAGGCTATCAGTAATCCTACAACTAGGTCTAGACTGGTGAAAAACTGCAAAGAATCCCTCAACAGGCTGGCAAGAGACAACAAAGTGTCTCTAATATGGGTGCCGGCACATGAGGGTATTGCAGGTAATGAAATGGCGGACCAGTTAGCTAAAGAAGGCTCTAAAGGAGACTTCATAGGTCCGGAACCGTTTTGTGGAATCACAAAAGATTGCATAAGAGGGGAAATCGGGAACTGGCTAGATAGGGAACACCAATTCAAATGGAGGGTGACACGAGGGCACCTTCATACAAAGAGTTTACTGAACAAGGTAGACAAGGAACTCTCAACCAGGCTACTGAAACTGGGTAAGAGACATTTGAAGACAGTTACCGACCTGGTGACTGGACACTGCACCTTGAGGAAACATCTGTACAATATGGGCAAAGTTAGTGAACCTATGTGCAGAAAATGTGAACTTGATGATGAAACACCTACTCACATACTCTGCTTCTGCGAGGACTTACAAGAACTTAGACGGAAGCACTTTGGAAAGGAAGTTATACAACCATCACAACTACTGAAAATCCCTCCAGTCAAACTAGTGACCTTTATAGAAGACACGAAGCTACTGGAATGGAAGTAGATAACATGGGATATGGTACAAAGATTCAGATCAAGTGCCTGGGCTGATGAGCACAACCCAATTTATGAATGAATGAATGAATATTCACTGTGCAAGTGAATCCAGGGAACTGGTGATACATCCAGTTAATCTTGTAGACATAATTTGATTTACCGATGGTTCCAAAACAAACCAGTGGGGCTAGAATAAATGGAGGGAAACTCCGAAACTGGCTAGACAAAGAACACTTATTCAAATGGATGTTGTCTGAAGGTCACCTTCATACAAAAACTTTTCTGAACAAGGTGGACAAGGAACTCTCAACCAGGTTATTCAAACTGAGCAAGAGACATTTGAAGACAGTTACCGATTTGGTCAATGGAAACTGTACCCTGAAGAAATATCTATACAAAATGGGAAAAGTCAGTGAACTTATGAGCAGGATATGTGGATTGAAGTATAAAACACCTACTCACATACTCTACTTCCATGAGAACTTACAATGACTAAGACAAAGACATTGGAAAAGAAATAATACAACTATTAGAACTACTTAAAATCCACCCAGTTATACTAGTGACCTATATGATGCTTCTGGAATGGAAGTAGACAATATTGGAAATTATAGAAAAGGGCTGGACTGTTGGTCACGACCCAAACAAATGAATGAATGAAATGAATTAATAACAAAAAAAGAGTTAGACCAGAAACTGAGACTTGGAGTGCACCATTAGCTACTGTTAAATTTTCAAAATCTTTACAATTTGCCAGTGTTTTTTTCCCACGTTCAAGGTAAAGTTTAAATCATTTTAAAGGATGTTTTTTTTATTGAATTTTCATGATAAATATAGTAGAGGGACATCTTGAAATCAGAAAAAATGAGCAGTAAAAAGAGAACATTCCATCACTAGTATATTAGGTAGCGAGTTAAATTGTTGTAATTTTGAAATGTTACGTTTAAAAAGGAATGAGGTTATAAGGCAGTAGGCCTGTTGGTAATAAGTATTATATTTTTGCCACCCCTATGCAGTGGAACAATAATAATTGTTCTTTGACAGCTACGGAAAAGACCATTTTCAAAGGATCAATTGATCAGAGGGGGAAAAAGCGAATCAGAAATATTCAAAAATATCTTGGTACACAAGCCATATATGAATCTGGAAGATGAGTACCGTTCGCACGAGAAATTTATATACAGATTGGAAGAAATCAGTTATTCTTTTATAAGGAAGGAGAAAAGAAATACTATCACGACTTGAATATATTTTAAAGCTAATATTCTTGCTCACCTTTACGAAATAATTGTTAAGTTCTTAATTTACAAAAGGGGTGGGTGTATAAAGCTGGCGTGTTCATTGGTTTTTCGTCAACACTGCATAATTTATATATTATGATTGTTTTCCCGATATTAGTGATATCACAGATACAAACGATATCTGATCAGTACCAGCATGTGATTTTAAGTCATGAAATCTCAAGATATGTTGTAAGTAGACAGTTTAATATCATTTTAAATTGATTGCTGTAAAGACGACACATGTGAATTGTTGTTCAACCTTCCGCTGGCCACGTCAGAAATAATACACAGAAGGCCAGGTGGGGTCACTTACTGACCCCATCACATAAAGTGATTTTTATAAAAAATAAATTAATTAAACCCCATTGTATGGATAAATAAACGTTTATTATAGATAATTATAAGATATTACAATATTATAAATTAAATGTTGATTCTTATTAACAAAAAAGTAATAATAAAAAGAAGATGCACTCATTCAGTTTTATTCCTGCATGTTTCGCACACCATTGATTGTATTGCAGTAATGTGTTTTTAACATATAAACTTATGACAGTTGTCACATTTTTTCATGGTTTTTGTGTCCAGATTTCTGGGACAAGCCACACATCGACCACGTTTTTTTCCAGCAGGTGCACCTGCTTCAGCTTGTTCTTCATCATTCTCTTCAGTTTCCATAATCGCAGTAATAGCATATTTTATATATTCAGGTAGCCGTTCTTGATGGCGTGCAGCTATTAGTGGCTTTACCAGTTCCATTCCTGTTTTTCCCAAAAATAATCTTCTTCTGAAGGTTTTGCCCTTTTCATAATTTTCCTACTTTGTGGTAAACAAAACAAATGCATTGACTGCTGCCAAATTCAACATTTGAAAAAATAAAACTAATAGTCAACGCTTTGTATTACGGGAGCATGTATATTCTCCTACTATACGATCCAACGCATCTACGGACCCCTTACATTTGTTAGTCGAGATTCATTTGGGGTTTGAATTTAGTTTCTTCACCCGCAATATCCAAATCAAAATGCAGGGTTGACAGTAGGACAACACTTCTATTTTTTCTAGAAACATAGGATATCATCATGGTATCATTGAGTAAATAAGGCTTCAGTTGAGTAATTCGCTCGGATTCTGTTTGGACGAAATTGTTGAGGAACTTCCTTTCGATTTTGTCTAATAGTTCCAGTTAGTGTTTTTCCTTTTTTTAGCAATTATTTTGCAAGGACAAGAGATGTATAAAAGTTATCGGTTGTAATGCCCTAACCCGTCCCCAAACCTTCTACCAAATCTAGCCGTACTCTTTTGCCTTGTTCTTTCTCGGGTGCATTATTCGCCACTCCCGTATAAACTTGCATATTCCAGCAATATGCATTCTTCACATCGCACAATGTATTTTTATGCCATACCTAGCAGGCTTGGACTTCATATAAACCCTAAATGGAAATCTTCCACGGAAGGGAACTAGCTGCTCATCAATACATAAATTGCCTTCAGGAATGTATGCTTTCTTACAATTGGAAATAAAAACATGAAATATATCTTCAATCGTAGCTAATTTATTTTCTTCTCGTCGTTCTGGGCGCGTCTCAATATTCTCGAATCTTATAAATTTTAGAATATCTTTCATTCTATTACTAGATATTGTTGCAGGAAATATGGTTCTTTGCAATGCAGGATTTTTATGACTCCATAGTTTTAGAATTGGTTCTTGACTTGCTTTTACGGAACCAGATATAATCAAAAGACCTATAAATGCTTTTTTCACTACTAGCCTCTAAACCTAACTTTACTGACTTTTGTTGAGGTAGAAAATTACTATTATTTCCATGCGACTTACATTTATCCATTCATCACCTTTCAGGAGAATAGCTCTGCGATTGGTTTCATCAATTATTATATCCAATTTCGTCTCTTATGAATAAATCAATTGCTTCAGAAGAAGTCGTAATGTTCGCACTATAACTTGTCAATCCAGGTTTTTTAGTCAATATATTTCTTGCTGGACGTTTTCTTAGCACTGGTTTAGTTTTTGACCACAATGTACCTACCCTCTTTAGTCAACATGGTATCAATTTCTTCGTCAGACGATATACTGTCAGAATGCAGAGAATAATCACTATTTTCATCAGAATCCGAAGAGGAAAATGGTTGTGCCTGATCAGTTTCTGAAACGTCTTCTAATACCTCATCTTCAACTTCCGACAGTTCTAATTCGTCAGGTATATCATCTAAGTTATTTGCTAATTCCCCAAGCTCAGCTTGAGTGTGATATCTCCGCGACATAATGTAAATAAATACCAACTGGCAACTGATGAAAATCGTAATCCACGTTTTGTGCCAAAGAATATTCGAGTAGACGTTTCGCGATTGCAAGAACTACTTACCATCAATGCCGATAAAAAGTGGAGAGCAGCCGACACGACACAAAACGAGACAGGCCGAGCGTTCCATTGACACTCTCCTGCTCTGTCTGGCCGGCATATTTCGGTACGAATTACAAAGCAAGCAATAAACAAAAATATGGAATCGTTGAGTAGGACAAAAAATACCATCTAAACAATAAAACCAAATGTGAATAATCAAAAATATTCAAACATTATAAACATTGTCACGTGCGCAAAACTACTGTTTACAAGTGTATAAACAAAAGTTTGCACTTTGGAGAAATCAAAAATATGACCCCAACCAGAAAGTATTTTTTTTAGGATTAGTAATTACATTTTTGATTCAATTATTGCAGACATATGTGAGCAAAGGAAAAAGATGCGAATAAAAAAATTACCGCAAAAATTTTTTCTACAGTCGCGCGTAAAATGACTAATTACTATATTCAAATGAAATCGTAAAGTCGACAAATGCCGAGGATGCAAAAATGATCAATTGTCAAAAATTTTGAAAAATGGTCAAAAAATTTCAAAAATTGTAAAAAATGGTCAATCTTGGTCAAAAACTATCTAAAATGGTAAAAAATTGTCAAAATTGGTCATAATTGTCAAAAATTGTTAAAATTTTGAAAAATGGTCGATTATTGACAAAAACTATCAAAAATGGTCAATAATTTTGAATAATGGTCAAAATTTTTGAGAAAATTGTCAAAATTTTTGAAAAAATGTCCAATTGTTGTCAAAAACTGTCAAAAATGGACAATTATTTTTAAAAATTGTCAAAATTTAAAAAAATAGTTGATAATGGTCAAAAATTGTTAAAGTTATTGAAATATGGTCAAAAATGGTCAATAATTGTCAAAAATGGTCAAAAATTTGGAAAAATGGTCAATAATTGTCAACAATTGTCAATAATTATTAAAAACGGTCAATAATTTTGAAAAATGGTCTTAAATTTTGGAAAAATGTCAAAAATAGACAATTATTGTCAAAATCGGCCAATAATTGTCAAAAATTGTTAAAATTCTGAAAAATGGTCGATAATTATCAAAAACTATCAAAAATGGTCAAAAACTGTCAATTTTTGTTAAAAGTTGTCAAAATCTTGAAAAATAGTTGATAACAATAGTTGATAACAAAATTTTGAAATATGGTCAAAAATGGTGAATAATTGTCAAAAATGGTAAAAAATTTGGAAAAATGGTCTAAAATTTTGAAAAATTGTCAAAAATGATAAAAAACTACCAAAAATGGTTGAAAATGGTCAATTATTGTCAAAAACTGTCAAAAATGGTTAAAAATTGTCATCATTTTGAAAAATGACCAAAAAGTATCGAAAAATTTGGAAAAATGGCAGTCAAAATGGTCAATAATTGTTAAAATTTTGAAAAATGAAAAATGGTCAATAATTGTTAAAATTTTGAAAAATGGTCAATAATTGTCAAAAAATGTCAAAATTTTGAAAAATAGTCAATAAATGATACGAGCCGTTTCCGAAAATCAGTTTGAACACGTAATTTATAAAATCGATTTACTAAAAATCGATTAATATTACTATAAAAAACGATTATTAGAAAATAATAATCGATTTATATGAAAATCGATTATTTTCCAACATCCCTAATCAGTAGATCTTTTTAAGGTTAATCATTATGAATAGCGAAAATGACGATTATTCTAGCACTCCTATTATAACCTAAGATTATATAAAAAACTTTTAATTATTGAAAGGGCCACTGTAGAAAAAATTATGTGTGTTTTTCGAGCGTAAAGTAAAATTGCCGCTTTCAAAAGATCGCCGTGCTCAGCTCCGCGTCGCGGGGCAACATTCTTTCTCAAGCGGCAATCTGTTACTTTACGCTCTAAATACACAAATAACTATTTTGAGAAAGTTATAGCAAAAAAACTTGCGTTGGGGTCACCAGGACATAATTATCGTCTTTGAAGTATTTTTTTCATTTTACTCTGGTTACATATAGCAAATGCATGGTATCGTAAAATTCGCCGCATTTCCTTTCTTATCTAATAACCACTTTACCTTTATCCTGACCATCATGTTTAGATGTCCTTGACTGTATTGTTCAATAACATCCCGAACATCGTAAGGTTTCCTTGCCTGTTGAAACTTCCTTCGAGCGACGAAATATTTGATTTTCCGAATCGCTCGTATCGCGTTCTTGTGTGCCTCAGTTAATCTGAAATAAAAGTATCATTGAATAAATACGATTTTTAACGCTCTATGCGTACAATGGACGGAGCTGAAGCTGAATTTGTTTGGAGAGATGTTCGTTTTTTTTTGTTTGGGTGTAAATTTGAAAATAATTATTATAAAATACTTACAAGACTACGCTTGGGTAGCCAATTATAAGTAGAAAATAGAGACAAAAATATGAATTTTCCATTCAAAAATTTTTCTATGGCCTTGAATTAAAAAGTGGGGTGGGGATCCACATAGACGATATCTAACCCATCCAAATCCAGCAGTGAAATTAGCTGTTGTGAGCTGTAGATTGCCTATCAAGAGAAGAAGATGAATTTTGTACTCCAATCCATTTTACTTATCTGGCAGCAGCCAAAGGAGAGGACGCAGTGCTGAAGACCTATTCGTGATCATTATTCTAGTTTGAAATTAGAAAAGATACTTCTTCCGGGAACAGACGTCTCAGTCTACTGTGATATTTCAACCCAGACTGCTCGTTGTTTCCTACCCTCAGTGTAACGTTAATTTCGTTCACTTTACTTTCCTCCAGTTAATTAATAATAAATTATCGTATGGGCGGCGAATAGCCAGTCCTTTCTAATGCCCAGCACCGAGAAATGTTTCGAGGCTGAATATATTAACTGTCGACAAGAGTCGAAATCAACGTTTTAATACGGACCGAACGAGTGCCGTCTGTGGTAAAAATAGCCACTGCTATTTGTTAGTCCCACATCGACATCGTTCTTAACTCTTCTTCTATCAATTAATAATTAAATGTGAATCAATAATTCACTATTGAAATGTAAATTCCTTTCCTGGTCAAAGCGTCTGAGCTTGACATGAACATGAGACGTAAGTCTATTTTATCTCTCATATGATTTCGTGTATTTAAACAGTGGCAAAGAGGTTTCATTCTTTCTTTCCTGTGAACATGTGCTATTAAAGCCAAACGAATCTTATCTTTAAAAAGGGCATCCATGCGAATGCATTTTACCTAGGACAAGGACTCCATCTGAAACCAGAACGTTATCTGTACCTAGACCTGGAACTTTAACAAGGACTCCATCTGAAACCCGGACCGGATCCAGAATATATTTACCTTTATCTGGAACCAGGACTCTATCTGGAACCATGACTGAATACACCACTCCAGGACAGTAACATATATATTTTACCGAGATCGCTTCTTCAACATAGAACAACTCAATAAAAAAAAACTAGTCATTTTTTTTCCTGTTTGATTTTTTTTATTAAAAAAGTCAATATACAACTTGTAAATTTAATAACGTTGTTCATAGAGTTTATTTTCCCTTCCAATATCCAGGATTTGTCGCTATAATGCTGATGTGAGTAACAAATAGACTAGTATTATACAGGGTGGCGCCCACTTACCTTTCTTAACTTTCATAATTTTTAATTTCAGTAACTTGATTAATAATTAACTTCCTTCAGTACCTTAATTAAAATAGATTTCTAGTAGGATTACCCGAGAACCGGTAAGACTACTCTCTGAATTTTTACTAGTTTGGTCTCAGAATCTACACCTGAGGTGCTCTCTGAACTGAGTAGCCGTTGCATCAGCTTTTCACAAGCCTGCATTCAACTTATTACATCAGTTATCCCATCCAGGTATAAAAGCTTCAGTTAAACTGATTGCACAACAGTATCGATGAAATCAGATAGTTCAAAGGTATCGCGACATGTGACCGTACCAGTGGAATCATTTGCATCACCACCCACTAGATTTGAGCACATCAATTTAGATCTACTAGAACCGCTACCAATTTCAAGGGGATACAGATACCTATTCACATGCATTGACCGTTTTACTAGATGGCTAGAAACTTTTCCACTCGAAAACATTGAGGCAGAAACTGTTTCTCTGCAGTTTTCGAAGGTTGGGTAGCACGTTTTGGCGCTCCTCTTCGTATTACTACAAACCAAGGACGCCAATTCGAATCAAAATTGTTCAACATATTCAGTGAACTCATTGGTTGAACACACTTCCCAACCACAGCACACCATCCAACAGCCAACGGTCTAGTAGAACGACTTCGCCTTTAACTGAAGGCAGCTATAAGATGCCTCGACAGCTAAAACTGGGTAGAATCCCTATCCACCATTTTTCTTGGAATTAGATCCGCATGGAGAAAATAATTAGGAGCTACTTCAGCAGCTCCCGTTTATGGTGAAGTTGAGTCTTCCCGGAGAATTTCTAACAAACCGTGGCAATGAAGGTAACTTAGACCCGGCTGACCATGCAATAGAAATGCAACATTTTCAGCAACTTCGAACAGTCAATGGAACGAGTCATAGTCAGCCGCATACATTCATTCATATTTAAAGAGCTGCAGACACCGAAACATGCAATCGTGAGGTACGACGCATCGAAAAGCGGCCTCCAACAACCATATAATGGCCCCTTTCCAATTATACATAAGGGTGAAAAAACATTCATGTTAAGGATAGCAGATCGCAATATAAAAATATCTATAGACCATCTCAAACGAGAAGACCATCATAACCGTTGCGGCAAAGTTCCTAAAAGCATTCCACAACATCAAATGCTTCAGAAAAGAGTTCGGAAACAGTTACACGTAGCGAAAGACGTGTTAACTTTCCAGAAAGCTTAGAAGTTTCAGTGTAGTGTAGTGCTTAATTAACTTTTCAATAATTTATAATACTGTTACGCGAGCTGAAATCCCCGTATGAGACGACTATGGTTCCTCCGCCCAATTTTCCAGAAACATCGAGAATACCCACCGCACCCGGTGCATCCGCCAGAATACGAAACATCGAGAATATCCAGTGAACCCGCCAGAACGTCGAAGATTTCTAGAATTACGGCTCGCGAGTATAAATAGGCCACAAGCATCGCTGCAGGCAATTAGTCAATCAGTCAGTGTTGATACCGAAGGAAAGTAATCGCGCCTCGAATAAGTGTTTATTAAGTGACTCTCATATACATTATAATTAGTGTGCTAAGTGTATTAGATAAATTATTAAATAAGGACCGTATTACATATATATCTGTAAATATGAATTAATTGTAAATATAAATTAGAATAAACGTTACATTGGTGTCAGAAGTGGGATTAAAAAAAAAATAAATAAATATACAGGAAGATGGCGAAGAAACTTTGTGAATTAAAAGTTTCAGAGCTTCGAAGAGAGTTGGAGGATTTCGAACTGGACACAAGTGGGGTCAAGTCGGTGTTAGTGGAACGACTAAAAAAAGCTATGATTAACAATGGATTGGACCCGGAAACGTTTGAATTCACCGACGAAGCGTCCGCCTCTATAATTTCATCCATAGAAAACAAAATGTCGGACATGGAAAATAAAATTTCGACGGATATAAAAAACGAAATTTCATCCATGGAAAACAAAATGTCGGACATGGAAAATAAAATTTCGACGGATATAAAAAACGAAATTTCATCCATGGAAAACAAAATGTCGGACATGGAAAACAAAATGTCGGACATGGAAAATAAAATTTCGACGGATATTAAAAACGAAATTTCATCCATGGAAAGTAAACTTTCGGCGGACATAGAAAATAAAATGAAGGACATGAAAAATGAAATGACATCCATGAAGACTGATATTTCTGCCGTGGAAGAAAAGATTAAAAGTATGGAGCAAGAAATGAAACAAAAAATCAAAGAAATCGAAAGGAAGACTAGTAATAAACCGGATATTACAACTAGGCAAGCCCCGAATAACGACGAACTGGCAGAGAAAGTAGAGTTGAAACCGAAAATGGAAAACGATATTAACAGCCGAGTGAAACTGCCAACATTCGATGGTAAAACGTCATGGCCAAACTATCTTAAGCAATTCGAGGCGGCATCAAAGGCAAACAACTGGAGTGAGAAGGAAGAAGCGTTAAATTTAACTCTTGCCCTTAGAGGAGACGCTATGGATATCCTCCAGACCATTCCAGTGGAAGAGGCCGAAGATTTTGAACAACTCAAAAAGCGATTGAATATGAGATATGGCCTGGAACACCTGGAGCATCTGTACCAGTCGCAGCTGAAAAACCGCAAACAAAAACGCGACGAAACTCTGCAAGAATTCGAAGGAGACATTGCGAGGTTGGTGCGGTTTGCCTATCCATCGGCACCGGAGAATATCATGGAATGTTTAGGGGTACAGACATTCATCGACGGAGTTCGTGACCATGAAATGCAGAGAACTCTACGCTTGGCTCGGCATAAGACACTGGTCGACGTACTCTCTGCAGCCTTGGAGTACGAAGCAGCTACACAGGCTTCCGGAGTATACGGCAAGGTGAGGGCTGTAGCAGACGAAGAAGTTGAGAGCAAGCTCGACCAGATTGTCAACATGATGAAAAGCATCTCAAATGGAAAACTGAAAGCTGTGAGATGCTGGAATTGTGGAGAAATGGGACATGTACGCAGTTCGTGCAAGCGACCGAGAACTGGTACAAGCGAAGACGCCCAGCAGGAAAACTAGGAAGGGTCGACCTTCAGAGGGCAGCTTCGACCCGAAGACCTTCCAAAGTCCCTCTCATCCTAATAGCCTCTCTGAAATGTCGCGACGATAGTGTATACGTGGATGGTGAAGTTAATGGAAGGAAGTATACACTATTGGTGGACACTGGAGCAACGAGGACTATTATTCGCCCCGAGACTGTCAACGCCCGGAAAAGACTTTTACCGACGAGACTGCGACTCGGGACTGCCACAGGTGAAAGCGCCAATGTCCATGGAGAACTACCGGTGCAATTGGGAATTGGCGCAGAGAAGTTCACCCACACTGTCGTTGTCGCTGATATCGAAGAGGACATAATACTCGGAATGGACGTTATGAACCTACATGGATTCCAGCTAGATTCTAAGAACCGAGTGATTAGAGTAGGTTCTGAGGAGGTATTCCTTCACCCACACGAGGATAAGACTGTTCAGGTAGCCGTACAGGAGGATACAGTTGTACCCGCAAGGAGTGAATTTTTCACTGTGGCAAGGCTACAAGGAACCGTCGAAGACAAAAGGGTTTTTCTCCAAAGTTGCAGAAAGCTTGGGACGGTCCGTACCTCGTAAAGAAAAGAATCAACGATGTCATCTATCGTATCAGCAAGATCCCAAATGGAAAGCCAAAGGTGGTACACCGTAACCGATTAGCGCCATTCGAGGGTGACCACGATGAGGAAGTAAACCAGCTTCAGGAAGTAGCCGATCCTGCTTTTGTAGAGTTCATGGGTGCTTATGGTAGTACCGGAAAAGCAAGATTCGGCGTCACCACTGAGAGACGACAAGACCTGCTTACCGTTCCGGAGGAATACTCACTGGCAATAAACATCCCTGCCAGCGTAACCGATGCGCGCGGACTGGCATCTCTGTTTATAAAGAAGAGCGGCGCACGACTCTTGGTAAACCAGTTACCAGTACCAGGTAAAGCTTTGAAGCTGCAGAATGGCCCCCGCTACAATTTTCACCTAGTGACGAGGAACACCTTCAACGAAAGACCAACGTAAGAGGATGTCTGGGAAGCATTACGAAGCCTGAGGGAGCATGTGCTTGAATTGAACGTGTATAGGCTAGCCATGCCCAAGATTGAATGTAGGCATTTAGATTGGCGAATAATCCGTAACATGGTAGAAGTAATCTTCCGAGATACCGAAGTGCAGGTACTGGTTTGCAGCCATGCTCGGGAGGAACAGCCAACAGAGAAGACGGTCGCATGTTACTTCCATACAACTGGAAAATGCAACAAGGGGACCAGTTGCCGATACAGTCATCTCGTTCCAGTTTCCTAGCTAGTTCCAGGAGGAACTGTCTCTTAAGGAGGGGGCAATGTTACGCGAGCTACTGCATTAATATGCTCACTCAGTGCCCCCAGTGAAATCCCCGTATGAGACGACTATGGTTCCTCCGCCCAATTTTCCAGAAACATCGAGAATACCCACCGCACCCGGTGCATCCGCCAGAATACGAAACATCGAGAATATCCAGTGAACCCGCCAGAACGTCGAAGATTTCCAGAATTACGGCTCGCGAGTATAAATAGGCCACAAGCATCGCTGCAGGCAATTAGTCAATTAGTCAGTGTTGATACCGAAGGAAGGTAATCGCGCCTCGAATAAGTGTTTATTAAGTGACTCTCATAAATTATAATTAGTGTGTTTAGTGTATGACATAAATTATTAAATAAGAACTGAATTACATATAAATCTGTAAATATAAATTAATTGTAAATATAAATTAGAATAAACGTTACAATAGTAATATTATGTCATTTCTATTTTTTTCCTCTCACGTGAACTTGAAGCAAACCACTGGTGACACACTATAAACATTATTTTAATTTTTAAGATAAACGTCAGATATATAAAAAATGTAAGTCTATATTTTGACTGTTGTCACACTGAAATGAATTGTTCTACATGTAAGTTTTCTTTCTCAAATTAAATCTTTCGGAACCCACAAATATGACCGCGACAAATTCAACTATGGTGCAATGCATCAATCAACGTGTGACACACTACTGTCTACAGCTATTCTACCTTTATAGCTACCTTTATTATTAGGAAAATTTGAATGTGTCCAAGTCCTAAAATTATTTAGAAATGTCAAATTCAAGGCAAACTTTTTCAATGCTAGAATAACGAAATCGGGGCGTTAAGAAATTTCAGCCCGATTTTTGGTGTTCATTTGATTGGTTTTCCCGTAAGGTAGACGAAAAAGAAATTTGCAGCCTGGCCAAGCTGCCAGAACTAAAAAAATCGCAAGAATAACATGGGTTTTGCGTACCCCAGTTCTAAGAATTATTAAAGAAGAATGCCATCTCAAGATATTTGAACAAATTACTGACCAAAACTTAATGCCAACGTAAGAGAAAAACGTTTAGAAATATGATATTTACTGCTAAGAAGGTTCTGTTCTCCTGAAGATATTAGGAAAATGTGGACTTACGATGAAAAAATGTTTCATATGAGGCCACCGAAAAGTTCCCATGATAATAGGGTATACCCAGGTGTTATGGTGTCTGTGGCAGTATCCATGCTGAGAAAATGCAGTCTAATATTTCTTGATGCCGGAGTGAAACTTAATTCACAAACCTAATAACAGCAAATTTGGCAGCTACTACTCCTATTACCTGAAATAGAAAATGTTTGTGACAATTGGATGTACTATGTACTTAAATGAAAATTACCCGGATTGTATTGAGTCAGATATCTGCACAGAATTAAATACTGTTAATCATTCAACGTGGGGAGTTTTCTAATAGAATGTGTATGAGGGAAAACAATTTGAAACAATCGAGCATCTAGAAGAAAGTTTGCAGTTTGTTTGGAACAGTTTTTAAGAGGGAACTAGCGTTAAATCGACACGAGAAATCTTGTCTAGAATCCAATCCAGTTCAT